>MEHQ01001214.1:209386-355234 GCA_008828725.1 Saccharina japonica | reverse complement strand
CCGCGTACCGTATACATCGCAGCACTATTACGGTGGACCATAGTAAATAGGACCTACGGTAGATATTTCCCTATTCTTACTAACAATATGTGGTCCTGAAAGGCGATGCACGTTAGTATGTGGGTTAGGGCATGACTATTGACCGATAGGACCTAAGAGGCACGATATATAGCGGATACCGGTCCGATGTGCGGACAGACAGGATATCGATTGGCCGTTTGTTTGTCAATAGACCACTCACGGCACGCCGAGCGCCAGATTACTTGCGTCACGCTGTTCATTAACATGTACTGGTGTGCGCCACGCCGAGTGACTTCGACACAAGGTCGCGATGTGATACCACGCAGGCCACGCCGAGGGGCATAGACGCAAGATTAAGGATATCACACGTCCTGTAGGAATCGGCAAGGCGTCCGATACAAGGAATTTAATGTAACAACCAGATAGATCGAAAGGATATTCGATGCACGATGACGTCAGCCTGATATATAGCGATGTTGGTCGACAGGATTTCGATACACGCTAGTATACAACAGGGTGGGGACCACGATGCCATAGCTGAGAAATATCACGCCGAGTGGTTTCGACGCAGCGTCTCAACCAGATAGCCTAGGTATGTCGCGCCGAGAGACTTAGGCACCACGTCGGCCGATGTAACGCCGAGTACCCGCGTGGCTGTGACGGGACGTCGAGCTGAGAAATGTCACGCCGAGTGGTTTCGACGCAGCGGCTCAACGAAATAGCCTAGGTATGTCGCGCCGAGAGACTTAGGCACCACGTCGGCCGATGTTACGCCGAGTAGCCGCGTGGCTGTGACGGAACGTCGAGCTCGCCGATGGGCCCCGACGTGTCGTGCAGATCGATAGGATTATTGACACATGAGAGCATACGGCCGGGGGATAGCGCAAAATTCGCCGGGGAGCAAACATGCCGTGTTGGTCGACAGGAACTCGAAACACGATGGTCCACAACTCTTTGGCGCCGGAAGGTGATAGTCGATACGCCGACGTACTTGCAGCAATAGCGGGTCGGAAAGGTCAACAGCGGAAAAGTGAAGTAGCAGATCAATTTGACGGATTTATGCGCGCGAGGTCAAACAACCGACGAGGTTGGGCGACGGCCGCCCCCATGGACGTATTCGAGTGGGCGTGCTGGTTGGATACAGAGGGGGAAGGGGTCACCCTGGTACACGTGTTCACGTGTGCAGGCGTAGGCTCACTAGAGGAGACGCACTGCGTGGTGGGCGGGGGTTGCTCGCGCAGGTACGCGGCGAAGTCCCTCGAGAAGGGACGTATATCCAAACTACGCATGGCTATGGTGGAATCGCTAGGTAAGAGTGCGGAAAGGGACCCGATCGCGCAACAAGGTAACCCGGTTTCGAGTCGGCTAGTTCGCGATTACCTCAAGCATGACACAGAGGAACAACGACAAGTGGGGGTGCCAGTGAAGCAAGCCCCACCAATGTTGTCGCACCGTCTGGAGCGATTGATCGGATACATGCGTAGGCAAGCCCGGTACGGGAAGACGCCCGCGGATCGGATGCGTGTGACACGGGACGTAGCTCTGTTCTGCGCGGCGTTTCACACGATGCGGCGAGGCTTTGACTTGCCACACACCTTAGCATCGAGGGTAGTGCAACTGCCACACGGCGAAGGTCTTATCTTCAACTTCCATTTTGGTAAGACGTTGCGATCGGCCGCCGCCGAGGCAGTAGCAGTGCGGCGAGACCACGAGTGTCCAGAGATTTGCCCGGTTAGAGCGGTGCGGGAATACCACCAAGCCGCCCTAGCCATAGACTGGGACCTGTCGCAGGGACACCTCTTCCCGTCCATAACCTCGACGGGCGAGCGCGGACCCCCACTACCCGCCGCGAAAATGACGGTAAACTTGCAGACATACATGCGGAGGGCGAAGCTCTTTGACCAGAGCTACACTATGCATTCCTTCCGAGTAGGCGGGGCTCTTAGCCAGGACTTGGCAGGCACACCGGTTGATGCCATCATGCGGTTAGTCGGGTGGAAAACCCGTTCAGTGGCAGAGAGGTATATCGGGGCGACGACGAGCCAGGGTAACCCCGAAGCGAAACGAGTGAAGACGCAGCGCGGACACGCGGCCGCCTACGGCAGGCAGCATACGGAACTGGCATACGACCAAGCGAACCGGTTGCCGTTGACACCGGAGTTCCAGAAAGACTTTGCCGCTTTCAGGTCAACTGCGTCGAGGGCTCCGAAGAAAAAGGCCCAATAGAAAGTATGGGTAGAACGAAGGCCGCGGGGAACACACGTGACCCTCTAACACAAACGCAGCAACAACAAATAATACCAAGGCAGGGTGAAGTATGGGTGGAACAAACCAGCCCCGGCTGAGAGGCCTCAGTTCATTTCAATCCAATACTTTCATATAGAGTGGAGGCGAAGCGATACCTCAGTATGTAAATACGGATGGGAAATAATGTTTGAAACCAGGACACCATGGGAACCCGGAAAATGTAGATAAAAGCACCGGTATCACTGCTGTTTGTGGCATCGAATATGAAACACAAAAGTGGTACAACGACGAACACCGACACCACCACCACCACCACGAAAACCGCCACCTGCCTTCGTATTTAGCGCTACTCGGCAGTCGACTCCTCTCCTGTCCTGCTTCAACTCGTCGCTAGTTGGCTCCGTATCTTCCCGCGGCCCGTCACTGGTGTACTCCTGGTATGCTATCGTACCGCTCTGTCCTGATTGCTGTCGCTGCTCCTTCTGCCTGCTGCAAAACGAGGTGCAGCAGTACAAAGATCGACAACCACCACCACAGCTGCCCCTTCCTAAGCTTCGCGTTAAAACCGGCTCCGCAGTTGACTGCTGCCCCTTCATGTTTCGGCTCATCACTGGCTGGCGCTATTAAATTCCTTTCGGCGGCCTGTCACTGTTGTTGTGCTGGTATGTTGTCTTACCGTGGTGTTCCTGCTGCTGCTGCTGCTGCTGCTGCTGCTGCTGGTGCTGGTGCTGCTGGTGCTGCTGGTGCTGCTGGTGCTGCTGCTGGTGCTGCTGGTGCTGCTGCTGCTGTTGTTGCTGCTGTTGGTGCTGATGCTGCTGCTGCTGTTGCTGCTGCTGCTGCTGCGACAAGAGGTACAGCGACACCACGACGTACAGCATTGCCACGACCAACCACCACCACCACCAAGCTTCGCTTTCAGCCCGGCTCCGCTGTCGACTCCTCTCCCTTCCGGCTGCGACCCTTCTGGCTGGCGTTATAAATAACCCTTCCCGCGGCCCTTCGTTGGTCACGTTCTGGTATGTCATCGTACTGTTATGTACTGCTTGTTGCTGTAGAAAACGGTACACCAGGACCACGACCACTAGCACCACCGCCACCATGCCTCACGGTTAGCCTGACTTTGCAGACAACTCCTGTCCTCTCGTGCTTCCGCGAGTCGCTGGCTGTCACTCTAGTATACTTTCTCGCGACTCTTCGTTGGTGTCGTGCGGGTATGCCATCCTGCCGTTTTGTTCTGATTGCTGGTGCCGCAAGATGAGTAGGTATAGCCCTGCCACGACCAACCACCACCAACAGGCTTGGCCTTTAAGCCTGCTCCGCAGTCGAGTCCTCTCCCGTACTGCTTTGGCTCGTTGCTCACTCGATATGCCTTTCTGGTCCCATTATTTATGTCGTGCTGACATGGCATCGCACTGTTCTGTACTGTGTGCGGCTGCTGCTGCTGCTACTGCTGCTGTAAATTGAAGAACAGTGGTACCACAACTAACCACCACCACCACCACCAGTTTTCAAGTCTCGCCCCGGTCGGCAGTTGGTGGTCAGCCCTCCCGGTTTAACCGACGCTCGGTGTGTGTGCGGATTTGGCGGTTGCCTAGGGTGGTCGGTGACTATTGCAGGTCGAACCTATGTTGTGAAAAGGAGGTTTGCCGTGATTGGTCGAAGATATAGTAGCCGATCCATATTTATTATTTTTCTGAGATTGTTTTGTCGGCGATTTATCGCCCTCGGGTGGACGCAATTTTAGTACGAGTGTATGCAACAACGATTTTCAAAGTGCACCGTATATCGTGTCCTTCGAAGGTGAAAACTAATTTATGACTTGAATTAGTATGAATAAATTAAAAATCGTTCGCTAAATTAATTAATTATACCCCCCCCTACACACGCTTCTCCCTCTTTCGCTAAATATATTAATTATACCTCCCCCTACACACAGTATATTGTGATATGATGTGCGATACACTGTTACGATATGATATGCTGTGATCTGAAATTATACGCACCGTGCAAATTTGAAACTCGCAGTCGACAAGTAAACATATATACAGTATCCCCAGTCTGGCGCAACGCCACGACTATCATGCACAACAACAGCAACTTAAAGCAACAAACACCAAGTACAACAACATGCTCACACTCTTAGTCCATTATTAGCGACAGCAGCAAGTAGCAGCATGCAGCAGTAGCAGCCGTAGCACGCCCTCAAAATGCACTGCTTCTGTCGGCACTCATATTTACGAACTCTTCTTGTTGACGGCTTCATAGACCGAAACACCTCAAAACCACTCACCCGATATTTGGGAAGCGACTTGATTCGTGAGCAAAGCACCTAAGAATCGATAATTCGAATCACAACGAAAGCACAGGCAGCCATAGGGCCGCTAGACCTCAAATCAACTCACCCGATATTTTGGGAAGCGACTCGATTCGTGAGCAAAGCACCTAAGAATCGAGAATTCGGATCACAACGAAAGCACAGGCAGCGATAGGGCCCTAGGATAAACTCTCGCCGGCGTGGTGCCTCTGGCAATATATGTATTTCTAGGTGCTTTCGGTTATGAGAAGTGCAACGCAGCCGACAGCTGCCGTACGTGGGGTATCTCCCTAGGTGAATGGCCGACTTGCCCTCACTCACGGCCCGCTCGGTCGACTTATCACGGCTTCCTCCGCGAGCAGCATAGGACGGCGCTTCAGCTAGGGTACATCCATAAAGACCTTCCGTGACTAAATCAGTGGCGTGTGGATCTCGCACGATACACACACATGTCCTAGAGACAACCGAACAAGTTTACGCGCACACTCACGCACACTCACGCACAAGGTCCGAAAATCGTTTTTTTTCTTCTTCTTAAGTGTGCAAATAAGCGGGTGGTTTTCTTACCGTTTCCTTCGGTTGTCTTTCTGTTGACGTACCCAGATTCGCACACACACCTGCACACAAAAATACGTGAAGACAGCATTCTTGCAGGAAAAGGAAATCAACGGTCTGGGCGCTGCTTGAATGTGGTTACCGTCATTATTGTGTACCTGGTTTATTGCGATAGAGTCATTTTTCGAAGGGCTTACTGTGGAAGTCGCGGTTAACTGCGAGTCCGTTTCTTCGCGACAATGGCACATGATATGGATAAGAATGGCCACTTGGGCATAGAGCAAGCGGATTCTTCCAGCTTTTTGGCAAGCGAGGTATCGGAATGTCAAATACGTCGACCGTAAATTTGCGCTTGACACATCTCGAACTGCAACCCATTGAAACTTGATCGTGTACTATTCGAGCGAACAAAGTATGAAAGCAAACATATCGTCTAGCTGCTTACGGATGATGCGTGTACGCATTTCCTGGTGTGTATTTTCGTTAGAAGAGACAACCTATGCACAATGTTTCCACTGTGTCGACACCAAAACATTCATCTTAACCACGAAAACGTACTCTCTGTGAATACCATTCAATTTTGGCATTGATCACTTGCGACTCCTGGGAGGGCAGCCCCTTCCCCATGTACTTATTTTAGGGCATACATAACTGTTTGAGCATGCTTACACTCCGGTTGTTCTTGAACCCCCAATATCATGCTCAAAAGGAAACGATCCGCCCACCAAGCAACATAGGTACTGGTAATCACGTGTCTACAAGTTTGGTGTAACAACGATGTCCACTCCCGTGCGTAGGTCTACCTTTGGGTGATTGACCTGAACACGACCGACCGCGTAAGTTCTCGTTTCGGACTTACTTCTCCATCAGCCAGGCTTCCACTACGCGGGGTTTAGATATCGAACTGGTCGACATCGCTATCATGGCTATCGCTATGCCTTCATTATTTATCGACCTCGTGTGCGCACTATCACCGTTGTCGCGCAACGCCCCGGTCGGCAAGATAACTACCCCCGATGCTGATGATGGTGTTGCTGCTACTCGTGGCTGTCGCTTTGCTTGATGGGTTTCAGAGCATGATTGTCTTTCGAGATCGATACGGATACAGGCATTTAAGCTCGCATCGTGAGAGGCGGCAACGGCCGGCTACTCTCGCTTGGTGATGATATTCCCTAATCAGTTGTGAACATGTGTGTAAGCTACGAACGAAACATAGGCCACGTAAAATTCCAAACATGTAGGGAATGACATATGTGATCGGATAGTTGCGTGAAACAACAGGATACTTGGCGCTTTAAAGTGTATGCAATCGACGTATAGACTTGAACAATAGTACTCCAGGAGTGCAACACATTTTCCGCTGTGAATCGTGTACGCCCGGTACGGGTTACTAGTTTGAAATGACGCGATGTACAGTTTGGTCAGCGTTCAGCGCTTGCTCTGCTATCACGACCAATGTGTCGCTTATGGAATACGGCTATTACTGGCGCGTGTCCACCTTATGCCTTCCCCAGTCCATGTGCAAAGGGATCGTTTTTATTCCTACGTCGATGGCGGAACACTGCACCCCGTGATTCGCCAACTGGATGCGCAGTGTTTATACTAGTACGCCGGTATATAGTTTGTTTTATTATCGTTTTGGTTGTGTTCTGTTTCAGGTTTATGATGGCACCTGCGATGCCACTCAATCCTGCATATAGGGTCGGCTGTAGGCTGTGGTGCTTAATGGAATATTAACTGCGTTGAGTCCGACTTACGTTAGGATGACGGGACGCCCACGATATAGCTGAACCAAGCGGTACAGCAGTCGCCGTTTTATCATGTTTGGCAGTTCGCAACAAGAGGCAGACAAGTCCCAACAGATTCAACATTTTATCGAACGAAGGTGGCACAGGATACCTGGCAGGCGTGTTCGTCTAGTGTGCCGAGGACCCTTGCTTCCTTTCCGTCGTTTTCAACGACAGGTCGACGGTGGAGTGCATGGTCGTGTATTGAGTCAAAACCGGGGCGATGTGATAAATGCCACCCACAAACCAAGCTAGAACGCCTATTCAGGGGTACAACTTCCGTGTAAGGCGGAGTTACTGTATACATTGGATATTTACCTCGCACAGCTAGTAGGTCCAACATCATACCCAACCCATTGCGCTGCAGCGCTCTCTCGGCCACCCTAGTACTCTCTGACTTTACATGAATGCACTGTAGACGTATGACGCTCACGCCGATCTGAAGATACTTTCTTCAGGAAAAAATCATTCAAAAACAAGTATGGGGTCAACAACCGTGCAGGATACATCACACCAAGACCGTGCTTGTCCTTGATATGGTCTCAGTTCATGTTCCCGAATATTAAAAGATCGTGCGAAAGCGCCTCTCTGCCGACATCACCGAACCACCAAGCGCGACACAACCTCCGCACGAAATCACGTCTCGCCCCACATACCCTGTTTATGTACTGGCCTACACATCGCTTAAAGTCACTATTTTATACCAGCTATGTTTTTCATAAATGTGGTATTTCCCTAGTGACTCTGCTTGCTTTTTTTCGACTGGAATTTATCGTATCCGTCCGCTTGTATGTCCGGCACTCACTACGTCTACAACTGATGACTGTTCTGCTGCGTTTGTTGTTGCTATCCATGCTGATGTTCCTCCTGTTGCTGCGGTTCTAGTTAGAACCATCGTTTTCCTTCTGAGCAACGATTTAGCCTTGTCGGACGATCGCTAGCCCGCAGATCAAGATCGTCGAATCACAGCCCTCTCAAAATTGTGGAAGGTGGGCACCAGGTCAAATATTGAGACTTTTTGTTGTCACCGTTTGTAATTTTAACGCTGTAGCAATGGTACCGTTCCTTCGTTGCAGGACGGTCTGTGCTGTTCACAAATACCATGTCTCCCGATGCCATGGCGTCGACGTTTGAACTCCAATGACCTGTGCATGAACGGGCGATACAGGTCGACGTTTGGTAACTTCGGACCCCTGCAACCCATACCTTTTAGTATATTTCTAAATCACGACCGCTGAGCGCATAGCGCTAGTTAATAATTTGGAAGAAAGTAGTGAGGGACACCAAACTCTGGGTGGGAACCCCGCCCTCCGTTGCTCAGCATTATGGGTTTGGGTGTGTGTTTTGTCAGCAAGATAACCTAAGGAGGCATGTGCTTGGTCAGACCTTCGCCATTGACAAACCTGTGTGCTGCGTGTACGTGGCATGACGCAGCACAACACTTAAACCTGAACCTCCTTGTTCGGAACTGGTCGCCACTGTCGCGTGTACAGGGGACCAAACACTATGCCCGGCATCGAATCTACGGAGGCTCGACCTTCTGGAGTGGGATTTTCGCTTTGCCGCAACGGAGACGTGATGACCTTGCTCGCGGAACTACTCTCCAACCAGCACGCGTTTTTTGCGAGTGTATCGAAGGACTGGAGGAACGCCTGGGGTGATCTACCAAAACTCACGCAAGCCAGAACGCCTGATACATCTCTATCTCAGCTGAAATGGTGCCTCGATGGCGGCCTGAAAAAGAGACGGAGACATGTAGTATGCGAACGCATCGCTGAACACTGCGGCGTTGAGATTTTGCAGCATGCCCACTCGAATGGATGCCGGTTGTCCGAATTTTGTTTCTTCAAAGCTGCCGCCGGTGGGAAACTGGAAATGATCCAGTGGGCACTCGGCACGGATTCCTTTTGGCGACGCGTGCTTTGCAAGGCGGCTGCAGCGGGAGGAAGTCTGCGCATTCTTCGGTGGGCACGTGCTAACGACTGCCCCTGGCACGCCGGTGTTTGCGCCGAGGCCGCCAGTTCAGGGCATCTCGAAATCTTGCGGTGGGCACGTTCCCAAGACTGTCCTTGGGATTCGAGAACGTGCAACAGTGCTGCTGAGACCGGCAACCTCGGCATTCTTTAGTGGGCCAGAGCTCACGGCTGCCCGTGGGACTCGTACACGTGCACAATGGCGGCCTCGGGTGGGCACCTAGAGCTTCTCCAGTGGGCAAGAACGAACGGTGCCCATTGGGACGCACGCACGCTAACAGATTCTGCTGCTACCGGGGGGCATCTAGGGGTGCTTCAGTGGGCGAGGGCCGAAGGGTGTCCCTGCTCTACATACGTGAATTTACACGTTGTTGAAAACGGAAACCTAAATACGCTACAGTGGATGCTGGAAAACGGTCGGCGGTGGCACAGGGGTGCCAGCGATGCGGCCGCTCATTTTGGGCAACTTCACATACTTGAATGGGTGCGGACCACCGACCACGCCTGGAACAACGCCAGTAATTACGTATGCAGGACGGCTGCAGCTGCAGGAGATCTGGCCGTGCTTCAATGGGCGCGACGTTACGGCTTGAACTGGGATAGTGAAGTGTGTAGCGAAGCAGCCGTGGTAGGTCATTTGGAGGTGCTTAAATGGGCCTACAGCAACGGCTGCCCCTTGGACATGAATACATGCTCCATAGCCGCCGGGGGGGGGCACTTAGAGGTACTACAGTGGGCGCGGGCACACCAATGCCCCTGGGACGAAGATACGTGTGCCGAAGCCGCTGGACGGGGACACTTGGATATGCTGCAGTGGTTGCGAGCACATAATTGTCCGTGGGATGGTAGTATTTGTTTCGAGGCAGCCAGGAACGATCGTTGTGAGGTGCTGAAATGGGCACGGGGCAACGGATGCCCCTGGGACGAACGCACGTGTGCCGGTGCCGCCGAGTCCGGGAGTCTAGATATATTGCAATAGGCGCGGGCAGAAGGCTGCCCATGGGATTATACGACGCATGAGGTGGCTGAATTTAATTATCACGGCGATGTAGCGCAATGGGCAGCTAAAAACGGCTGCCCTGTATTAACTTAGCCGTAGCAGTAGATGTGTCATTTTGCCAGGTAACACCGATTGCAACAAACCCTTGATGGCGGAGGTACCTGGGACATATAGCAGTAAGAAAGGTACCGTTGTCCTGGTGGAAGGAGCTCCCCCATTGCTAAGCCGCCTAGTCCTTGTTTTCGTAGACAATAGTGTCCTGCTTTCGTGGAAAACACAGGTGGTTTATGGTCTGTGGTTTGTGGTTTGTGGTAGTGGGGGGGGGGGGGGGGGTGTACTCATGTTGTGCACGGCCGTAGTCATATGACCATAGACCCTCGCATCCCTACAATGCCGGGACGGAGCGCGCTGGGTTTTCACCAACCAGGCAGACATTGCTTGCACCAAGCGCGAAACGCCGTGAGGTATTGGGCGAGTCGCATGGAGGGTGAGCTGCATCCTGCTAAGAACCGCCTCTGAGGCGGACTTGCATATGGACGACAGCTTCAATGAGTTAATTTAATTTCTGGTGTGGCCACTTCCGGAGACAGCAATGGGTTTTACTATGTAACTGCCTCGCGGACGCCTTACCATATTAACACTACGTGATACGACCATTCCCCTTGTGCGGAACAAAGATTCTCCACCCCGCACAAATGATCTACTCGACCGCCAGCTTTGGTGACCGCCAAAAAAAATAACAAAAAAAATAACAAAAAAAAAAAAAAAAAAAAAAAAAAAAAAAAAAAAAAAAAAAAAAAAAAAGGACACCCTGGTTGTCTAGCTCACGCAGCGAGTGGCGTGTTTTACAGCGTCGTTGCCAACCGACGCCAACCCAACCCAAAAAAATATTGGGGGGGAGGGGGGGGGGCGTACTCATTCGTTGCTTGCCTCAGTCATTTGACCATTGACCACGCATCCCTTTCGAAACGGAGCAGCAGGGGAGGGTCTCAAAGGGGACCCCTGAGTTCGGCTCGCTAAACAGAAAGCGGTGTACCCTAGCGATTGTGACTTCATTGTTCAAATGCTTTCGATTGTGTTGCCGTACGTAGCCGTGTTGGGGCGCCCACGTGGCTTTTAATGTCTCCACTGCAGGAACGATGATCGTGGTGCTCACGCCAAACTCAATAGCAGGCCCATCTCATTTGTTTCCATTCCCGAATTGTCAAGGTTGAAACGCCCTCCATAAATATTTTTGCGATGGGGATCGAGAGCGGGGACCCGTGGTTAACATATACTGCTACCGAATGTATCCCGTAGTTTTCATCTCGTGTGAAACGTTCTGTCAGATATAGGTAAACGCGCGTTTGTTCGTGTGCAGTTTTTTTCCCTCCGCACACTCAGAAATGGGCGAATTTTGAAGACGGCGAACATACTATCAGCAGGTCTGTCCTCGATAAGAAGTTGGGGAACGGTATAGACCGCGGCACAGTCACGTCACACCTGCAACCACATTTGGTGCAAGGAAAAAATATCAGCTCGCCGCCCCGCGCTACTTTGAGGGGCATGGGTGAGTAGGGCACCACTTGGCATTATAGTTTCTGGCCATGGTCATCGTTGGGAATGAGGCCGTTGTTTCAACAGCAACGGCTTGGAGTATATATTAGTTATACAGGGGGTTTGAACCCAGGGGGCCGGGTTTCCTCCTCCGTGACTGCTGTTGGTTGTCAGGTCCTAGCTTGTTATAAATATCGATATCTGCTCCTCCCTGCTGCCTCGAGCCACGGAAGGTTGGTTCGCTTGGACCGTTTCTGCAGGGACAGTTACAGTAGTGTTGGATGGTTGCGTCCATCCATACATGCGGGTGATATTTTTTTTTTCAAGTTGTCCGTGTGCGGGAGGACTCCGGTCCCGATGCATGCTACGGTAGAGGCCCGCCTTGTAGTTTCTGATGGTGACTTGAGGGGCTCTGCACTTCAGGCCGGACGCATGCTACGATAGAGGTGCACCATGTATTTTCTGAGCTCCTCGCTTAAGGAGCGTCATACCTCACCAAAAAAAAAAAAAATTGGAGGAAAATAAAGTGCTGCCGGATGAGAAACCTCATGACCGAAGTAACGTCTGAAACATATTTCGCCACAAAAATGAAAAAACGACGAATTTGGGCTAAGGAGCCCGATCGTTCAGAAAACGATTTCGCCAAAAAAGAGATACCTCTATCGTAGCACGCGTCGGCGAACACTGTTTTTAGACGAATACAAAAAAACGCTATCCGATTAATAATCCCGCGTGACCTTAAGTATGAACCAAAAAACAAATTCAAAACACAAGAATGAAATTGGGACGATTTTGAGTTAAGGAGCCCCGTTATTCCGAAGCAAAAATCAGCCAAAATGTGCTACCTCTACCGTAGCACGTGTCTCCCTCCCACTCTCTTCATCTCTCGCTGTGTTTCTGTGTCTCTCCCTCGCTCGTTCTGTCCGCTAGTAATGCAGCGACCTAAACCCATCTCAGCTGACGGCGGGGTGGTCAGGGCATCCGAAATTTGGTAAACTACGAACTTAATATGGCATCGCCCGGAGAACGAGGGTGACACTTGGTTTACTGCGAATCAAGCAGTGTGAATTTTTCGGAGACGATATAATATGCTCTCGCGTTCCCATGCACAAGTTATCATGTGCCGGTATCTATAAGAGGTGATGGAGTAGTGAAAGTTCGAGTATCTAGGGGGTTGGATGGATGAAACGTATTGGACAGTGTTTGGAGCTACTGTTCGTAGAGTATATCATATCTCTGTTTCACAGATGCTCCGAGTATACTCGGATATCTCCCAGTATACTCGGAGTATCGAGTTTTTTTCGTACTCCGAGTACTGAGAGTATTAGAGTACTGGTGGCCTAAATACTCGGAGTATTTGGGTTATGAGTACTACTGAAGGCCCCCAAAGACTCCGAGTACTGGGGGTATGAGCAGTACTTATACTCGAGTACAAGCAGTACTCGGAGCAAAAACATCTGAAGTACTCGGAGTACTCCGAGTATCGAGAGTATTGAACACCGAAATACTGCGAGTACACTTCCAGGTAATGGGGAGCATCTGTGGGTTTTTTTAATCTATAAACGCCAGTCGCATGCTCCCAGAACCTGGGGGGAATGACGGCCGAGTCTTTAAAATGATGTAAAGATGCTCCTAACGTACTTCACACTCCGAGTATACTCCGGGTATCGAGTACATTTCGTACTCCGAGTACTTTAGAGTATTGTTGGAGTACTGGCGACCTAAATACTCGGAGTACTTGGAGTATAAGCAGTACTGAAGTCCCAAATTCTCGAAGTACAAGGAGTAACCGCAGTATCGGACCCCGAAATACTCCGAGTACAAGCAGTATCGAGAGTGTTCATACCCGAAAAACTCCGAGTACGAGCAGTATCCCGGAGTATCGAACCCCGAAATACTCTGAGTACACGAAGTACCTGAAGTATTGTATCTCCAATACTCTTTACTTTACTCCAAGGTACTCGGAGCATCTGTGCACTGTTTACAAAGGAGGGCGACGATGCACACTGTCAGACGGCAAGGGGGGTATCAGAAAGAAGCACCATACGCCAGTGTAGTTGACTCTGTCTGACCTTGCAGGTATTTCGAGGTACTCGTAAGTAATAGAAGTAGTGTGGATACGGGTGGATGAAATGTTAGAATTAACGACTTGTTGAGCAGTTTTATCCACCCTTCTACTGTGTGGATAAAACTCTTCAACAAACGGGGAAGAACAATAATTCGTAGACTGGTCCAAACAAACATTAAAAAAAGTTTTGTGTTACCCCGATATGTGTTGTATTTACTGTAGTATCCAGCGTTTCTTCGTGGGTGGGCTCAAACGACCGAACCTGCAGAGTTATCGTATCCTCATAAGATTATTCTTGAGCAAAGACACACACCAGTTGAATGAATCGGAGTTTTTTGCTACGATCATTATGGTGCCTACATTTCCCCCTGAAGGACCACAAACGATTTTCTAAAACCTGGCAATATCTTGTGGAGTAAAAGCTCAGGACTATGTACTGACAGAATAGCTATGGTTTCTTCCGTTCAGCATTGTTGCACTGCTGTACCGGCACAACACAGGGTTAATCCGCAGCTTACTGTTCCGGTTTTACTTGCAATATACTTTTTCATTTTGCAGAACCATAATATGACGTGCATAAGAGTTTTCTTTTAACTTTCGGGGCATGGTATTTCCTATATTATTATACGATGTGGACTCAATATGACGTCCGTAAAACTATAACGGCCCGTTTGTTTGTGTGCGCAAGGTTGTTTCATGCATGCTCTGAACCTTGAAGTCCAGGGTCCAGAGTAGTCAGAGCAGGCTCTGTGCCAGATTTTGTAGAACTCCACTGAATCCGAATATGCGAAGAAAAATATATATTTTAGAATGGCTCCGGAAGTTGCAATTACGCCGAGCGATATAAAACATCACAGCCCCCACAAACACACACCCACACTCTCCGCACCCCCTTACGCACATCCGATCCTAGCACTGAGCTTCAACTGCGTGCTTGCAGTCCCCGATCGTCCCATAATCAAATACTGCAACGCTGTCCAAGCCCACCCGCTGCGCCCAGTTCATCGCGTACTTTCAAGTGCGGTGCCAAGCTACAGCTATGTTCAACCAATCGGTGGTACTCACGCTCCTGGCGGTGGTTGTAGCAACAGCGGCTGGCGAAGAGTCTTGCGCAGTACTCGGTAAGCCCAGCGAAAGGTCGGCGGCGTAATCGAACATATTGTAGGGTGGCAGTCGTCAATGGCCATGCTGATGTCAGTTGGTTGGTTGTCCTTACTGATGCAGCACCTGTACATTATAATTAATAATATCAATATATCCATAGTACATATATATATACAGTAGTACAATACGTCTCGTGCGGTAGGGGTGCACTTGCAATGTTGTGAGGCGCGTCACTTGATTAAAGTATGGAAACTTTATAAATAGATGTTATTATGTTATATTCCTGCTATTGATATGGGTTATTTTTGTGAGTCACCTACAACTTCTTCACAAAAACGTTCGTATCATCACGAAGAAGCGACATCTCGAACCCGTGCCAATCCCTATATATACTTGTTTTGGAAACGACATCTCGAAGCCGTGTAAGTTCATACTTATTTCAAGAGGTGCATACAGTAGACACTATAGGGGTTAAGTTTAGACTCATGTAACGGGGAGGGGTTATTTTTCTTGAGAATTTGGGGACTACAGTAGTAGCAGTGATTATGTGTATGGGGGGGGGCGTAAAGTAAATGAAAGTGCATCCCTCTCCGACGATACGGCATAATGCCTTGTAAGGCGTATGCCTTATTAGGTAGCTCCCCAGCTGAGGAACCCCACGAGTAGTAGTAGTAGTAGTAGTAGCATAGGTTTTGGCCGAAATGTACTACCCCCATTCATTACTAGACGTTCTTGCGCTGCTGTGCGGCTCCACTGCTGTAGTGTCTTTCTTCTGGCGGATTATGCTTGTGTATATAGTGAATTGTTCTGTACGTTCTACAGCTGTCTGCACCAAAATGTTTGGCCACAGCTTATGTGAAGCTTTGAAGTAAGCAAGTTGCAGGCAAGTTCCAGCCCCTTATACAATGCGTTAGCTCGGATCTTCCTAGGGCGGGCTGTTCACTTCTCGCATTGCTTTGCGAGCTAGGAAGCACTTCCTGGTGGGATCAAGGCACGGGCGTAGACCCAACCCAACCCCCAACCCTAACCCTAACCCTAACCAGACCCAAAACGGACCAGAAACGGGCGAGAAACGCGGCTGCGCCGCTTTTGCATCTAGCGAGAAAATTGCGAGAATATTCCGAGCGCGGACCACAATTACGATATGCGGACCACAGGTACACATTTTTCAAGACAAAATCATGCCTTGAAGATCCGAGCTAATGGATTGTATGATGTACTCCCGTTGCAGGTGACAAGAAGAGGGACTTCTACAGTAATACTCAATACATACTTGTACTGTTTCGGCGCCAGTGACATCGGGTTTTTGGCCAATCGTCTGTTCAGCAATTTGCCATGGAATGTATTTCCGGTTGTGTAATAACCTGCGATGTAAATAAATATAGATACTCGTATGGGCTTTTTATAAATGTAATTACTGGACCCGAACCCCTGTGAATCACTTACTGGAAACACGACAGGCCGAATGCAAGTTGAGCGCCTACACAGCAGCAGGAGGCATCTACAGTAATATGATACGTACCAAGGTATAATATACAAGGGCTCCGCTGCGCGGGCGGCTATCACCGCCCGCTACGCTCGCGGAAGGAGGAAAGGAACCAAATGTGAACAGCGTAAAACAGGAACACGTATCATTTTAGCTGCAACTGACGACTTGATAATGCCAAGAGCTCCATATATGTATGACGGCTAAAATACAGGACAGAAACGATAGTGGGAATATCTATCTTCCAACACGAAAAAATATCCCGAAGAAAGCAAAGCTCCTCACCGCCCGCTACACTCGCGCAAGGAAGGGGGCAAAAGAGGTCCACGAGGTGGTGCAAGGACCGACTTGAAAATGCCAAGAGAGATTCATGGTGCAATGCAGCGAAATACTTACTGCTGTACGCTACTGGACGTATAGCACCCGCCTACCTGCGCCTACCGCTGTATCGTACTGCAGGAGTACTGCTATGTTCCTTGTGGCAAAGCACCTGTACGACGACAGACAGCAGCACAGCAGTCGTACACAACAAAAAGTTTTATGTTCGAAAGGAAGAGAAAGCACAGCAACACGGCTCACAGCACGGCGCTGCGCTGCCTGCTGGGGGTATGATTTGTGACTGTAAGGGCTCCGCTCCGTGGGCCGCCCGCTACGCTCGCGCAAGGAAAGGGGCAGATGAGGTCCACGGTGTGGTGCAAGGACCGACTTGAAAATGCCAAGATATTCATGGTGCAGCGAAGAAACTGTGGACTTGAAGTGACATGTACGATAAAAACGTACTCACTTATGCACGAGATGAACATGTCACAATATGGAAGGAACGATGTAATACTTGCTACTGCTGTGCGTTGATGTACGGAAGAAGAGAAGGCACATCACGGTACAGCACTACTGTCCGCATGGCAGTAGGCCACGGAACCGCACGGCACCGCACGGCGCTGCGCTGCAACACCTACTGCTGTACATACGTACAACAACTGAACGTGGACCTTGCGATCGGACCACCACGAGACAGCAGCAGCAGCAGCGTATCGTATACCCAGAGGTATACCAAGTCCTCTCGTAGGTATTGTTATCTGTGGAGAGAGGGAAGAGAGTACTCGCGTACCACTCACTGCTGTATTGTGCTGCAGTATACACAAAAATGAACGAAAAACAAACGTACAGTATTTTTATGGGAGCATGGAACAAAACACGCGAAAAAAACTTCGAACGTCTGAGGTTCTATCAGCCTCGTAAGCTCCCCGCCCCCTCGCGGCCACACCTCTCGATGGACTCGCGACGCCTAGCCACAAAAACGGCGACCGCGCTCCTTCCGACCCTCCCTCTACTGGCCAGCGCCCGCCAATACCCGCGATAGCGCCGCGCTCATCCCCGTTGCCGTGTTCAAGCATTCAATTGGTCGTACTCACAGCTGACGTATTTTTGAAATTTAAAAAAAAAACAAGTAGAGTGTTTGCGCAAAAGACTTTTTAGATAAAAACTTTTCCAAAAATTGTCCCGCGGTAAAAATTAGCGGTATTTTTCTGAAAAAACGACCGGAAAATACTTTTCAGAAGTAACGATTTGGCCGGAATTTGCGGTACTTTTTGTGCTCTCTGTTCATTGGCGTACAACGTACCGATATTTCACCCGACGCGCTAGGTCTCATCGACACCACCGGGAGCCGTACCTTGCACACCCGACAAAAGCGCTGCTACTCACAACACGGCAACTAACCGCGGAGCGCCTCGAGGCTCAAAAGGTGTAGGCTGGAGTATGGCACGGACGAGTGGCGTTGGGCTGTCACGGCGGGCCGCTGCTGCGGCACCCGCCCACTTGGTGTCGTCGTGGAAGGTGCCTCGATCAGAAATTGGTACTCGTACGTGCGCCTCCTGTACCTCCCTATGATACAGCATGAAAAGTCTTGTGTACCATTTTCGTAACACGGCCGTGGTGGCGGCAGCACAGCAGCTGCAGCTACAGCTGCAGCAGCAGCAGCAGCAGCAGCAGCAGCAGCGGTGGCGGCGCGGCGGCGGCGGGCGCGGAGGCGACTGCGCCGCTGTGCGAGGGGATCGGGCGTGCTTGAAACGTAGCGTTGGCACGCGTAGGCTTGAACAACAGCGAAGCTCAGCAGCAGCACAAAAATAAGAAAAAAAGCTGATCCCATGATTGAAAGTTGCAAAAACGGAAGCTGCTTGCTGTTGAGCTGCTGCCGCTGAGCTACTACTGCTGCTGAGCTGCTGCTGCTGCTGCTGCTGACCCTAACCACCCCTAGGAGAGTACGAGTAGCTGCTGCTAACTGCTGTGCTGTTGCTTCTGCTCGCTGTCTGGGTATATGCCGCCGATGCTGGGTTGGTTGCTGTTGTTGCTGTTGATATATATGTATACCCTGCTTGTATCCGTTGCTGTTGTAGCTACGAGTATAGGATGCACCTGGTACCACGAGTCGTATGTACATACGCTGGGTACGTGTACGAATTCCTTTTTGTTTCTTCGTTTTTGTCTCCCCGTGCTGACCCGCTTCCCTGTTTCATACGGCACGAAGGGTTTGCAATTTTTTTTTTTTATTTGCTTTTGCGCAAACACTAAAAAATCGTGAGGGAAAGGAAATTCACTTTTTTAAGGGTCAAGAAAAATATTTTCTGAAAAGACTTTTGCGCAAACACTCTAGTATCAAAAAAAGTTTTGTAAAAAAGTCGAAATTGCAATTTTAGAAATAAAAACACAGAAACCTAGGAAAGCCGAGAACCTCCGGAAAGCAAGTAACTTCTGCTTCGGCAATTAGAGGCTGAGAGTGGCTGTGAGGTACCAAGATATGCCGAGGAAAGCTTCCGAACCAAAGAAGATCAAGGTATGTATTGATATGATACAAGGTGTCGTAGACCGATACGTAACTTTCTAAAATATGTAAGTGCACATGCTTCGAAGTATATGATCACCTGGTACGAGTATTTACTTTTCACTTTCGAGGGACACGTTTTCGTGAACTCATCTTACATCAAGACATTCGATAGTTTTCACCCTTAAAAGAGGACACGACAGACGCCCGGCCCCCGTTTGGTGCATTCACCACAGCCTACGATACAACTCCATTTGTTTTGTGTATTCCTACGTACTACAGTACGTATTAATATTAACAATTCAATATATTCGTTTGTTTTCACCTTCAAAAGCCACGAAATATAATATTAATACTGTTAGTATCGTTAATAGTATATATTGATACCTGGTAGTGTGTTTCGCTTCGAAGCGCGAATGCATAATAATAATTTTGTTCCGCAAATAGGGAAAAGAGTCAGTCCGCATGGTATATACGACTGACTGTTTCGACGAGTGTGCTACTGCTGTGTAGTGCTTACGGCGGTATGTAGTGCAATTTACACGACTGTTGTGATCTCTATTGATAGGGGAAAGACAACACAGATGATGATGCTCTCTTCCGGCAGCGGATTCGCCCCGAATGTATTAACCCTACCTGCGCCTTCGGCAACATGCAGTAACGATCCACTCGTATAATAACGAAACAACATTTTCCTGCCGTTATACGATCATCGTCGCCGGTGTTCAGACGGCGAGTGCTACACCAACGGCCTGCTCTGCTGCGACCCAGTCCACGACTGCGATGAAGGCTTCTGTCACATCAGGTTCAGCTTCTCCACGCACGGTAAGTGTGCCTCTGGTATACCGTCACATATCGTACCAGAGGATGTTTTACTAATTTGTTATTGTCATATTTGCCATCCGACAATGCGCAGCAGCATGAGCTTCAACGTGTGCAACACCGTGTGGTTTGCAGTTGTGTTCTTATATCATACCTTGTGTACTTTGTGCCGCTTCCACTTTCCAACACAGCCGGCGTTTGGTGAAGCAGTCGGCTTGCTTGTTTAGGAAAACAATTGAGCGGCGCTCACGAGTACAGTACACAGCAGTACAACTACTACAGCAGTGTAGTACGTATCGACTGGTCGTTGACTTCCATCGGGCTTTTAAATTCGCACTGTCTCACTGTTGGGCGACGGAAGAATGCGGCGCTCAGATAACGAGACCTTCGTGCATCAATACAGCCAACAACCAACATTATTAGCATTCGAACCCAGAGGCAACCGCCATATCAGGGTGGCAGTATTCGCGGTTCACGTTTGGTGTGAGAACTCAAAAACAAGTCGGGCTGTGAGCCACATCAGAGTGGCAGTGTCCTCGGTATACCTCTAGTGTGTTCAGTAGCACAACACAACAGTATCTCCGCCTATGAGTTAGCTGACTAAATCTTGGTGACGACCAGTTTTTAGTTCGCCAGGGTACCAGAGAGTTAAACGCAGTCTCGCGAGGTACACACATGTGGTGGGCGGAGTTCTGCATCGTCGTGTTTGACCGGTGCATTTATTTGTGACTCGACCTATACCGTATAGTTATTGTTATCAAAGGCTACTGATCTCAGTCCAGCTACACTACAGGACACCTAATTAGAAACAGGAAATATGGTCCAGGCTAGATTTCATATTCGAGAGAGGGTGCTTTCTACACTATTTTCAACATACCGATTCCATAAGTATTTGTTTCCTCTAAATATCAGCCTGGCTTGCATATTATATATTATCATGTTTCTCGTTAGGTTTCCTATGCTGTAATCGGCGTGTCTTCGCCGCCCAGCTCAGAGCAAAAATGTATAGCCGTGGCGACCAGCCAACCCATATCCTCGCAGCCCTACTATAAAAGCTACCGGTATATGTACGGCCGCCTTGCTTAAGAACGCTGGTTAGCGTATGGCAATTTGACGGTGGGCCGGACGCGTTTCTTTCTCAGCGGGGAAGAAGTATTACGGAGCACCACTGTAAATAGGACCGTTTTTTTCAGTAAAAATATGTCATTATATAGATTTGGGTGTGTACCGTAGGTCAGATTTACTGTGGTTGCCCGTGATAGTGCTATAAAGCTGTAGTAGCAGCAGTGCAGCGCGGCGCAGCACGGGCTACAAGGGAAAATCTGGATGTCTTGCTGGCATAGTATTTGCGCAGGCATGGGTTGGCTCGTGCTGCTGGTCCGAATATAGTATGCAGTACATACAGTACTGTTGTAGCTGCACCTGCCGACCTCGTGCTCCCCAACGGGTTTGGGTTTGGGTGAGGGTTAGGGTTAGGGTTGGGGTTGTCTTGGTCTGAGTCGACGTGCAAGGTAGAAATTGACCACACACAGCCTGCACAAAACGTGTTTCAAGTTGTTCCTGCGCATAGGGCGCGCCCATAATAGGTGCATACATACTGTAGGTGCCAAGACTCTTACAGGAAAAACCCCAAGTATGCTACTACTGTAATACCACCCTAGATATTAAGTAGTTACTGTGGGATGCTCAATGGCCATGGCAACCTCGCTGAATCGCCCGGAGATAAGAACCGGTGGTCTTCTCCAGAGGTATAGGTGCCAGTACGGAAAGGCAGGTATGGTACCGGTACTGCATAGCCGCCAAAGAAAAAAAAAAGAAAATCTTCCACCAGTGTATCTACCTATACAGTAGTACACGGTAATGTGGACCAGTGTACAGCAGTATTGACGTACTGTAGTTCGTGATTGGCAACGAACTATCAAACCGCTTGATAACTTAAAACCACCCACGAAGATGCCGTTGTCTCCCTCGCCTACTGAATGTGCCCTTCTTGCCTAGGACAAACATACCACCGCAACCGTCACGAATGTCAGCATTACGATATTTCTATGATGCTGCTGTTCATTTTCGTCGTATATATCGCTATGATGATGACAGGCCAGGACTGTGAAGACTGCGCGCGGTGCAACCTTACTAAAGAAGAGTGCATCGATGGATTTTGCCGCCCCGATGATGGCGTCGAGTGCGCTGCGCTAGGTGAGAATAGAAAATGTCCGCGCACCGCTGTGCGGTACTGACTCTGGACGTGCCACCAACAGTAGCGTAGGGTGGGCTGAACTCTTGAAATATTTAAAGCAGGGGATGGTAAAAACGGGAATCCTCCAGTAACCTCCGTTTCTCTAGGCTGAACCAAGGCCAGAGTGTCATTCCGAACAGGAACCCGCGGGCTCGACGGCATCGAGGCAAGAGGCACCGCAATTCACCACCATTCACCACCTCACCGCCGCCTTCCTGTTAATAGAAGCAGTATATGTCGTCTCGACAAACATACTTATATTTGCTAACCGACTACCGACCGACCATCCAATATTATGCAGTGCTACTGCTGTGACGGTCTCGATAAAAAAACAGGCCTTGATATTCCAAACATGACTACGTACTGGTGGTGATCGGTCATTTATGGTGGTCAATTGATCCTCGCTTAGAATTCCTTATGTTGTATGCTGTATTTGCCCCGTTGTTTGTAACAAGTATTCGCTCTCTGCCGTATGTGTCCCCCAGTGTGTATCGCGGTTGACGTGGGTTTTCGTTTTCCGTGATATCCGATCGAACAACTAGCCCTCGATATAATATTTTCCCAGTAGGCCCTACTGCTTTCGAGGCCTGGCGTTAGGTGACACACAGCGAAATCCCGCTTTCGGAGGTGTGGCTGTTATTCCGTGTAATCTAGGCGGGGTGTATGTTCGAGATAGCCCGCTATTTGGGCCTGCCCGTTTCCGCCCATTTTGCTTATATCGAGTGTATACATTATGTTTATCTGCGTGTTAGGCACGCCACTCGGTGCGTCGTTCATATGCTACCCGGGCTCGGCATAGAGTATCCTTTCGTAGGACAGTCACCGAGGAAGACCCGTGGGCTGTACCTGTGTAGATCGTTTCCGCCGTTCCCCCCCATTCGCACATTGGTGACGATCACTACAGTAGGTTTTACACGCATGCTCCCAAGTACTATCTCTCACGCGATATGCACTGCTTACGCCGCACAACGTATCCCAGGTACATCGCAACCTAACAATATATCTTCCGCGCCGTCACGTGCTATTTTTCCACATTTCTAGCGCCCACGTCATCTCTGTTTCTGCTGTTTATGTTGTTCACGCTATCCCCCCCCCCCCCCCTCCTGTTCCATCGCGACATTGATACGTGGTGAATGGTTAGACGACTAAGGCAAGCAACCAATGAAAGCCCCTCCAACCGCTTTATTTGCACTGTCATCACCCGATCCACCGCCCCCCCTCTCACCTGTGTATCTCTACCGTTCCTCCTGGTTTGCCCGTATTTCCCGCGCAATAACTTTCTGACCCCCCCCCCCTCGCCCTCCCGTCGCCTGTTCGTTACACTGTTCTTGTTTGTGTGGTCGGTACGTACGTACAGGTGCCGCATGCAGCAACAGTGTTCCCTGCTGCTCTACTGAAGAGGACTGCATCGTGCCCCCAGAAATGGACACGGACGAAAATTTCCTCAACAACGGATTCTGCGAGGTTGCTGAGTCTCGCACAGGTAAGTTGAACCGGGACAACTGTCAAAGACGGTTTTCCCAGACTAGCTTAACCCTATAATAACTGCAAAACTTATCCCACACTACGAGTAATTCCGAGGAGTCTGTCCCCAAAATCGTGGGACTAGTTCTAAAGGGGTTAATTCCGCCGTGTTATTATTTCGTTGAACTTATTGCCAGAGGTATAAATCGTTTTGAGGTTATTTTCGTACAACCGAGACATCAACGTCGTACGGTTTGGCTCGTCTGCCTAATCGCGCTGTTTACATTAATTATTGCAAAACCAATTCCCTACGTACAAGACGTTTAGAAGATACCTGCATGTCAGGCAGGTACAGGGCGTCCACATTGCGAATAGCGCGCATCAACGCGAAGGCGAGGTTGTGCTTCGGGCCACAGGATAGGATATCGCGGCCTCCTTAACAATACACTACAGCCGAACGTCAAACGGTCCACGCAAAACAAGCAGAGTCTTCGTTCTATAGGTTCGTGCGTGCTGCGGAAGAGCTTTCATTGTTTAGCCCAAGCACCGCATTAGTGTAACAAGATTGGGTGACACACAGAGTGTCCCCTTGCAGGTCTGTCTACTGAGCATCCTTGGTGTTACTCGCGTTCTCGTAGGATCACTGGGAAAAGAACAGCAGCTTAATTATTATCTCAGTGTCCAGATGACATCTGGCCCGGAAGGGTCTCGTGGCCCTTCCGTTCTTATCATTGTCCAGAATACGAATGCCATCCAAGTAATACGAAAACGGACCGATTGATTTTACTGCGTAACTACCGGCCTTCCAAGCCCACACTTGAGATTAGCCACTGACGGAGTTCCTGAAGCGAGAACTTGACTTATCCCACGGTAAGGGATAGGGGTTGCAGTTAGTCTTTGCCTCCTGCGGCAATATTTTGTCACTGGGACCGGTTCCGCTCCTCAACTGAGCACAAGTACCCTTCCGTATGATCCTTCCCCCACTATTAAGGGGAACCATAGTAAACAAGACCAAATATTGTCAGTAAAAATAGGTAAATATGTACGTTTTTGTCTAAACTGTAGGTCCTATTTACTACTGTCCCCCTTAATAGCACTATTGTTTTGGCATAGCACTACACTGGCGCAGAAAAACCTTGGTCGGTGTTCGCGAACAAGCTTCTTCGAAATCGTTTCCGGGTGACTTACTACAGTAGTAGTAACGGTATTCAACCTCCTGCTTTGAGGACCTCAGACAATAAGCCGCCACCGGCGCGTCGACGAAAGAGTCAACAACACTCTTCGAACGCTTGCTACGGGCAGAGGTGCACCATACCGATTCTGAGGATGTTCCCCTGAGAAGCGATTTCCGTACCTCGCCCGAAAACTGATATCGTAGGAGCTAAAACGGCGACACCCGAAGAACAAGCCCATGCCCTAAATAGTATAACCAAAGACTGGCAGCATTTCGACGGTTTGGGGTCAAAGAGCCCCGTCATCCAGATAAAAGTTTCAGACAGAAATTGTCACCTCTATCGTAACACTTGTCTCTTTAATACTAACTGCTCAAATTGGTTCGGACGATCGGACTTCTTAGCCCGAAATCGTCGAAACTCCATTAAGTCATTCAGTATTGTGTGTTTTGCAACATTGTTCGTTGTATGCTTGGGGCCATTATTGTCAGAGCCATGAACTTCTTCCTTCATTCCCAATGTGTTGTTTGCGCAATTTTCTGACATTCCATTTTTGTCCATTGTTTGTTTGTTTTTTCCAAATAGTGGAATGCGAAGCCTTCCAAAAAATTTGCCCTCTGAAGAATTTCCAAACTTTTTAAAGGCTTCCTCTTTTGTCCTCCTTTTCCAGATTTTCTTGGAAAATTATGTTGGAAATTTTCGTAACACTCTTATCGTGGCATTAATATGTAAACCTACAGTGCCCAATATCGTTCGGCCAGCATTCGTTAGATACACAGCCCATCGGATAAGGTGTCGGGCAGAGCGTATACGCGTCTTGACATCTGTTGTTGCGCGTCTTGACGTCTGTTGTTGAAACTCCTCCAATGAAGATCTTTAGAAAAATGGAAGGAGTAGGTGTCATCTCTGTCCAAGCACAGATCGGTATACCAATACACCAGTACACCAGTACACAAGTACACCAGTGCGCCAACCTGCGAATGGTCCGATTACCGTGTGTACGTCAAATAACGTGTCTCTGTATCGGCACAACTAATTGATTCACACTCTTTAATATCATTCATCCCTACCTCACATGCGATATAAGTGTACGCCACCCAAGTTAGTTATGTCCGTACTGGTTACCTAACATATACTGTGTGCATCTGTGCGCGTGTTTCCCACTGCCCTCTCTCCCTTTCGCTCGTTATGGGTTTCCATCGATTGGCGTTCGACGGTCCACACGCGGACAACAGGCGAATCTTGCTTGACAGCGGACAACTGCAGGTTCGAGTTTGACCTCTGCGTGGACGGCATCTGCAAGGTTAACCCCAGCGTGCAGGAAGACGCCTCCGTGAAAACCACCGTATCGGTCAGCGCTAACGCCTACGACACTCGCTTGGCGGACAACAACGGCTGCGGTAACACGGGCTGCCTGCCGGAGTTAACGCGTGACAGCAACACGAAGATCGAGTCCAGGTGGTCGTGCAGCAAGAGCCTGGGCGAGGGTAACTGCTACATCGAGTACACGTTCGACGAACCCCAGGACGTGATCAGCATGAACATCGCCTTCCTCAAGGGTGACGAGCGCACACGAAAAGTCAAGGTGAGTTCGTCGGCCAGCCATCTACGTGCAGGTACTTCCGTCCCTGGGTTGTGTACGTGACCCACTCTTGTACTTGTGTGAGGGACGACACGCATTGTTTCGGCGGCAACGGCATCTTGGTTTGAGCTTTCCGGGGTTCTTAGCACAGTTAACATCACATTCGTGCGTGTTAGACAGGTCGCAATGCGTACCCGTCGGGTACATATCCAGCAATCCCTTGTGCATCCTCCCTTTACACGTCTCCGTTTCGTTCGGACCGCGCCACACTGCACTGCACGACGACGCCGTGCGGTTTGTCCAGGTACTGGGTGACGGCTCGAGTCTCGGCACTTTCACATCCAGCGGCGACACGCTCGACTTCGAGAACTGGACCCTAAACGCCAAAGATGTTTCCTCTATCAAGCTCGTCGCCCGTGGTCTGCGGTACAACGACTGGCTCAGCATCACCGAGGCAAGCCAACAGTGTCAGATATTTCCCAGTAGTAACGGGTGCGTATATTGCGGCAAGAAGTACCAAGAGAGAACAAGGAAAGACTGCTGTATACGCACGCCCGAGACACATAACATGCTACATGACGGGGCACCATTGTAATAACACGATTTCCGAAAGGAGAGAAGATACCGAATTCCAAACAAGGTCGTCTCGTCGTCGCCACAAGAGCCATACCCATAATTGTTTTTTTGTATCCGCTCTTTACTCTGCGCTTATCTTATTCCATGCCTGAACACAACTCTGTATGTTGTCCGGGTACCCGGGCACCCGGATACCCGGACTACTCGGTTACATATTCCTCACATAAGGGGTTACCCGGCCATGGGTACGGGTAATAGCATAGGTTTGTTCGTACACGCAGTATCAGCCTCCGCTACCGGAGTGTCAAAGAACAAACCCTGGTTTATTGTACCTAAGAGAATTTGGCATGTCAGCATCGGGAATCGGGGATCATAGAATGGTAAATTTATGTGGAACACTGGGACCCTAAATAGCCAGTGCAGTAGTAGTACGTTACGAGCGCAGGCGTTAGCACACCGACGCCGGCCACCAGCGAGTCAGAGGGATGTCTTCGGAAAAAGCAGGAAGACATCCGCAAGTCGGTTGGCTAGCCAACGAAGACTGACGCTTGAGCCTTTATTAGACTGACGCTGGTGGGTTTGGAGGACTGTGAATATGCACACCGCACTTGCATCGTCGGATCACCTGGTTTGGAGCTGAGGGTTGTGGCCGCTAGGACGACAGGGGGACTCTCTGGCGGGGCCTACCGTCCTTCACATGTTCGGGTATCCGTTTGCAACGCGTACCTGACGTGGTACAATGCTAATCCACACCACGTTTCACAATGTATCGGAGGAGTTGCCGCCATCGACCCTGGTGCGTGGTGGGGTATCGTAGACATTGCCCTTCACGATTAAGGGTGGTTTATGAGGTGCTGTCCAAATTGAAGTTAACATGCTTTTCAGGCACAATCCCGCCATTACAAGTTAACATTGGGCTAATACGAGACCCGACCCGGTGCGGAGAGTCGATACTACTTTCTTGGAATTCAGTGACCAGGTGGCATACAATACGCCACTTCTCAGACCTCTCCGTAGTGTTCGAGTATGCTCAAGAAATAGTTATTAATGCCAACAGTACTAGCGATAGAAAAATATGCGTGACGTTTGTCGAAGTGCGTCCTGCTGGAGTGCCCTTATAATATACTCCCGATGCCTGCTCACATATACTACAAGGGCATAACTCGACGAGTTATGCCTCGCTTTCGTTTGGACAGGCCTTGCCGCCGACGACATTATGATACTCGCAATAGTCGCATCCCATTGGTTGGCCAGGCGTCCTCTACATACATTTCAAAATCGAAGACTAATGTGTGTGTACCTCCTCTCTGCTTACACATTGGCGGTTTCATTTCCCTCTGCCTTTTCTGCTCCGTATTTTCTCATATATCTACAGGTCCAGCTCCTCGACAAAAACTACGTGAGTTCTTGCTGAAGGTGCTCCATCCCACTGACGGAGGTAGTGCGGCATGGCATCCAGTCACCGGCGAGGAGTCCCACCTATAGACAACGCATCACGTTAGTAGGGGATGATTTATAGCCAACATCGACTGGCGGGAGAGGTTGCAGTACTGGAAACCCACAGGAGGCGTATACTTTGACACTACAGTAAAATACACAGCACAAAACCAAGGGTGGGGTAATCATATAACACAGCTGGTGCATGTCCAGATAATATAATAGGTGTGTTCAGGTGTGTGTTGTTAGGCATTTTCGCATTCTATCGTGACATATTTTATGTTTGTCGAACGCTCCGGCGAGCTTCACGGTGAGTCCAAAAAAGTCTCGCTACGCAGCCAACAGTACGTGAAGGTGTTCTGACTGCAGTGCTAGGCGTGAGGTAGCCTGTCGGCTTTGTTCCGTGTTTAGAACATAACGATCGGAGCTCGGACTTTCCGAATCGTGTCACAGTGTGCCAATCTGCCACAGTGCCTTGAATGCACGACAACACGCCATGGAGTCGGTAACAGCATATATCTGCCTAGAGCGGGCGCACTAAGGACGCGGGCGTGATGCGCAACCTTGTGTACCTAGAGGATAGCCCTCACTGTAACACGCGGTGGTGGCGAACCACTGGGCCGACATACGGTAGGAACTAACGACCCAACCAAGAAGGACCAACTCAAGGAGCCGGTATCGGCCCTTCGCGGGATCACTACGGCTATATGATATTAGAGGCGGAAATCCAGCTGTATGAACTAGATGAAGAAGCTTGGGGGTGTGACTGGTGGTTCCGATTAGGCCGGGGGGTGGCTGAAACGTTCGGGAGCGGGGTGGATAGGGTCACTACTGTACAGTAGCATGTGTTTGTGTACGATTTGTGGTGTGTGACACGTTCGAAGGGCAAGCCCAGTTGCATCCATCAATTTGTGGGTCTAGGCTGGCAGGTAGGGTCTAGTTGCTTCCGACTGCACGTGTGTGGACCCACAGTACAGCAATCGGAACTTATCTGAGGTGCTCGTCGTGAAACTTTGACATATGTTCTATATGGTATGTTCCACGTAAGGAGGGGACGTCATTTCGAGGACGAACAACGGCCTACGTTTCGTTCCGGAAGAAAAGGATTTGCGTTTCTGGAAAAGTTTATGTATCATCCTAGTTTGGCAACCTCTTCGTTGGCTGTAGCGATTGAGTGCATCCCACCTTGTGGCATCACATATTTCCAGCATCTCGGGATTTGAACAAACTCCGACGCCAGTAAAACATACAAGTCTCAATACTTGGAAGGGTGGCAATGGGCAGCGTGGCTGAACCTCATGCCAACATCGTACTTGGGGTACGTACAGCACACATGGTGTGCGTGGAGGCCACCCGCCCAACCATCCAACCATGCTAACCAACGTCTAGAAAACGGCAGGTCGGTGTCCTCAATTGGAGCTTCCCTACAGAGTAAAAATTGTATTTGACTACAGTACCACCGACCGTCGTAACACACCGGGTATGGCTACGGGGGTCGACCACTATCTCTGCAGGGTAACACTGTATTTTGACTACGTTGCTATATACACCGTGTTTTAGCGAGAAACGTTTATCTATGCGTACGCAGCTTCTTATCAGCATACCATGCCGGCATGTTCCTCTTCAGGTCTAACGATGTGTCGTAACATAAAGGGCTCGTTACACGTCCGCCGAGTCGCACCACACGCCAGACAGTCCGGACTTTCTAGCCATAGATAACAGTAGTGGACGAGCCTTGACGATGGTGAATATTCCTAAGGTACCCATTAGGCACTCTGGTTGGCTAAGGGTATATTACGCGCGGCTCAATCAACTTGGAGTATTTCCTAGCTACAGCATTCCGAGTCCAGCCGGGTCAACCTAGGGTATTTCCAAGCACAGCAACCAAGCCGGCCAAGTCAACCTAGACTCTTACCAATCACAGCATCCAACTACTGACCACCGGCATAGGGTAAGGGTTAGGGTTCGGGTCTCGAGGGTCAGCTTCAGGCACCGAGCACAAAAACATCCGTAAAGATGCACTATCAATGTGTGTCCACCCGTCATGGATAACCAATGCTCCCATAACAAACGTACCAAATTGCAACGCATACCAGGCACATATTACCTATTTTAACGTAATGAAAAATGATACGCCATTGTTGGTCGGCAGTTTTTCTTTTTGGATACGGAAATACCAGGTCAACAGGAGCATTGTTACGTTGTGATATTCGTTCGGAATGGAACTGTAACTGCCAAGTCACGTTCGTTGGGAAGATATTGCCCAGACTGTGCATGGTCGCCTTAACCCATTCATAACTGAAAAACTCATCCCACACTAATTCCAAGTAGTTTGTCCCCAAAAACGGGGGACAAGTTATTAACCCTTATAGAACTGGAGTCCCGTTTTGGGGACAAATTACTTAGAATTAGAGTGGTTTGTCCCCAAAACGGGACTGCAGTCCTAAAAGGGTTAAGGGGTTAAGGGACCCCTTCGGCCAAAACTAAAAATATTATTTGCGTCTTGGCGCATGCTGCGATAGCCTGCATGCAGGTGCACCATGGTTTTTCTGAGGGCGATCGCTCAAGGAGCTCCATACCTCCCCCGAAATCAGACTTTAGAGGGAAAACAAAAGTGCTAACCGATTAAGAATACCACTGCCTAAGTATACCATGAAACACCATTAGAGGACAAGAATGAGAGTCCGATCATAAAAATAACGTTTCAGCCAAAAAGTGTCACTGGGACTACCTCTATCATAGCACGCGTCTCTTTTGAACAAAAAATATTTGTCGTCGTTTTTTTCTGCAGTAATACTACTGTAACAATGGTACTCAAACACCATTTCATTACTCCTTGCCGGACACGGCATAGCTCCAGTGCTATCGCTCAGTCCTGCTCCCGACCGACGTACGAGTATAGCTTGTTCGTTGTGGTCTCTTGCTGTGTTTGCATCACAAAACGAAAGTGCTCAGCAACAACAATTTCGATCGTTTTGGAGCTCCTGCTTGGTATATACACTCTGCTGTGGCCGCGTAGGACGCTACGGACAGTCGAACCAGAGGGCAATGACCTACGAATCCTTAAACTAGTCATAGGGAGTAGGTCTGAGCAACGAACCTGGAACAATGTTTCAGGTAGGGAGTCTTAAAGGTCGAACTTATACCAGACATGGTGCTACAACTGGGGAAAATAAAACGATTTTATGTTTTGCCGTGCTCATATCGTTTATGTCCGAAGGGCCCCCCTTAAGACAGGTGTGTGGAGGCAAAATATAAAATGTTACTGCGGTTTAGGAACAAACGGAATGCGTATCACTCCAACAAGGTTTCAACGATCACAGAGCGTTCACCGTGCAATATAAACACCTAGCAGGCCAGTGGATCACAATGTTTTTATTCGAAAGCCACACTCCCCTTTTCGAGAGCCCAGATAGTGGGGGCAAGGGGGCGTACTACTGTATTACCAAGTCAAAGATATTTTAGAAAAATACGTATTCGGATCGGTTCGTACAGAAATCCGAACGCTCTAACGTTTGTTTAGTTTCGATCTGTTCAGGAGTGTAGCGTCTGGGATTCCGATCAGCGTGTTCCCCTGAACAAGCTGTCACGCTTGTTTTACATCCCCGAACGAAGAAGGCGTGTGGCCCTGCGACAAAACCGAACCATGCCGTCGAGTAAGTGTGACCCCAGGCGATGATAGTATCCCCGATCGTGCACCACCGATCCCAGCGACGATGCTCCGGGTGTTCCAAATGGTGTAGCTACGGCGACTCCAGAGGTCGCCTATCCAGAAAATTCAAAAGGATAGATGCAATCCCGGAAGACGCGCTCTGGTAACCTCAGGAGCACCATGCAGCTACTCGAACGACGGCATTCCTTGAATATCATGATGCGTCATCGCGGGCGAATTGGTGCTCCCGCGGCGCATGATTACGATCATGGAGATCCCTGGCCATGGTGTGGTTGCTCCAGGGATCAACGATAATCCTTGCAGCAGGCAATGATAACTGACACCGTTGCTAAAATTCGTCGTCGAAGTTGAGGGCCAGCTTCTCGCCGCTTCATTGAAATTCGTGATAGACGCATGCTACGGTAGAGGTGCACCTGTGTACAGGCCATGTTTTTTTTTCCTTCTGAGGGTGGTGACTTGAGGAGCTTTACACGTCACCTGAAAACTGACTTTTGGACGAAAACAAAAATGCTACCCCAAGACCAATGCCATGACCTAAGTATACCATGAACAATCATGGAACACTACTGTACTGTAGAATCAAAGTCCGACGAGTTTGGGTTAAGGAATCCGATCATTCAGAAATCACTTCAGCCCAAAATTTCCCACCTCTATCCTAGCACGCGTCGAATACACGCCGCATCGAGGTCAGCGCCTGAATACACGCCGCATTCCTGGGGACTGGCATCTCCCTGCTAGCCCCCCGTAAAGATCGCCGTCGTTGTCGGAGGACGTCTGACGAATTCAGGACCACTTCTCCTTCGCTATGTCCACGGGTTTTTGTCGAAAGATGTTTTATCTTGTTTAGGAGTTTGGTTGCCCCGCTTGTCGTTGATATTGTCAGGCACGGCGCATTCTCTGTTGGTGTGCCCCGCCTAAGGGTGTGGCCTGTTTCTTCGGTGGGCCAGACGAGGTACTTCGTCGCCGTCTAGATGACCCGACGCCACGTGCTGAGTATGTAGCATGACCTCCTGTGCAAGCGCATTCCGCCAGTTACATCACACTGCGATCCTGAGAAAGTCACAGCAGATACCGTGATGCCAGGTATACCTGCGGAAATAGCCACAACTCGGGCCTCCTGTGTAATATGTACTCGACTCGCCTGGCCTACCGACCTCACGTCTTCGTTGGAGCACGATCAAAACCGAGAGCTCCAACCTGACAGGTACTTCCTGCTGTTGCGAACTTCCCGTCTACCGACGGAGACGCTTCGTGTAAAGCTCTTGTGCTCTATTTCGTATCACTCTAAGTACGCGGCATGTACAAAAAGATTACCTACCAAGTGCATTTACTACAGTAGCGGCCCTGGTCATACGTGAACGCTGTATGCCGTGCTTGCATATGAATTGTGCTTGCCGCCTTGCTTCAACATTACTCCATGCGAGTAAAAGACGCTGTGTAGGCTGCGTGGTGCGCCTACCTATGTTGCTTTTGGTGCCGATGAGTTATTCGGTAAGCGATGAATAGGTTCTGAAGAAAAATAGCTACAATGAACGCGACCCCCTGATGGAAATGACATAGTCAAGTTAATGTCCGCCATGGAAACATATTTCTCAATCAAAAAGTTATAATGTAGCCGTGCCTGGTGATCTGCGTAAACATCAGGGGCGTCTAGCCAGACGAAGGAGTCGTCGCCTGCCTGGAATGCGGAGGCGTATATATTAGCCACGCCCAGGACAGACAATCTTCTCACAGACAGAGTACAGTATCTGCAATTATCAACTACTGTAGTAGTGTACTTCCTACAATGTTAGGTGTGTGTGCGTAGTGCACAGAGGTATCTACTGCACGAGGTCACGCCGAGGTTCTCCAACCTTCCTATCGGCGTGTACAACGGAGGATGCCGCTTGGGTGATTGATCCATGCCTCATTTGAGAGTTTTTCAATAAGCCAAACCGTGCACGAGTAGTGCTAATATGATCATCTTCGATGCATTGCCCGCTTCCTCCGGGTGTTTTTTGTTCCCTCGAAGGTGCCCTTATAGCTGTATGTACGACCCTTCATGTTGGCTATGGGTCTTTCCCTTCCTGTTAAACTTGCTGCTTGGGTTTATGTCGCCGAACAGTAGTGGTAACAGACGCTGCACGCAGAATACACCCAGTGTCTCGCGCATCTCGCGGCACGTCTGGTACTAGTAGTGTAGTGTAGTGCATCACTGGTCGCCCGCACGGCCCGCTATCAGTACCTGTTACTATCAGGTACAGTTCAGTTAAGTATAGTGTACTGTAGTACTGTAGCCATGTTGACGGATGTACGTGCCCTCGTGGCGTGTCTGGATCTGCACTCGATTTCGCGACGACCGTATGTATAGTTCGTACAATGGCATGATGATACATCAGTACGTTAATAGGTTTTCTGTGTGTATTCGTACATTGGACTTACAGCAATATTTAGAGCATCTTTATCCCTCACCGAACAGCAGCTGAGACTGTGGCTTCAGAATATTCATACCTGCGAGACAATCGACACCCGCTGATCCTCTACTGCAAGACCGACATCGTCGAGTGCGCACAGGGACATGTAACACCCAAGACGTTAGCGTGTAGTGACGAAGAGAAGACGCAATAACTGCTACAGGCGTAAATATATGTGCCCGTGTACCGTAGCTCCATATCCTCATGTAACCGTCCTGCATATAACAGGCGAAAGTGGTGTTTCAGGACGATTTCGTTTCAGGATGATTTTGATTGGCTCGTTGATTATGGGTGCTCTCGTACGTTTCATAGTGTGGCCCTCAGACGTTTTGGAACTCCCATGTATTTTGGGTGGCTGTCGTACAACCTACCACCTGCACACGAAGCTGAGCCCCCGCATATGATCCTGGCTATCAGCGACCCATCTCGCCACGTGGACCACTGTAAGTGCGCTCATGGATGTTGTTCGGGCAACGTTTGAGTAAGATCACCTTTCGTATCCGTCTCAACTTTACTCACTGTTGTTCGTGTCATACTTGGTTTGCAGACCAAAGGCAGCGCTGCGCATGTGCGTTTGTTTGCATGACCGTCTGCTTTGGGAACGATTAACCCAAGGACGACGCATTCTGCCTGGCCAGCAAGATTGACGTGGAGGCACTGTTTGGAGCACCCGGAACTAAGTCCTGCGCGAGCAGGGTGTTTCACGTTCATTCTTCTGGCGAGCGTGTTACAGTACACACTCCTCGCAATGTTTCGGTAAGCCGTGGATGTACACTCTTTGATGTTTGAGCGGCATTGCATGGCAGTGACCATGGCAACGCGTGGGCTACCGTGGAAACCCCGGGACTTGTCATGGGCTGTCAAGGCAAGTCATTGATTGCCACGGCGAGCCCCGGGTTTCAATCGGCCATGGTGCTGCCACGGGGTCTACCATGGGTTTACTCGTTGCATGTTCCGTGACCCTTCGCATGCCAGCCCACGGAGGTACGTACCATAGCACGTGCCGGGACAATGCCCACTTCATGACATGAAAACAGCCTCACCCGAACCTGATCCCAACCACAGGGTGGAAACACATATTTAGCCCTCCACAGGAGCCGCCGAACGCACCGAGCGCGAAGCATAACCCGCCATTTTTGGAGATCAAAGTGTATTCGGACATAATTATTGCACACCAAACGCGACCCGTCATCGACTTGACTGATGTAATGACAGTCGGGCTTCGCGTCGTGGCGTGCCTTGGGGCTTGTGGTTGCGTGCCGTGGATATTGCGGCGGCGAGCTGTTGGGCTTGCCATGGTATGCTGCGGGGCTCGACGTGGCATTGTCGTGCCATGGTTTGCCATGGTAAATGACACGAGCTGCCACGGCATCCCATGGCATGGTCGTGGCTTTCTATGAGCACTTCCATGGCACTGCCATGTTACTGCCAGGTCATTGCCACGAGAAGTCAAAGAACGTACATCCTTCAGAACGATCGCACCCCTGACAAACAACAAGGCCTCTACCACAGTAGTCGTAGGCGTAAACTAGAAAGAAGTATCGTTACGTAGCCCAGCAGCTATAGTGGGCCCGACTACCAGGTGTTTACTTAATGCTGGTAGAGTTGTATGTAATTTTCAGGAAGTCCATTCCACGTGCATGTAATTTGGATGCGGCGTGCAAGTGCATAGACTACATGCAAATGGCATGGATAGCATTCAAGCTTGCTTACACGCATTTTCACGAACGTTCATGCAAGGTGGCAGCTTGCAGCTGCGTACTACCTTCCTTGTATCCAATTGCAAACACGTGCCGCGAGTGTCCACGCAAGTCGCATGCAAGCTTCACGGGGTGTTCTTCACTGTTTGATAAAGTGTGTCAGTCGGATGCAAGCATGTAGCCGATTGCATCCAATCGCATGCAACTGGAAGCAAAGCAATGGAGCTTTCATTAAACGTGGATGCTGGTGAACGTTGCATGCCAAGTGTGTGCAGTCACCTGCCACTTCTTTGGGGTGCGTGCGCTATGCATGGGGTGCCCTCAGGTTGCACGCACTGCATGAATATTGTGCATGCAACTTGCAGCTTGCAGCTTCGTCAAAGCGTGCGGGCAATAGTGCATCAACGTTCACTGTTCATCAAAATGCAAGTTACACGGCGGGCACTACTCCGACTACTCTGGCACCGCACCCTAACCTGACAATGGCCGTAACCCCAACCCCAGAGGGATGCTTGGCTGCTGTTCGTGGAAGAAACTCTAGGTCGCTGTGCACGGAAACGTCCTAAGTCGCTCACATACACTTGCCTGAACTTTTATGGCAGTGGCATGTAACTGCCTGCAAACTTTCATGCAACTTCGGACGTAAAATAAATAGTGTACCAGGCATATCATGGATTCCATGACAGCTACCACCGCGCCAACCCAGACACGGTACTTTAACCAGAACTCGGACTCCAATCTCAGAAGCCTGCTTAGTTGTTGTGCGTCGCAAGAATTTAGTTCGCTGGGCGCTGGGACAAACTCTAGGGTTCTGCGTTTGGAAAGCCTTTCTGTAGGTATCTGTGTTTGGAAGATCTCTTAGGTCACTGTGCTTGAAAAGAGTCTGAGTCGCGGCGCACTTGAACCTTCTCTAGGTCACTGCGTGATTTTTATCGTCTACATTGTTGAGCTTGCAACGCCCCTATATTGCTGTACTTGGAAAAGTCTCTAGGTCACCATGGTTGGAAATTATCTGGGTCGCTGTGAGTGGAAATACTCTAGGCCGCTGTCCGATAGAAAAACCTCTAGGTCATTACTCGTACGTGTATATGGTGTATCGGGACCATCTCTGGCCGAGGTAATTTCCCTGTATATTACCGCACTCGTGCCACGCACACCGCTGCACGAAGTGCTGTGCTGGTCCGACATACCGTAGTGCAGGGTCCAGGCGACGATATTACAGACGGATAGCCGCCAGACGTCACCATATGGTTGCAGTCTTAGGGTTCAGCTCGTCTGCTCTTGACTTCTCTAACGTATGTTCGCGTGTTCCTTATATTATGCAGCAATTGGTTGCGTCTGGCTAGACGTGAGTCTATGATGTGCTGCACTCTATCGTTACAGTGAACATCAACCCGTGGCGTTCCGCAATACAGCAGCGTGTTACGTGGCGCACATTGTCTTGTTCGGAACCTGTACGGTCCAGAATACCTACGCCTGTGGCGTTTTGTTCGGTACAAGCTATAAGTGTCACCTTATGGGACCATGCGTGGCGTTAGGCAGGATATCAGCCTGTGGCTCGGTGTATGTTGTCTTCTACAGCGCCCCGTGGCGTTCTGCAATAGGTTACATTGTGGTGTTGTGTAGTGTATTTTATGAGGCAGCGCGTGGTGTGTGGATGTTGGGGTACTCGTTCTGCGTGGAATCACTGCATGTCGCGGACGGGCCTTGGCTTCCGGTGGGTTGCTCGCAGCTCAATCAAATTCCATATCGAATCAACCCGAACCTACAGCAGTGTGGCATGGTGTCAGGACAATTCGAACCCAGTTCTATGAAGCTTTGCGAGTAGTCGTAGCCTCAAGAAAGTCACCCTGCTTGTTTTCGGTGATATGTCGTTATTTGGGCAAGCAGTAGGGGCTAGTGCTTGTTAGCCCAGATGTTCAATCAAGTACTCTTCTCTGGCGTGCTTGTCGGCCTGGCGGATGTGAAGAAGAAGCGAGTTATAGGATCACTGACAAACTCCGGAAACACCACCGGAGTGACTCGTTGCAGGGTAAAGAGAGGGTCCCTTGAGACAGTCTCGTCCCTCCCCCGGTGCGATGCACTAGCTTTTAGACGGGAGCTCATACAACCCTAGAGTTCATATAGTCGCGAGATTACTGTCGTCATCCTAGAGTTCATATAATCGCGGGATTACTGTCGTCAAGTTTTATGTCGAGGAATATTCCCAAACGCTGGCCGACGACGTTGTTTCGAGGCTAGCGCGCAAAGCTGCTGTCGGACGGTCCGGTCTGCGCTGGGGAATATGTGTAAGGCGGTGGCAGATGCAGGCCACGAAAATAGTGTTGATGTAGCACGTATTGGCCGAAATAGGTTATGACTGACTATTAGTGACTATTACTGGCTATTACTGACTACAGTAGTAGTGACTATTACTGCTATCTATTACTGATTAGTGGTGACTATTACTGACTAGTACTGACTTTTAATATACTCCTCAACTGAGGAACTACAGCACCCGGTTACCCATTCCTTTTCCCTTAAATTTTTCATTTATGAGACCATGGGATTGTTCATTGATTTACGCCTGTATCCAAGTCAGTATTTGGGCGATGTACGGAACTCGTATACTTATAGTAATGGAAGGACCCTCACAAAGAGTAGATTCCACCTCTAATGGGGCGAACGTCGGCAGCAGCACACCACCGATACCACCCAATGTTGTATGAGTTCGTCATCGATTCGCGGGTGCTGTATGCCGGCCGTACCAGTGGTCGACTGGGTTGTAGGTAGTAGGGGACCCTACACTACATCCATACCATCCATCTAGTCTATGCGCTAGTCTTTGAAACAAAAGCATTGTGTAATGTCTTCGACGCACAGTGAACGCTTTTACCACTTTCTGGACTGGTTGAGACTTGGCCGAAGTGAGTCGTTCCAAATCGTTTGGAAGTGTGTTTCTTATTTCCCACCAAAACAACGTGACACACATTGCAAATAATAGTAAGCCTCCCTAATCTATCATCGATCACCCCCCAGACCCAATTGGATATAGTCCTCCCTATGAAAAGACCTTGTGTGCTACTCCGGAACGAATATGCTATATGAAAGGATGCTAGAATGATACAGGCTACTGCAGTTCGTACTGCATAGCCTTTGGTTCCTACGGCGTAAAGCTTCCGCACTCAATACCAGACCCAAGTCTGTTTGTTGAGGCTAGGCTGTTGCCATCTTGACTGCTGTAGCCACCTGCGGTAATTTGTGTAATGAATATTTAAGGAGCAAGGGCCTCCCATCTTCCGACACAAGCAATAAAAAGTGGAGCTTTCAACGCGTAGGATGCAGGGATCTTATAGGGGACACCAGGACGTACCAGGACCGCGCTTCTTATCGATCTCATCTATATTGTTTGGGTGTTATTTGCCGTATATGAGTAGCGCCTTAACTTTAGTAGGCCCCCTCTTTACTATCAGAACGGCATTCACACAATCTTCATCCTAAACGCACCTACGAGAAAGCAAGTGATGACAACGAAGAAGTAAGGACAGCCAAGAGAGAAGATACAGGTCAAGCGTGAAGCAGTACGGAAGGGAGTGCAATTTGTGCGAAATAGCTCTTTTTGTTTCCGAAAAATAAAAATCGTGATTTGTATTTACTGTAGTGACCAACGTTGAAGCTCGTGTTCCACATTTTTGGGTGGCAAGCATAATGATAATAGTTAAGGCATACCTCGATGACTGATCCTATGGCTGAAGTATACAAGGATGCAAGGATAAGGCGCTGCACGCTACGGTAGAGGTGCACCATGTTTTCGCCTTCTGAGGATGGTCACTTGAGGAGCTTTACACTATCAGTAAGTCACCCAAAAACTGAGTTTAGAGGAAAATAAAAGTGCTACGTACGTAAACCCGATGAGCAAAACCATCGCCCCGCAGTATGCACTGAACAATATTGCAACACAAGAATCAAAGAAAGACGAATTCGGGTCAAGGAGCCCGACCATTCAGAACAAAAATCCGCCCAAATGCGCTACGACGTACCTCTATCGTAGCACGCGCCAGGCATGCCATATAAGGCACACGCCTTATTGGGTAGCTCCTCAGCTGAGAAGACCCGTCGGTCATAAGTATTGTGGCCGAAACGTGCTATAACACATGCCCTATCGTTGTGCACGGCAGTTATGGGCAAGAAAATTGCCAGGGCGTTGGGACCCATTCCGTTTGCATTGTCCTCGACTAATTCTTCGCTGCGTCGCCTCCGCGCTGATCCGTGCCGTCCTTGCGTGATCTGACAGCTCGTCACGTATATCGCTTCCTTTCCCGTCCCGAGGATAGGTTGTTCCGGGGGTGTTCAAGGGGCTGCTTCCCGTGCTCGTTCGTGCGCTCTATAGCCCCCTATACCTCTACTACGTTGTACTGATACTGCTCTTCGTTCTCGTTCGGAGGAAATATCAGTCTGTGCAGACCATGGCTAGCTACCCAACCAAGATCGCGAAACGAGAACCATCTCAAGAATGTGGCAGGTGGGTAAATAAATATAACAAGTTCTAACTGGCATCTGGAACGTCTTACGAGTTACCTATTTTCATATTTCGTGCTCTTTCCCTTTCGGTCTTAGCGCTACAGTTACTAACTTCCTCATGGGGCTACTTTCGGAATGAAGGCGATCACATGGGAACATATACCAACACCGCCCGTCACGGTCGGTTTAGGGGCCCTGGCGGGCCTTGGTCGTTTTTAGTTTTTTTTTACAATGACTCCGTACGTATAGCCTTAGGCGATCACTTTGAAGGGGGGCAATATTATACCTGGTATCCTGCGAGGACAGATCCGGAGGGCACGGTTGTTCATCGATACATATTTGTATTTATGTATATGTGCTTTGCCGCATATTTTTTTAATTGAATCAGAGTTGCTTCGTTCCGTCACAGGTGTTTAGGTTGATAAGTATGTCCCCGTAGAGCGAGTGTCTGAAAGCTGCAAGCCCCTATCCCCCGACTATCGTATTTACTTAACCGGGGACAGCATTTCTGGCTTCGAAGCTACCGAAGAAACCTCATATGGACTGGATTTTTCACTGCACACCAACGGCGACGTCATGGCCTTGCTGGCAGACCTACTGTCCGACCAGTATGCGTTTTTCGCCGGTGTATCGAGGGAGTGGAGAAACGCTTGGAGGGACCGCCCGAAGCTCACGCGAGCCATAACTACCGACACCTCCGTATCTCAGCTACGGTGGGTTTTCGATGGCGGCTTGAGAAACAAAGGTATGCTGTGTGAATACATCGTCGAACACTGCGGCCTTGAGGTTCTGCGGTATGCGCACGCGCATGGATGCTGGTTGTCCAGTCGATCTTGGGACAAAGCTGTTGCCCACGGGAAGCTCGACATGATCCAGTGGGCAGTCATGAACAACATCCGCTGGTGGCGTCATGCACTCCCAAGAGCGGCTGCGGCGGCGGGCAGCCTTCGCTTTCTGAAGTGGGCACACGCCAACGACTGCGTCTCGGACAGTCGAGTATGCGCCGCGGCTGCCGGCTCAGGGCACCTCGATACCATCCAGTGGGCACGGTCCGAAAACTACCCCTGGGACGGCTGGACATGCTCCAAGGCCGCTAAAGGCGGACATCTCCATATTATTAAGTGGGCCCGAGCTCGCGGCTGCCCATGGGACGCGACTACTTGCAGCGAGGCCGCTGGTTCAGGGCATTTTGACATCCTGCAGTGGGCACGTTCCGAAAACTGTCCTTGGGACGCCAAAACGTGTTCGAAGGCTGCAGAGGGCGGACACCTCGGTATTCTGCAGTGGGCTCGAGTGCACGGCTGCCCCTGGGACAGTGGAACGTGCGCGGGTGCAGCTGCCTGTGGGCACTTGGAGATGCTGCAGTGGGCGAGGTCACTCGGTGCCGACTGGGGAGAAGACACAACAGAAAGAGCAGTCGAAGGGAACCACTTGGAGCTGCTGCAGTGGGCGAGGGCAGAAGGGTGCCGCTGGAGCTCGGAGGTGATGCTTTCCGCCATTCCATTCGGTGACCTGAACACGTTGAAGTGGATGAAATCCAACCGCTGCCGCTGGCCTGACACCTATTTGGCCACGTTATTGGCAGCAAAACACGGGCACCTTCACATTCTCAAATGGATGCGGGCCACCCACTACGGCTGCCGGGTAGATCGTAGTGTATGCAACGTGGCGTCATGGGGAGGACACCTGGGGGTGCTCAAGTGGGCGCATAGTATCGGTGCAATGTGGACTAGTGAAGCTTGCAGCAACGCAGCTTACGGAGGCCATTTCGAGGTTCTTAGATGGGCCTGGTCCAACGGCTGCCCGTGGGACATAAACACGTGCCACGGCGCTGCCTGTGCAGGTCGCCTGGACATATGGAAGTGGGCGCGGGCAAGGGGCTGTCCATGGGATGGCCAAACATGTGTCATAGCGATCACTGGAGGTAACATCCCGTTACTTAGATGGGCAGGAACGAACGGGTGCCCTTGGGACGAAGGCACGTGCGCCGCGGCTGCCGATGCAGGGCGCCCGGACATGTTGCAGTGCGCGCGTGAAAACGGCTGTGCATGGGATTACACTACGTACTGGATGGCGGAGGGAAACAGAGGCAAGGATATTTTGAATTGGGTACGGCTAAATGGATGCCCTGCTCCCCCTGAGGACGACAAGCGGCAAGCGGCGGCGATGCCTGTAACGCGTGGTGAATAGGGAGGTATCCAATTTACATTGCGTCGCTACTAGAATGATGCTGGGTGTTCTAGTTGTTGTGTTGGTACAGGGATACGAACAAAAGGGGCATCGTTCTTGACGCGGAAGCTAGCGCGGTTAGTATGTATGTGATGAGCTACTTGTTGCCCGGGTATATGCCTGGTATACGGTATGCAGGGTGCAGCGGTTCCGGTTGGTCTGCACTGCAGCGTTGAAACGACCCTTGTATCAACGGCGGCGGCATTGATTTGGATGTACGTTGTATATCAGATGTTGCCATAGGTCGTCTTGCCGCATTCGCTGATGTTATGTCTACCAAGGGGATATGGGAGTCTCTCTTTCGGAAATCCGAACATTGAGTGTAGCTTCTCGCGCGTCACACCAGGAACGGAGGGGGGGGCAATATTATCTGTGATTTACGTGTTGAATATACCTCCCTGTTTCGAACAAAAGTAGGTGCTTTGAACACGTTAATTTCGACTGTCGCCGGGCTACAACTCGCCATTTCACGAGCATCGGTGCACGCTAAAGTTTGACTGTAGAGATGCCATTTGGAACCGTGGTCAGCTCGTGTTGTTAAACCCCAAGCTACCAACAAGAGCCTTGAGTAGCGCTGCCGTCCGTCGAACGTTGAACAAGGCAAGCAGTGCCCCACGAATCGGCAAATCCACAGTGTACACCACCAACATATTCGATTCCCTGCTTGCTTCCAAAGTGCAGGTGAGCGTGTGGCAGGCAACATGGGTGGTGTTGGAACGCTCAATCGCAGAGAGATAGCAACTCGTCGTATATTTAGTGACTGCAGTGTTCGTGCGGGATACCCGTATAGACGGTACTGCTTTTGGTCCCGCCGTGTTGTTTCTGTAGCTCTCTCCCGTTTCCCATATGGCTCATGAGGTCTTTATTTACGTAGTCCTTTCCAGTCATGTATTGCTGGTCGCATGTTACAGTACACGGAGGTAGATCCATACCACTATATAAGCAGTGAATGTAACACATTTACATCGCCGTACCGCGACTGGAATCGGTATCTCCAGTCTGATTGACAAGCAGAATCGTCCAGCCATGACTTCCCGCGCCTTCACTGCGCGATTTTTAGCAGAGATGGCGCCAATCATATTATGTGGTAATTCTCCCGCGAAATATTTGTAACACTCCGTGGGTACGCATGCTACGATAGAGGTGCACCATGTTTTTTCTGAGCTCCTCACTTAAGGAGGGTCATACCTCACAGAAAAAACGATTTTGGAGAGAAAAAAGAGTGCTGCCGGATGCGAAATCTCATGACCGTGTATATTCTGAAACATTAGTCGTCACAAAAATGAAACGTCCGACGAATTTGGGTTAAGGAGCCGGATCGTTCAGAAAACGATTCAGCCAAAAAGTGCTACCTCTACCGTAGCACGCGTCTGTAGGCTGTAAGGCCGGATTTCGAAAAGGACCTTGGACGGTCTGTGTCCTTTCGGAAATAGTAAAACGGAGGGGTTGCTCACACATACACGTGGTGGCAAGTCCCCACCGCCAACCGTGGTCGCTTAGAGTCGGAAACAATATGTATGTGTCTCTATCTGCCCGCCCGGCCATCCGTCTTGGCTTGACTATTAGGGGGGCGCATAGTAAATAGGACCTACCGTGCACACCAAAGCCTATATATTTGCCTATTTTTACTAACAACATTTTGTCCTATTTACTAGTGTTTACTATGGTCCTCCGTAATAGTGCATTTTTCCCTTTTTGATGATACCGTATGGTCGACACCAACACCGTTACAGATATCGACAGCTGACCCAGCGATCGTCAGTCTACGGCAACTGCCAGCCTTTCTCGCTTCACTGCCCATTGGGTTGCCTAATATTTCATCCAATGACCCTGACTTTGTGGTCACCGAGAGAATCATGCTAAATCCTGTCCCACACTATCTCTGCTTTTCACGCCCCCCCTAAATACTGAAGCGTGCTCATTCGGAATGCCGCACATGTGACCAACATGGACCCGTCAACGGTTGGCTCTGCTTGCAGTCGCAAATGAATTTTGAATAGTAACCGTTATTACCCCGTCGCTATAGGCCTATCACGACGAACCAGCTATTCTCCCTTCGATGTAGCACGTTTTCGTTCAAAAGGTTTCGGGATGAGAAGAAAATATGCTCCTTAGCCCAAAATCTTCCGAATTTCGTTCTTGTGGTCCAATAGGTTTCGTTTTTTACTTACGCCATGTGAAATTCTTCATCGGGTAGCACCTATGTTTTCCTGCATAATCAGTTTTCACGGTGAGGTTTGAAGCTCCATAAGTGACCACCGTCAGAAGGCACCCCTACCTTAACATTCGTCGGAGGCTAGTAATAATCAGGAAGTTTGCCGCCTAAATTTTGCAAATCCCCCCGCCTATCGATGAACAGCCGTCGCCGCCGCGATAACCTCAGCATTTCGGCAGCAATAGCTTTCAGCCAATCTATGCTCCCCCACTGCAGTATGCAGTATATGCGTGGTGCAATAGAGGTACGAATAGCGCTTATATTTGGTGGGGGGGTCACAGGATTACAGTACAGGAGCTATATACCTCACCAAAAAGCAGAATTTTGGGAATAGCTATACGTGCAGCTCGATGAACAATCCCAACGCCTACTGTAGGTATATCACGAAATCTAAAAAATATATAAAACACTATTACTATTACTATTAATAGTGGACATATGCTGAGGTCGAGGTTCACTACTTTGATTTCTGAGACCCTTCACCTGGAGGATCTCTGTACCAAAGTCACCCACAACCTGATTTTGGCAAAATCAAAAGTCCACCCCGACGAACAGTCCCATGGCCTAGGTATACAAATAGCCATTTCGAAAAATAACAGACTGACATTTTGACGATTTTAGGTTAAAGGCGCCCCACCGTCCAGAATACGGTTTACCCAGAAAATTCTGCCCCTATGGTAGCACGCTTCAATGCTGCTTCAGCTGTATTGGGCTAAGGCGCATGCGTACAGCCATACCAATAGTCAGTTACGTGCGACAGTAGAGGGGTACCTATTCTGTCCTGTGGGTGGTCACTCGAGGAGCTCCATACTCTATATACCTCACCCGAAAACTGGTTCAGATTTCGTATGATTGTTCTTATAAGGGCCCGAATTAACGAGTATAAAATAAATTCAATTTGGAAAAAATAAAATTNTATCGCGATAACCTCATCAACAATGTGATGAGCCGACAACAAACAGAAAAACGGGCGGTTTGCTCGTTGAAAGCACATCTCGTGTTTGCCGAGGTCTTCACTTCTGAAGTGACTATTGTACAGCGAAGCTTCTTGCGCGAGGCTGGATGCATTCGGTATGAATGCGCCCGTGGTATAGCAGCACAGCAATCTAGCTGCACTATGTAGAGCTCTAGCTTTGATGCATGCCAGGCTCCGACATAAGCCACTCTATGTGGTGGTCACCGAACCAACACGTCGTGGATTGTTGTTGCGGCTTAAGCCGCTCTTGCGTGTATGAATTATCATGGCGTCTGGTTCCAACGTCCCATGGCACCGTGTATGCCTCGGATCCCCAATGGAAACCCTACCGTATTAGTGTCACAAATGTTGTGTTTGTGCGGGCGGCTATTACAAGCAGGCTGGAGGCGTTCATGTATAAGGAGGGATTCGCCCGGGTGAGCACTCATCTCTACGAGAAGGGGGACATCGACAACCCCTTCATACACCTCACCAACAGCAGGTGAATCCTGTGCGACGGGAACGCGAGCACCAAAGCCATCGCAGCTTGATTATAATTCAGTTGTATTCGGTTCTATATATGACACCAGGTTTCTTAACCCGCCCGCCATGCATTACCTGATCGAGCGGCCTCTGACACAACACACGCACAATTTATCATTTTCAGCCCAAGAGTCGTAAGAGTTTCGCTAACAGCAATTGAATCCGCGCGTGCATTTCCTTCGTTGGAAGCAGAAACCTGTCGGGCCGCTGCATGGTACCTGGTGGTACAGTAGTGACCCCTCTATTTTGCCGGTTAAGTAGTGCCGGTTACCTGCTATTATAGTGTCTGTGGGATCGCTTGGCATATATGGGATTAACCATGTGCGAAGTAGTGCTGTATTGCCGCTATATTTCCGGTATTGTTTTCTGGCGCATACCGGTACTGGAGAGGGACCACCTGTGTATGCACAGTGGCTACAGCAACAGTAGTTTCCACCAACGAAAATACATATTTTCCCACTAATTCCGCCAGCAGAATCCCTGTGCGCCGGCGATGTGTGATGTTGTATGGATATTAACAGACAGCACAGGCGTCTAGAGTGTGTTTGATGCCGCACATCTAGGGTGAAATTCATGGCCTTCTGCCTCGAGCAATGAGCCAAACACCTTCTGTTATGGAGCCTACTTTACATGTACCTGCATTTACTACCACGTATAAAACTAGTCATATATGCCTTCGCCCATTATCTGCCGTGCAACAAGCCAACTTTCGAGGCACAGTAAAGGTAGTAACGGTTTGTAGCACTACAGCGGCAACCGGCACTACTACCACTAGTCAGTCCGGTCTGTGCGAAGCGACCTCACCGACACTATCACAGATAGCCAGCACTACTCAACCCGCACTATAGAGGAACTACAACTACAATACCGGTGAATATGTACAGGCAGGGCTTCCCACGAAACCCAGGCTCGGAGGTAACAACGACATCGAACCGGACACCGAAAATTGAGCACCATTCTGAAAACACACGACCCCAAAACACCAAAAACACGTGGAATACAATCGAGAGGCAGCCGTGATGAGTAACCTATATAGCCAACCACGTCTGCGCCTGTGTATTCGGCTATACATCGCGCGCCGGATTCCCGCTACAGATGTGATTAGTGTACGTTAGTGGAATCGCGGATACGATGCATGTTTTCACGCCGCACGTTTCGCGTCATTTTCATGTTCCGAGCAGTGTCCAGCGGCTAAACGAGTCGGGGGCAACGCGGGACAACCCCTTGCACCACGCTAACCTATCCGAAGCTGGGGGCACAAAGACGACACTTTCGTATCTTTGGAGGAGGTTAGCCGCCTCCGGGGTGGACGTCGGGGCGCTGTGGGCCGGGATCTGTTCGGTGGTGGTGAAGAGCCTGGTTTGCGTGGAAGGCGCCATTCCCAACCAGCCCAACAGGTGCGGTGGGTGTGTCGGTTGGGTGCGCGTGTCCGTTCGATAACCATAAAGTATGTTGTTGCTGTTGTCTTCACATTAAAAACCGTGCCGGTCTCTCTATCCAGTACCTCCATCTGTCCGTACTAATCCAACACTTGACACGGTCGATTCCCGTGGTCACAGGCTAACTTCCCAAAAAAAGGTATACTGAAATAAAAGTGGAACCCGAAGGGTCCGCAAAGCGATCAAAGCCAGTCAAAAACAGATAGTCTGGAGCCCTCCGCTTCCCTCTACACGCTATGTGAAGGTAAAGACTTGAAATCGCACTGGGAATGTGACACATGCTACGATAGAGGTGCGCCATGTTTTTTCTGAGCTCCTCACTTAAGGAGCGTCATACCTCACCGAAAAAATGATTTTGGAGGAAAATAAAAGTGCTGCCGGATGCGAAATCTCATATGACCGAAGTATACTCTGAAACATTATTCGTCACAAAAATGAAAGTGCGACGAATTTGGGTTAAGGAGCCCGATCGTTCAGAAAACGAATCTGCCAAAAAGTGCTACCTCTACCGTAGCACGCGTCCGTAGGCCCTTTTTACTATGCCTCTCCGTAATACAATTCTTGATGGGTTTCTCGCTACGTAGGCATGCAGGAGAGGGGTTTAGAACGGGATGTCGTATCATTTGGTGTGTTTAATCTGAAATAGCCACCCTCCGGTGAGATCATGTTCCATTTTCCATTTTTCTTTTCGGCACGGATATTCAATGTAGATATAATCAGCACCGGAAAGTTTTTGTTTCGTTTAGTCTACTCACGCGTGCGAGTAAACGTTGTTCGCGTACCTGAAGGCGACAAATATGGAGCTCTATCGTCACTCGGTCCGAACCGAATGCGTTGGGAGACGAACGTGCTTGAGACGATGCAGCAGGGTTTTAACATGCCTTGGTTGGCGTTGAACATTACCCCCCCCCCCCGCCCCCGTCGGAAAACGGTAAACCGATGGAAACCCCGGCAAACACGTGCCCGATCCTGGTCGCGACTCCATGGGCGTGTCAGCTTCGAGCTGTTCGGGTACGACGTTCTCATCGACGACAAGTGAGAATTTCCATGTCCACAACTTGCTGCGAATCCCACGTATCGAACGTGGTTCAATCTGTATTGGCGGCTATCGTCAGGGGCACCCACTACTATCCGTAATGTAAACCGCTAAAGGTTTCATATCTCCACAATGTCTAAAAGTGTGGATAGGTTTGGTTTTGCCGTGTAAAGGGCAAAACTGCAGTGAGACTGTTAATGCGAAACCGTTTACCACGAACCACCTTTCGCCCGGCCCGATACTGAACCTTCCCGTCGCCCCACCAGTGACGTTAGCGTCGTGTTCTGGGGGTCAAGTGCTGAGGCTGAGGCCCTATGTTTCTGTGTGTGGCCTACCCAACAGTACAACCTACTATAGTATCTATGTATGAACAGCAACTACCTCAACGGTCCTTCGAACCATCAAATGCGTCTTGCTCACGAGTCTCTGTAGCTGTCTACGCTTATCGTCGTGTGGATTTTTAACGTTGGTGGAAATAACTTGATCATGACATGATCTGCACACCGTATACTGTGATCAAGATAGCACAGCCCTCTCGAACAAGTGGTCGAGCTGGTTTCCTCGACAGTGTGGAACAGGTGCAAGCATGAAATCAATCATTATACTGTAGGTAAATATGTCATCGAGATAAGCCATCTGTCGCTTTGCGTGTACCCCCCTGGGTGTTGGGAAACTCGGGTCGGAATTTCTGTCCAGGGGGTGTGTTTTCTTGATTAGCAGTATACGGTTATCATATGTACAGAGGGGGGTTCTCACCACGCCCTGTCGCCATTTCAAAAGTAGACAGGGCAACGCCAACCAAAAGTAACAAAAAGTTGCAGCAGCTCAAGAGTAGAGCGCTCGAGAGAAGTATCACGACACGAAGACATTATGCATACAGCAACAAGTCGTTCACCTCCAACCCTTCACAACACGCGGAATGTTCCCTTGCCAAATGTCTTTCTGTCCCGAAAGGCTGAGGCCCTGGCTGATCGAGGTCAACGCGTCTCCATCGATGGCTCGAGACAACCACATCGACCGGCAGGTACGGTATAGAGCAGTGCCTCGCGACACGTGCTACGGTAAAGATAGGACGTTTCGGAGGAAGTATTTCTTGCTTCCGGAGAAACAGCCCAACATCGTTTCGACTTACAAGCAGGTTTCGTGGCGAACTTGCGCCCATGGGATTGTGTATTGGGTCGCCCTTCCAATGCTTGTCGAAACCCCGTTTCGGGTAGATATTTCCTGAAGTTGTCGAAATATCAGAATACGCATGCTACGGCAGAGGGGCACCTTGTTTTCGTCTGAGGCTCCTCACGTGAGGAGAGGTCTATACTAATACTAAGTAAGTCAAAACAATGGTGTTGGAGTGGGGGAAAAGCGCTATCCGACGACCCCCCCCCCCCGATCTAAGTTGTATACTATAACTTTCTGCAACACAAGAATGAACCACCGACCTATAACTTTCTGCAACACAAGAATGAACCACCGACCTATAACTTTCTGCAACACAAAAATGAAACACCGACGAGGTTGGGTTAAGAAGCCCCGATCATTCAGAAACATTTTGAGCGAAAACGTGCTACCTCTATCGTAGCCCGCGTGAGCAATGCCACCCAATAGGGGTAACTCTACCGTAGCATGCGTCTCGCCTATTGCAGGACCATACGTGTGATATGTCGTGGCAGGTCCTCACAGGTCGGCACAGGTATTGCCAAGTTATGGCAGGACATGGCACCCGCGCACGGGAGAGGGCCCGGGGATTGTCGGGGCATTGGAAGCGCCTTGACGGGCCGCCGCTCGTTCGCAATACAGTCTGCGAGTGCTTGGGTGCCAAACCAGACCTCCAACGAGCAGCGGTTGCGACCGTACGTACCGGGTAGCAAGCCCAGCATTTAGCTTCAGGTGCACAGCGGCATCAACTGAGCCATAGAGCGTGCACCAAGTACCCCCAAACATGTTTCAAACGCACGAACGGGAAGGTTGCATCTCTTCCCCCCCCCCCTCTCTGCCTGGTTGGTGAAAACCCAACGTGCTCCGTCCCGGCATTGTAGGGATGCCAGGGTCTATGGTCATATGACTACGGCCGTGCACGACATGAGTACACCCCCCTCTGCCGCCGTGTATTTTGTTTGCGCCTGCGGTTCAGGTGAAGGAGAGTCTGATTTTCGACACCATCCATCTAGTGGACCCCCTCCCCTTCGACAGGTGAGCCATCATGCTTCCATCATGCTGCCATCATGCTGTCATCAATGCTTCCATCGTGCTGCCATCATGCTGTCAATACTATGCTGCCATCATGCTGTCATCAATACTGGTCATTCATGCTGCTATCAAATTCATCCTGCTATCATGCTGTCACTAAGCTGGCGTGGCTATACGTCCTGCATTTGAAGGAATAGAAGGCCCAGTGGTGGCTGCCATCGTGCTGTCATATACTGGCTACTCATGCTCTATCAATCATGCTGCTATCATGCTGTCATCAAGCTGGCGCTGGGCTAACGTCCTGCTTTGAAGGAATAAAGGCAGCAAGTGGTTGTGCCATCTGTGCTGTCATCATACTGCTATCATGCTGGCTATCAATCATGTCCTGCTATCATGCTGTCATCAGCTGGCGCGATCTAACGCGTGCCTGCTTTAAATAAAGTAGAGGCCAAGTGGTTAAGAGCGCATGCACTTATACGAATCTACAGTTTGTAGCTGTTGTGGACGCTGCAATTGCTGTGTTACGTAGCTCCTACTGGTGGTGTTTTAACACAAAACATATCACACTTTTCCGAAAACCCAAAAACGTGTAAAACATGTACACACTACGAACCATGGACCAAAACTCGTTGAGAATCGGCGCGCAGTGTGGATACGGAATCCTCTACGCAAACAACCTGAGTGCATGAAGCAGAGTGGAGCAGTGAAGATGTCGGCGACCACTGCGTACCCACAACGTCGCTGGGTGTATTAACGCATGCGAGATGGGCTGGAAGCCCCATAGGCCATGAGTAAACATCGGGCACACTACAGCCAACACCCTACTGTCACACCTAACGAAAACGGATACAAATTTCCTCTGCGGGTTCTTTTTTGGAGTGCCGAACATGACTTATCAAACCCTGTTTACGTGCGTGCGCGACGGGTTACTCTCCGCAGGCAAAATCTTGCCGACGTCCTGGAGAAGCGTCTCTCGGGCACGGACAACTCGAAGTCTTGGTCGTCCAAAGAGCGTCGCGCGTCGGAAGGTTTTGACCAGCGCAATGCGAGCGCACCCTCGTTTGAAGGCGACACGAGCAAAGAGACGGCTCCGAGGGCATCCCTCCACGGATCGCGTCCGCGTCGAAGAAAGGTCAGAGCTACAGCACAACAGGCGGCGCGTTAACGGCTGCCATGTTAGATAGCCGTAGCGTGTGATAAATAAGTTTTCTTCTGTTGATTTCCACGTTATTTTCGTTGCTTCGGCCTCCTATCGGCTTCGATCTTGACGAAAAGGGTCACAGCCAATACCCACCCTCCTTTGCGTTGAAAAAACCTTACCAGGTGCTAGGCGTACCCCAGTGAGGGTCGTCGTGTCAACTTCCCCTCATGTAACGCAAAATGTAGCACATTCACACCAGCCTGGCATAACATTCTGAGTGTTTCATATCACCTCATAGAGTTGGGGGTTTCGTCGTGTTTTGGTTGCTAATAACATGGGTAGGCGAAGGGGCAAAGCAGTAACTGACGCTTGCTACGTCAGCGGCACCATGTTTCGGCCCAATTCGTTTTGACTAGCTATTAGTATGACAACTATTACGGGGGAACCAGATGCGTTAGACCCAACAACCCATATATTTGCCTTTATTATGATCAATATTTGGTCCTATTTACTACTGTCCCTCGTAATACAGTAGTATATAGTATCCTTCTTAACCCAATACATACGTGTATATATACAATCGGAATAGCGCTATCAACGTTGTGTTTAACATATAGTATATTTTGTGATATTCCTATCAATAGGTATGAAACAAACTTGTGGTCTGGTCTACATAGGTCAAGGGCAGTTTGTGGTACTGGCTTCCCGTTATCGATTGCCGCTCGTGACGACCGACATCTCGGGGTCACCCGACCGGCCTCGACCTTTGATAGACACACGACTAAGCTTGTACCGAGCTCGTGCATGGACACTACCTGGGTTCTCGTGGTGAACAGGCTCCAGTGTTGATGGCCTTGCTGCTCTCGCCCCCTCCAGCTGACGAAGCTCCAACTCGCAGAGCGGTTGGTTTAGATATGGCTCAGATATGTCAGGTGCTTGCTCCACTTCATTTGTGTGCAAAAAGATGGGCTTTCCTTTCCAGGGTTCGGTACTGAGCCGGTGTTCCAGGTAAGGAGGCCTTTTCACGAGGGCACTTTCATTCTTCATCGCCCTTGAACTGGGTCTTCCCTTGGCGCCTTCAGATATTGAGTACTATCTAGATGCACCGTCGTAACATCCCCCCCAGCTGAGTGGCCAGGAAGGGACAATCACGCGACACTCTCGATGGTGCACTATATCGGAAGACGCTATTTCGGCAACTAGCTTTCAACCTAAGGTCCATCGCTTGTCCAAAAGTTCAAGGGTTGCCATTGGTTTGGGGAGGGGGTAGGCTCGGTACTGCACGTCGACCTTTTGTCGATGATTTGTACTATCGCCCGAGGCATCGTACTAGTCCACACCTCACGGTAGGGAATACCAGCGTGCTATGCCTTCATACGAACCCCTGTCTGGGCTTGGTGATCTGCGTCGACCTTTTGTTGTCGTTTCATACTTCGCCCGTTTAGTTGGGGGGGGGTATAGTTTGCGGGGGGGGGGTGGCTTGGTACTGCACGTCGACCTTTTTTCGATGATTCATACTGTCGCCCGAGGCATCGTACTAGTCCACACCTCACGTTGGGATTTTGCCGGCGTGTTGTGCTTTCATACGAACGCTTTGTTTGGGCTTGGTGATCCGCGTCGACCTTTTCTCGCCGTTTCATACTTCGCCCGGGTAGTTGGGGGGGGTGTATAGGTTGCGGGGGGGGGGGTGGCTTGGTACTGCACGTCGACTTTTTGTCGATGATTCATACCGTCGCACTAGTGCACACCTCACGCTGGTATGTTGCCGGCGTGTTGTGCTTCCATGTGAACGCATTTGTTTGCGCTTGGTGATCCGCGTCGACCTTTTGTCGCCGTTTCACACTTTCGCCAGTGACATCGTACCTATTCGCACGTCACGGTAGCCTTTTGCCAGGTATGGGATGTTCATCAGGTTGGAGTTTTTCTTTTTTTTTTCAAATCACTTTTGGCGTGGTACAGAGCTCCTAAACTATCATGAATTGATTATCATACCCGCGGAAGAATTAGGTGCCACCCCTATAAGGCAAATAGCACGCATCAGCTGTTGCTCTCCGTTCCCGTGGTGAGCTCCTAGATGGGACATAGTCTGAGAAAATAAGTTTTCCTTTCAGATACGGTCGGGAGAGCAGTCGATGGATGGTCAACGTTTTCTACGTCCCGCTGGACTTGACAATTAATTATCTCGTAATATTACTCGTGGCTCTACTTGATATTGTGTTGGCCACTGGAGTCGCTCTTGAGGTTTTAGACCATGGGAATCCTGATGTTGGCGCGATCACTGCCCCATGGAAAGCGGCTGACCGTATTAATTATGCCAGTCTGTGCACGGTTACGCATACATGTAAAGGCTCTGAACATATGGGTCACGGCCCCATGCAAGGCGACTAACTTTATCGATTATGTGAGTTTGTGCATTCAAAGGTTTCGCATATAAGGTGTAGAAGCACTGTTTATTGTTTTCAAACGAAGTATGTCAACTCAGTTTTTTCGTTTATTCGATGTCCATGCATGTACCATATGTGCGTCCCCTATTTGTATCAAGCACGTTGTTTTGCGTATCAATGTGCAGTGTATGCCCAGCTAAACATGTATATCAATGCCGTTTTGTTGTATATTCTACTTTTTTTTGCAAGGAAACCGCCAATCACGGCAGTCTCGTTTGTTGTGTAGCAGATATTCAACACCCATGTACAACCACGAACTACACCAAGTCCGTTCGTATGTGCCTCCAATGTCCATGCATGTAAGCAAACCTACTGGTCATGTACCAATCCCGTGCTCTTGCGTACTGAATCTCCAATTATCATGTGCTATGGTGTGGCCCAGGACGAAGTGGAGCTAGACAAAGACCTTAACCATGTTCTCAAAGGCCGACGACCACGCAAAGTGGGAGAGCTTCCCAACCGAATGGGCAACTTCGTAAGGCTATGTCCCGCCACCGCCGCTCACCGGCACGCCCACCGGCTAAGGAAGAGAGTCATACGGCCGCATCCGGGGGAGGAAAATTTCGATAGCAACCAGTAGATGGTGGTACTAATAGCTAATAGTACGTAGTGATGGTACAGTAGTAGTGTTGGTGCCAGCAGTGTTCGTGCTGATGATGGTGATGGTGTTTGTGGTGCTCGTATTGATGTTGGTGGTGTTGGTGTTGGTGTTGGTGTTGGTGCTTGTGCCTGTGTTGGTGTTTGCGTCGGTGTTGGTGTTGGTGTTAGTGGTAGCGATGACGCAGTTGTTGTTGCTAACAGTTTGCTCGTCCCCTCAAACTAGCCGATGGTACCATGCCAAGAGCTGATCCAATCTGTTCTGGACGGAACCCGCTTGAGTATGCCCCGGCACCGTAGTAGCAGACACATAGTCGGTTTTTTCCTAGTCCGCAACGAGACGATTGCATCGCGTAATAGGCGTTGCGTTTGGGCAATTAGCAATCACATGCAAGAATCCCCCCCTAGGGCTGGATTATTGAGAATCTAGTGTAGCGCAAACGGTAGCGCTTGAAAAAGGCGGCACCAAGCTCATGGCACCACCTTGCCCGTGTGCCGTAACGTCGCATAGCGCCCGGACGGTCCTACTCGAATGCAACATTTTTGGGAGAGTGTTAGGAGAGTGTTAGACGCGTGCTACGATGGAGGTAGCACTTTCACCCTGACAACGCTTCTGCATGAAGGGGCTTCTTAACCCAAATTCGTCGGAATTCCATTTTGGTGTCACGATTTTGTTTTTGTATCGTTAGGCCACCGGTATATAGCACTTTTGTTTTCACGATAAATTCGTTTTTGAGGGGGGGAGCAGAGCTCTCCTTAGGTGAAGAGCCTCAGGAAGAAACGGTGCACCTCTCTATCGTATATAGCGTGCGTCGTTAGCTCTTAATGTCTTACGCAATGTCTTATTGTCTTGATGTTACCCCTTCAAAGAAGCGCCGGCCCATACTGTGTACGAAAGACGCGCGGAGAGTTCCGACTGGCAATTATTCGGGTACCGCGTGATCTCTCCTATGAACACCTCGCACTCCCTCCGTTATAGCCAAGGATCGGCACTTCCTCCATCGCTGGGCTAGGATACTACTCATTTACATGTCGGCAGCCACGTATATAGCTTACAGTCGGGGCGTACATGAAAACTGCTTGTTCATTTGCGGGGAAGCCGTTGTTGTGGGTTGTGCCTATAACGCTGGCTGCAAGATACCGTAAGAGCGCTGAGTTCGCCGAGGGGTGCGACCGTCTTTCAGCGCTCGATTTTTCCAAAACGGGAACATTTGCCAATATTGAACAAGGTATCATCGCAACGAGCTGGCCGAGAGCCTTCCGAAACGATAGCGTTCGAGTTTAGCACCTTTCGCTTTGTTGAGAACCGGGTGAATCCCTGTACGAACTCTGCACGCTCATGGCGGTGGTCTGCCTTATTAGCCCCTACAACCAATCATGCGATCACCGAATAAACAACAATGAGCAGCATGGTCCTCAGGACCACGCGACGCAAGAGGTAGATGCATTCGTCGACGAACAAAGACCGACGCATCCATGTACACGTATCTGAGCAATGCACACACTCTTCGATGAAAAGCAAAATCTACCGTAACCGTCCAATTTCAGCAAGGAATTGGGAATCAAGGCCTTGAGGAAAACACGAAGCACGCGGCACAGGCCTTCTGAAACACTCTCGCAGCAGTGCCGCCAGTCGAGCATACATTCACTATACCAATAAGACACCAAGACGCTCGTTTTCCTCCTGACGCATGCTACGGACGCGTGCTGCGATAGAGGTGAACATTTTTTTCTGAAACGTTTTCTGAATAACGGACGGGGCTCCTTGATCCAAGTTCGTCGGTCTTCAAATTCTTGCGTAGAAATATTTTAAATTTCACTCTTAATAGTTTCTTAGGCCGTGGGATTTTTCGTCGGGTGCAGCAACTTTTGTTTTTTTTCCTAAATCAGTTTCGGGGTGAGGTATGGAGGTCCTATACTATGATCAACTGACTACCCTTAGAACAAAAAGCATGGTGCACCTGCATGCAGGCTACCGCGAGAGGTTTCCCCTTTTTGCCCTCCGAGGCAGATATTTTAGTGACTGACGACCCGTGCTACGATAAGGGGCAGCCCTTTCAAGGCCGAGTTTGTGCCTGAAGGACGGGGAGAGATCTCCTTACCCCAAGATCGTTAGAAAATGACGCTCTTGTTTTGTTTTTGCAGTATCCGTTTTTGTATGGCTAGGCCGCAGGAAATGGTCCCCGGGTCGCACTTGATTGTTTATAAAAAAAAAATCAACTGATTGTTTAGGGCCCGTTTTAACAAAGAAGAAAAAAATTCAATTTGGAAAAAAAAATCAAATCTGCTTTTCATTGGTCAACACACGCACCAGCGCCAAAGATTAGGATCTTGGGGCATAATATTTGGTGCTGGTGCGTGTGTTGACCAATGAAAAGCGAATTTGAATTTTATTTTTTCCAAATTGAATTTATTTTATACTCGTTAATTCGGGCCCTTAGTGGCCATACCGCGGCTCCTACATCGTAACAAAAAAAAAAAACGTCGTCATTCGATTCGCCGTGGTTTGGTCTTTCTTGCGGAGTTTTTTTAACATTGGTTATTCGACATTGGTTAGGATGATATGGTTGATTTACTCGATTCCCGAAATCTTCGGGAATTTTCCCGAGGAAGGCCCTGGATTTTGGAGGGAACTGAAAGTGCTACGATACTCGTAGCCGATTAACAATACCACCATGGTCTTAAGTATACAATGAAGAATATTGCAACACAAGAATGATGAAAAAGTCTGACGAATTTGGGTTAAGGAGCCCCGATAATTTAAAAAAAAAAAAAAACGGCCGAAAAAAGTGCTGCCTCTACCGCAGCACGCGTCTACGAGTACACAAGCGAAAGTGGTATGCACATTGGTTTCGTAGCAGGCGGGTTCAGGCGGCACCAAGCACAAAACCTCCGTAAAATATTCACTATCAAAGTGTGTCCACACTCCTCAAGCGAAAACGGTACGTAGCCCCATCGGGGTTTGCACATTTATTCGCAGGCGGTATTGGTATTATTGTACTGTAGCACTGCAAGCAAAGGTTTCGGCTGAGACGGTCTATTAATAGTATTGGTCCGTCAAGGCTTCTACTAGGCTTACTATACTCAGTGTTAGCGTCGGGTCCCGACTTCTTTGACGGCAACGGGCATTTTGCGACTACAAGCGAAAGTGGGCATCGGGGTTTGCACACTTATTAAGCAGGCGGTATTGCTACAGTAGTATTGTACAGTAGTACTGCAAGCGAAGGTGTCGGTTGGCGGTCTATTACGGGACAGCATAGTAAGGGCCCCCGTATTAACGAGTACAAAATAAATTCAATTTGGAAAAAATAAAATTCAACTTCGCTTTTCATTGGTCAACACACGCACCAGCACCAAATATTATGCCCCAAGATCCTAATCTTTGGCGCTGGTGCGTGTGTTGACCAATGAAAAGCAGATTTCATTTTTTTTTTCCAAATTGATTTTTTTCTTCTTTGTTAAAACGGGCCCTAAACAATCAGTTGATTTTTTTTTTATAAACAATCAAGTGCGACCCGGGGAACATTTCCTACGGCCTAGCCATACCAAAAACGAATACTGCAAAAAACACAAGAGCGTCATTCTAACGATCTTGGGGTAAGAAGATATCTCCCCGTCATTCAGGCACGAACTCGGCCTTAAAAGGGCTGCCCCCTATCGTAGCACGGGTCGTCAGTCACTAAAATATCTGCCTCAGAGGGCAAAAAGGGGAAACCTCTCACGTAGACGCATGCTACGGTAGCCTGCATGCAGGTGCACCATGCTTTTTTTATTAAGGGTGGTCAGTTGATTATAGTATAGGACCACCTTACCTCACCCCCAAAACTGATTTAGGAAGAAAACAAAAGTTGCTACACCCGATGAAAAATCCCACGGCCTAAGAAACTAGTGAAATTTAAAATATTTCTACGCAAGAATTTGAAGACCGACGAATTTGGATCAAGGAGCCCCGTCCGTTATTCAGAAAACGTTTCAGAAAAATATGCTCACCTCTATCGCAGCACGCGTCCGTAGCATGCGTCAGGAGGAAAACGAGCGTCTTGGTGTCTTATTGGTATAGTGAATGTATGCTCGACTGGCGGCACTGCTGCGATTTGAGAGTGTTTCAGACGGCCTGTGCCACGTGCTTCGTGTTTTCCTCAAGGCCTTGATTCCCAATTCCTTGCTGAAATTGGACGGTTACGGTAGATTTTGCTTTTCATCGAAGAGTGTGTGCATTGCTCAGATACGTGTACATGGATGCGTCGGTCTTTGTTCGTCGACGAATGCATCTACCTCTTGCGTCGCGTGGTCCTGAGGACCATGCTGTTCATTGTTGTTTATTCGGTGATCGCATGATTGGTTGTAGGGGCTAATAAGGCAGACCACCGCCATGAGCGTGCTGAGTTCGCACAGGGATTCACCCGGTTCTCAACAAAGCGAAAGGTGCTAAACTCGAACGCTATCGTTTCGGAAGGCTCTCGGCGAGCTCGTTGCGATGATACCTTGTTCAATATTGGCAAATGTTCCCGTTTTGGCAAAATCGAGCGCTGAAAGACGGTCGCACCCCTCGGCGAACTCAGCGCTCTTACGGTATCTTGCCGCCAGCGTTATAGGCACAATCCACAACAACGGCTTCCCCACAAATGAACAAGCAGTTTTCATGTACGCCCCGACTGTAAGCTATATACGTGGCTGCCGACGTGTAAATGAGTAGTATCCTAGCCCGGCGATGGAGGAAGTGCCGATCCTTGGCTATAACGGAGGGAGTGCGAGGTGTTCATAGGACAGATCACGCGGTACCCGAATTATTGCCGCTCAGAACTCTCCGCGCGTCTTTCGTACACAGTATGGGCAGGCGCTTCTTTGAAGGGGTAACATCAAGACAATAAGACATTGCGTAAGACATTAAGAGCTAACGACGCACGCTATATACGATAGAGAGGTGCACCGTTTCTTCCTGAGGCTCTTCACCTAAGGAGAGCTCTGCTCCCCCCCTCAAAAACGAATTTATCGTGAAAACAAAAGTGCTATATACCGGTGGCCTAACGATACAAAAACAAAATCGTGACACCAAAATGGAATTCCGACGAATTTGGGTTAAGAAGCCCCTTCATGCAGAAGCGTTGTCAGGGTGAAAGTGCTACCTCCATCGTAGCACGCGTCTAACACTCTCCTAACACTCTCCCAAAAATGTTGCATTCGAGTAGGACCGTCCGGGCGCTATGCGACGTTACGGCACACGGGCAAGGTGGTGCCATGAGCTTGGTGCCGCCTTTTTCAAGCGCTACCGTTTGCGCTACACTAGATTCTCAATAATCCAGCCCTAGGGGGGGATTCTTGCATGTGATTGCTAATTGCCCAAACGCAACGCCTATTACGCGATGCAATCGTCTCGTTGCGGACTAGGAAAAAACCGACTATGTGTCTGCTACTACGGTGCCGGGGCATACTCAAGCGGGTTCCGTCCAGAACAGATTGGATCAGCTCTTGGCATGGTACCATCGGCTAGTTTGAGGGGACGAGCAAACTGTTAGCAACAACAACTGCGTCATCGCTACCACTAACACCAACACCAACACCGACGCAAACACCAACACAGGCACAAGCACCAACACCAACACCAACACCACCAACATCAATACGAGCACCACAAACACCATCACCATCATCAGCACGAACACTGCTGGCACCAACACTACTACTGTACCATCACTACGTACTATTAGCTATTAGTACCACCATCTACTGGTTGCTATCGAAATTTTCCTCCCCCGGATGCGGCCGTATGACTCTCTTCCTTAGCCGGTGGGCGTGCCGGTGAGCGGCGGTGGCGGGACATAGCCTTACGAAGTTGCCCATTCGGTTGGGAAGCTCTCCCACTTTGCGTGGTCGTCGGCCTTTGAGAACATGGTTAAGGTCTTTGTCTAGCTCCACTTCGTCCTGGGCCACACCATAGCACATGATAATTGGAGATTCAGTACGCAAGAGCACGGGATTGGTACATGACCAGTAGGTTTGCTTACATGCATGGACATTGGAGGCACATACGAACGGACTTGGTGTAGTTCGTGGTTGTACATGGGTGTTGAATATCTGCTACACAACAAACGAGACTGCCGTGATTGGCGGTTTCCTTGCAAAAAAAGTAGAATATACAACAAAACGGCATTGATATACATGTTTAGCTGGGCATACACTGCACATTGATACGCAAAACAACGTGCTTGATACAAATAGGGGACGCACATATGGTACATGCATGGAAATCGAATAAACGAAAAAACTGAGTTGACATACTTCGTTTGAAAACAATAAACAGTGCTTCTACACCTTATATGCGAAACCTTTGAATGCACAAACTCACATAATCGATAAAGTTAGTCGCCTTGCATGGGGCCGTGACCCATATGTTCAGAGCCTTTACATGTATGCGTAACCGTGCACAGACTGGCATAATTAATACGGTCAGCCGCTTTCCATGGGGCAGTGATCGCGCCAACATCAGGATTCCCATGGTCTAAAACCTCAAGAGCGACTCCAGTGGCCAACACAATATCAAGTAGAGCCACGAGTAATATTACGAGATAATTAATTGTCAAGTCCAGCGGGACGTAGAAAACGTTGACCATCCATCGACTGCTCTCCCGACCGTATCTGAAAGGAAAACTTATTTTCTCAGACTATGTCCCATCTAGGAGCTCACCACGGGAACGGAGAGCAACAGCTGATGCGTGCTATTTGCCTTATAGGGGTGGCACCTAATTCTTCCGAGGGTATGATAATCACTTCATGATAGTTTAGGAGCTCTGTACCACGCCAAAAGTGATTTGAAAAAAAAAAAGAAAAACTCCAACCTGATGAACATCCCATATAGACTATTGATAGGAATATCACAAAATATACTATATGTTAAACACAACGTTGATAGCGCTATTCCGATTGTATATATACACGTATGTATTGGGTTAAGAAGGATACTATATACTACTGTATTACGAGGGACAGTAGTAAATAGGACCAAATATTGATCATAATAAAGGCAAATATATGGGTTGTTGGGTCTAACGCATCTGGTTCCCCCGTAATAGTTGTCATACTAATAGCTAGTCAAAACGAATTGGGCCGAAACATGGTGCCGCTGACGTAGCAAGCGTCAGTTACTGCTTTGCCCCTTCGCCTACCCATGTTATTAGCAACCAAAACACGACGAAACCCCCAACTCTATGAGGTGATATGAAACACTCAGAATGTTATGCCAGGCTGGTGTGAATGTGCTACATTTTGCGTTACATGAGGGGAAGTTGACACGACGACCCTCACTGGGGTACGCCTAGCACCTGGTAAGGTTTTTTCAACGCAAAGGAGGGTGGGTATTGGCTGTGACCCTTTTCGTCAAGATCGAAGCCGATAGGAGGCCGAAGCAACGAAAATAACGTGGAAATCAACAGAAGAAAACTTATTTATCACACGCTACGGCTATCTAACATGGCAGCCGTTAACGCGCCGCCTGTTGTGCTGTAGCTCTGACCTTTCTTCGACGCGGACGCGATCCGTGGAGGGATGCCCTCGGAGCCGTCTCTTTGCTCGTGTCGCCTTCAACCGAGGGTGCGCTCGCATTGCGCTGGTCAAAACCTTCCGACGCGCGACGCTCTTTGGACGACCAAGACTTCGAGTTGTCCGTGCCCGAGAGACGCTTCTCCAGGACGTCGGCAAGATTTTGCCTGCGGAGAGTAACCCGTCGCGCACGCACGTAAACAGGGTTTTATAAGTCATGTTCGGCACTCCAACAAAGAACCCGCAGAGGAAATTTGTATCCGTTTTCGTTAGGTGTGACAGTAGGGTGTTGGCTGTAGTGTGCCCGATGTTTACTCATGGCCTATGGGGCTTCCAGTCCATCTCGCATGCGTTAATACACCCAGCGACGTTGTGGGTACGCAGTGGTCACCGACATCTTCACTGCTCCACTCTGCTTCATGCACTCAGGTTGTTTGCGTAGAGGATTCCGTATCCACACTGCGCGCCGATTCTCAACGAGTTTTGGTCCATGGTTCGTAGTGTGTACATGTTTTACACGTGTTTTGGTTTTCGGAAAAGTGTGATTTATGTTTTGTGTTAACTACTACCAGGTAGGAGCTACGTAACACAGCATGGCAGCGTCCACTACAGCTACTACTGTAGATGTCGGTGTAAATGCATGCACTCTTAATCGCTTGTGCCTATATTCCTTTAAAGCAGGACGGTTAGATCAGCGCCAGCTTGATGACAGCATGATAGCAGGATGATTGATAGCAGCATGATAGCAGTATGATGACAGCATGATAGCAGGATGATTGATAGCAGCATGATAGCAGTATGATGACAGCACGATGGCAGCACCACTTGTGCCTTTATTCCTTCAAAGCAGGACGGTTAGCCCAGCGCCAGCTTGATGACAGCATGATAGCAGGATGATTGATAGCAGCATGATAGCAGTATGATGACAGCATGATGGCCGCATGATGACAGCATGATGGCAGCATGATGGAAGCATGATGACAGCATGATGGCAGCATGATGGAAGCATGATGACAGCATGATGGCAGCATGATGGAAGCATGATGACAGCATGATGGCAGCATGATGGAAGCATGATGACAGCATGATGGCAGCATGATGGAAGCATGATGACAGCATGATGGCAGCATGATGGAAGCATGATGACAGCATGATGGCAGCATGATGGAAGCATGATGACAGCATGATGGCAGCATGATGGAAGCATGATGGCTCACCTGTCGAAGGGGAGGGGGTCCACTAGATGGATGGTGTCGAAAATCAGACTCTCCTTCACCTGAACCGCAGGCGCAAACAAAATACACGGCGGCAGAGGGGGGTGTACTCATGTCGTGCACGGCCGTAGTCATATGACCATAGACCCTTGCATCCCTACAATGCCGGGACGGAGCACGTTGGGTTTTCACCAACCAGGCAGAGAGGGGGGGGGGGAAGAGATGCAACCTTCCCGTTCGTGCGTTTGAAACATGTTTGGGGGTACTTGGTGCACGCTCTATGGCTCAGTTGATGCCGCTGTGCACCTGAAGCTAAATGCTGGGCTTGCTACCCGGTACGTACGGTCGCAACCGCTGCTCGTTGGAGGTCTGGTTTGGCACCCAAGCACTCGCAGACTGTATTGCGAACGAGCGGCGGCCCGTCAAGGCGCTTCCAATGCCCCGACAATCCCCGGGCCCTCTCCCGTGCGCGGGTGCCATGTCCTGCCATAACTTGGCAATACCTGTGCCGACCTGTGAGGACCTGCCACGACATATCACACGTATGGTCCTGCAATAGGCGAGACGCATGCTACGGTAGAGTTACCCCTATTGGGTGGCATTGCTCACGCGGGCTACGATAGAGGTAGCACGTTTTCGCTCAAAATGTTTCTGAATGATCGGGGCTTCTTAACCCCACCTCGTCGGTGTTTCATTTTTGTGTTGCAGAAAGTTATAGGTCGGTGGTTCATTCTTGTGTTGCAGAAAGTTATAGGTCGGTGGTTCATTCTTGTGTTGCAGAAAGTTATAGTATACAACTTAGATCGTGGGGGGGGGGTCGTCGGATAGCGCTTTTCCCCCACTCCAACACCATTGTTTTGACTTACTTAGTATTAGTATAGACCTCTCCTCACGTGAGGAGCCTCAGACGAAAACAAGGTGCCCCTCTGCCGTAGCATGCGTATTCTGATATTTCGACAACTTCAGGAAATATCTACCCGAAACGGGGTTTCGACAAGCATTGGAAGGGCGACCCAATACACAATCCCATGGGCGCAAGTTCGCCACGAAACCTGCTTGTAAGTCGAAACGATGTTGGGCTGTTTCTCCGGAAGCAAGAAATACTTCCTCCGAAACGTCCTATCTTTACCGTAGCACGTGTCGCGAGGCACTGCTCTATACCGTACCTGCCGGTCGATGTGGTTGTCTCGAGCCATCGATGGAGACGCGTTGACCTCGATCAGCCAGGGCCTCAGCCTTTCGGGACAGAAAGACATTTGGCAAGGGAACATTCCGCGTGTTGTGAAGGGTTGGAGGTGAACGACTTGTTGCTGTATGCATAATGTCTTCGTGTCGTGATACTTCTCTCGAGCGCTCTACTCTTGAGCTGCTGCAACTTTTTGTTACTTTTGGTTGGCGTTGCCCTGTCTACTTTTGAAATGGCGACAGGGCGTGGTGAGAACCCCCCTCTGTACATATGATAACCGTATACTGCTAATCAAGAAAACACACCCCCTGGACAGAAATTCCGACCCGAGTTTCCCAACACCCAGGGGGGTACACGCAAAGCGACAGATAGCTTATCTCGATGACATATTTACCTACAGTATAATGATTGATTTCATGCTTGCACCTGTTCCACACTGTCGAGGAAACCAGCTCGACCACTTGTTCGAGAGGGCTGTGCTATCTTGATCACAGTATACGGTGTGCAGATCATGTCATGATCAAGTTATTTCCACCAACGTTAAAAATCCACACGACGATAAGCGTAGACAGCTACAGAGACTCGTGAGCAAGACGCATTTGATGGTTCGAAGGACCGTTGAGGTAGTTGCTGTTCATACATAGATACTATAGTAGGTTGTACTGTTGGGTAGGCCACACACAGAAACATAGGGCCTCAGCCTCAGCACTTGACCCCCAGAACACGACGCTAACGTCACTGGTGGGGCGACGGGAAGGTTCAGTATCGGGCCGGGCGAAAGGTGGTTCGTGGTAAACGGTTTCGCATTAACAGTCTCACTGCAGTTTTGCCCTTTACACGGCAAAACCAAACCTATCCACACTTTTAGACATTGTGGAGATATGAAACCTTTAGCGGTTTACATTACGGATAGTAGTGGGTGCCCCTGACGATAGCCGCCAATACAGATTGAACCACGTTCGATACGTGGGATTCGCAGCAAGTTGTGGACATGGAAATTCTCACTTGTCGTCGATGAGAACGTCGTACCCGAACAGCTCGAAGCTGACACGCCCATGGAGTCGCGACCAGGATCGGGCACGTGTTTGCCGGGGTTTCCATCGGTTTACCGTTTTCCGACGGGGGGGGAGCGGGGGGAGGGGGGGGGGTATGTCAACGCCAACCAGGCATGTTTGAAACCCTGTGCAGTCGTGCTCAAGGGACGTCGTCTCCAACGCATTTCGGTTCGACCGAGTGACCGATAGAGTCATATTGTCGCCCGTTCAGGGTACGGAACACGTTACTCGCACGCGTGGTAGACTAACGAACAAACTTCCCGGTGGCTGAGTTATATCTACAGTGAATATCCGTGCCGAAAGAAAAATGATCGCTGGTTCCTTAACATTAAAATACAACCGATCCTTACATTTCGGAACAAGTTGGTGATATATACAGTGCTGCTCAAGTAGACAGTCACCGAACATCCCAACCCGGGTACCCTCTCTCCCGCCACGAATAGAATCGACGAACACATGACGCGTGCTACGGTAGAGGTAGCACTTTTTGGCTGAAAACAAAATCTGATCGATCGGGCTCCTTAACCCAAATTCGTTGAACGTTTCATTTTTGCGACGAATAATGTTTCAGAATATACTTCGTTCATGATATTTCTCATCCGGCAGCACTTTATTTTTCTCCAAAATCAGTTTTTTCGGTGAGGTATGACGCTCCTTAAGTGAGGAGCTCAGAAAAAAACATGGTGCGCACCTCCATCGTAGCATTTGTCACATCCCAGTGCGATTTTCAATGTTATACCTTCACATAGCGTGTAGAGGGGAGCGGAGGGCTCCAGACTATCTGTTTTTGACTGGCTTTTATCGCTTTGCGGACCCTTCGAGTTCCACTTTTATTTCAGTATACCTTTTTTTGGGCAAGTTAGCCTGTGACCACGGGAATCGACCGTGTCAAGTGTTGGATTAGTACGGACAGATGGAGGTACTGGATAGAGAGACCGGCACGGTTTTTAATGTGAAGACAACAGCAACAACATACTTTATGGTTATCGAACGGACACGCGCACCCAACCGACACACCCACCGCACCTGTTGGGCTGGTTGGGAATGGCGCCTTCCACGCAAACCAGGCTCTTCACCACCACCGAACAGATCCCGGCCCACAGCGCCCCGACGTCCACCCCGGAGGCGGCTAACCTCCTCCAAAGATACGAAAGTGTCGTCTTTGTGCCCCCAGCTTCGGATAGGTTAGCGTGGTGCAAGGGGTTGTCCCGCGTTGCCCCCGACTCGTTTAGCCGCTGGACACTGCTCGGAACATGAAAATGACGCGAAACGTGCGGCGTGAAAACATGCATCGTATCCGCGATTCCACTAACGTACACTAATCACATCTGTAGCGGGAATCCGGCGCGCGATGTATAGCCGAATACACAGGCGCAGACGTGGTTGGCTATATAGGTTACTCATCACGGCTGCCTCTCGATTGTATTCCACGTGTTTTTGGTGTTATTGGGTCGTGTGTTTTCAGAATGGTGCTCAATTTTCGGTGTCCGGTTCGATGTCGTTGTTACCTCCGAGCCTGGGTTTCGTGGGAAGCCCTGCCTGTACATATTCACCGGTATTGTAGTTGTAGTTCCTCTATAGTGCGGGTTGAGTAGTGTTGGCTATCTGTGATAGTGTCGGTGAGGTCGCTTCGCACAGACCGGACTGACTAGTGGTAGTAGTGCCGGTTGCCGCTGTAGTGCTACAAACCGTTACTACCTTTACTGTGCCTCGAAAGTTTGCTTGTTGCACGGCAGATAATGGGCGAAGGCATATCTTACTAGTTTTATACGTGGTAGTAAATGCAGGTACATGTAAAGTAGGCTCCATAACAGAAGGTGTTTGGCTCATTGCTCGAGGCAGAAGGCCATGAATTTCACCCTAGATGTGCGGCATCAAACACACTCTAGACGCCTCTGCTGTCTGTTAATATCCATACAACATCACACATCGCCGGCGCACAGGGATTCTGCTGGCGGAATTAGTGGGAAAGTATGTATTTTCGTTGGTGGAAACTGCTGTTGCTGTAGCTACTGTGCATACACTGGTGGTCCTTCTCCAGTACCGGTATGCGCCAGCAAACAATACCGGAAATATAGCGGCAATACAGCACTACTTCGCACATGGTTAATCCCATATATGCCAAGCGATCCCACAGACACTATAATAGCAGGTAACCGGCACTACTTAACCGGCAAAATAGAGGGGTCACTACTGTACCACCAGGTACCATGCAGCGGCCCGACAGGTTTCTGCTTCCAACGAAGGAAATGCACGCGCGGATTCAATTGCTGTTAGCGAAACTCTTACGACTCTTGGGCTGAAAATGATAAATTGTGCGTGTGTTGTGTCAGAGGCCGCTCGATCAGGTAATGCATGGCGGGCGGGTTAAGAAACCTGGTGTCATAGAACAGAAGACAACTGAATTATAATAAAGTTGCGATGGCTTTGGTGCTCGCGTTCCCGTCGCACAGGATTCACCTGCTGTTGGTGAGGTGTATGAAGGGGTTGTCGATGTCCCCCTTCTCGTAGAGATGAGTGCTCACCCGGGCGAATCCCTCCTTATACATGAACGCCTCCAGCCTGCTTGTAATAGCCGCCCGCACACACACAATATTTGTGACACTAATACGGTAGGGTTTCCATTGGGGATCCGAGGCATACACGGTGCCATGGGACGTTGGAACTAGACGCCATGATAATCCATACACGCAAGAGCGGCTTAAGCCGCAACAACAGTCCACGACGTGTTAGTTCGGTGACCACCACATAGAGTGGCTTATGTCGGAGCCTAGCATGCATCAAAGCTAGAGCTCTACGTAGTGCAGCTAGATTGCTGTGCTGCTGTACCACGGGCGCATTCATACCGAATGCATCCAGCCTCGCGCAAGAAGCTTCGCTGTACAATAGTCACTTCAGAAGTGAAGACCTCGGCAAACACGAGATGTGCTTTCAACGAGCAAACCGCCCGTTTTTCTGTTTGTTGTCGGCTCATCACATTGTTGATGAGGTTATCGCGATAAAACAATGTCGATAAGCTAGCCCATAGTCAGGAATATGCATGAGAGGTCCACAGGCTGCATTGAAAACAAAACAAAAACGACAACTGTAGAGTGCTCACGGGTTGAAGGATGTGACGAGCACGTAGAGCCTGAGATCGAACTTGTAGCCGTCCAGAAGCAGGGGGTTTCCAATGTATCTCTGCAGTACCACCTGCCGTTGCAAGTAAACCCGAGAGAGTATTGCCGCTGCTGTATTGGGTCGTTGTATATGTTGTGGTTCACATTACACTGCTGCGTCTACCCAATGGCATATACTGCGGCGGCGGATAGAACTGGTAGAGCTAATTTACCTGTTACAATCGAACTTTGGTATGAAGCGATGCGCGTTATTTGGTTGTCGTCACTCTGTCGGGACTAAGCCCACCTTGTCGGCGTAGGTGATGTTTTTTATGTCGTCGATGAGCCGTATTCCCCTTCCCCGTGACATTCCCACCGGCTTCATTATCCACACATTGTCCCTCCTTCCTACCCCGGACATCGGCCCCGCTTCTCCACCCCGGCACTCTCTACCGTCCTTACTCCCAAAGTCGTCCAAGCTGTCGACTCCGACATATGCCGGATAATCATTATCTCGTGTCGTTTTTCCTCGTTCTCGACCACAGTGACCTGCCAGCGGGACGACAGGGACGGGTCAACTCAAATCGGCGGCTAACTCTGTTACTGTTTGATGTACGAGTGTTTATCGGATGTCTTTGTTTCGTCGATTAGAGTATACGGTAGTTCCGGATTGTTTCAATTTTAATTTCTTGGTCGATTTTATGTTTCCAGTCCAGACTTGCTTTGAGTCTGTCTTGACCGTGGCGACGAATGAGTTCGAGCAAACCGCAACAATAACAACGACAACAATACAACAATAGAAGCAACTGCCCCAACGACACCTACTGCACTACTACAGTACATCAACGACGAAGATGACGACAGCGAGAAACAAAAAAATAGGAGCATCCATAAAAATAACCGGTAGATGCCCCTCACCTTCTCGCCGTTCCGCTTATATGGCGGTAGTACTGTACATATACTTCAAGTATACTGAATCAAGGAGCTCGGCGCATGCTAAAGTACGGATGCGAAGGGTTATTAGAACGTTCCTCACTTGAAGAGGTCGGTGCTCCGCTCAAAACTGGCTATGAGAAACAAATGCAAGGCCAACCCAAAGGGCCATGTTGACCTTAGATACATTCCGAAAATATGCTAAAAAAACAAGCAACGATATTACTGGGTACATGCACAGCACAATAGTTCCCTTAGTCAGAACAAGTACGAGGTATTGCTTCGGAGGCTTGTCGGTTGAGGATTTCTACACTAATAGTAAGTCACCCAACCACACAAAACAAGTGAAAAAAACTGAAATTGGATTTCGATTAACACTTGCTATGGCCTACAGTACGTATATAACGATTGTATTAACTGAAAATCAACAATGAAATTCCGCGCCGAAATTGGATTAAGGAGCCTCGTTATTTAGAAACGGTTTATATCAAAGTTGCACGCGTCTGGCTCGCTGCTGACAAACAACGCATACTGTTCGGTATGGAGAGGTAGGAGTGCTGTTATGAGGCACCATAGTAAATAGGACCAAATGTTCTTAGTGAAAATATGTAAATATGGGTTTTTTGTCTATACCGTAGGTCCTATTTACTACATTAGCCCACCCCGTAATGCTGTACTATTAACAAGATAATGGTGCCCTCTTTCATGTAGCGAAACAGACGGCACGAACAAGCAACCGGTGCTCCCCAGCATTGGGGAAGCTTCCAGCCATGCCACGGCGAGTGACGCGTATCGGGTTAATGACGGTGGCGCGGGTGGCTGCACATGCGCGGCGACAAATTTCGTCACAGTCGACTGCCATTTTTCTTGCACATCGGACGCGAATGGAGTTCGAAACGACCCCGATACCGATCAGCTACAGACAAACTAATCGATACCACCTCGACATTTGATGCAGTCAAGAACTTTCGTCCCAACATCTGCATTATAAACACGGGGGCGGGGGCAGGGGATGGAGGGCAAAACCCTTTGGATACCTTAATTCGGAAGTACGATGCAGTGGAAACCCCGAGTTAAGAGCGCCCGAGATACGAGCGTTCTGGAGTTAAGAGTATTATGTAGTTAAGAACGGTCAAAACGGCTTGTCCTAACCATATATACTACACATTCCCCCCTTATAGATAGTAGAATCATGTGCCGAGTTAAGAGCGCCCGAGATACGAGCGTTCTGGAGTTAAGAGTACTACGGAGTTAAGAACGGTCAAAACGGCTTGTCCCAACCATATATACTACATATTCCCCACGTATAGATAATAGAATCATGCCGAGTTAACGGCGCCCGAGATACGAGCGTTCTAGAGTTAAGAGTATTACGGAGTTAAGAACGGTCAAAACGGCTTGTCCCAACTATATATACCACATATTCCCCACATATAGATAAGATAATCATGCAGTTAGGAGCGTACGTGTAGGCTTGTCACGGGAGCTTGGGGTACCAACTGTATGTATGTCCAAACTCTCGATAAGATACGTCCCCAATTCTAGTGGATTGGAGTGCTGCGAACAAGTAGCGATGAGGGCTTGTCAATTTCGGTGAAGGCGATCGCGCGAAGCATCTCACAGAGCCTTCTATTTCAAAGACCTTTGGGGGCTGGCAACAGGTTGACGTGCTTGACACGTCGCCACACCCGTTGTCTCATAGCCCAACCCACACAGGTGTATACGGTTGCTCGGATTATCCCTTCCAAAAGGAAAACGCCGCCTTATTCTGTTTTATTGTCCTCCTGCGCTCTGCAGACCTTCCCGAGAGCAAAGCCATAATACCATGGACACAATCTAGACATACAAAAGGTACAGTAAGTGTATACTAAAGGTGCAGTACGTCTATACTACAGGTAGACCGAAGGTATGCAGTACATTTAAACGTACAGTGTGTACAGTTAAAAGGTATCATACGTACCAGAAGACGTGAAGGCGGCGACGAAGGTGGTAAACTCGTGCGGTAAGACGAAGGTTTGCGGCATAATGTGGAACTCCTTGGCGAGGCGTCCGCCGGGGGCCATAAATCTGCGACGCAAACGGGCGATTGCAAACGCCGCGGAATCATCGTGGAGCGGACGTATTTGCTCAAAAAAGGTAGTCAGGGACCCCGTGAGAAAATATTGTTTACAGATTTCGGTTTGTGGAGAGCGTCGATTTCCGGATGGAAGGGCCTATATGGGAAACGGAATATTTATCGAGGTACCAGAAAAAGTGGGGTTTGCACAATAATATCGAGGTGACAGAAAAAGCGGGGGTTGCGCAATAATATTGACAAGTTCGGCAGAAAAGGGAAAACCAAGGGTGCTTCACATGTTCGGTTATAATAATTGAAGGCTGACCGTTGGTTGTGATGCTAGGTAGTGGCATACCTGGTATAAAGGTGTCGTGCATTTGCCCTATATGTAACGTGCTATTGTTGCTGTGCCATTGGTGAGTTCTACCCCTGCACGATCGAGCCTGTCCGCCAAGATTTCGCCATCGCTATGAGCATTACCTGGAGATGTGTTTGTTGAGGAGGTCTTTCCTGGTCAGCTCCCGCGAGTTCGGGAAGTGGTTCACCTGTGCCCGAACACAGGTGCAGCCGCGGGAGAGAGAGAGGTGTTCGCGCAATGAATTGGTTCGGCTCTTTTCCGTTAGCATGGGTCTGCCGAAGTTCTAAAAAGGCTTTAAAATCACTTTCGCTTTCTGAAGGATATCTCGGCACACATCGATGACAACGCCACAGATAAATTATGGTTTTCGACGAACAGAAAGCCATCGGTATTGCAGTTGTGGGATATTGTAAAGACAGTTCAACACATAGATAACTATCGTTATTGATCGGCGGGAGCGGGGGGTGCGTATACATAGTGGGGACTCGACTTCTGCAGCATTAAATAAAACGGAACTGGGTTGAGCTCCTTCAGAAGGATTGCTTAGGGGGTGCGAGGCCCGCCAAACATCCGACAGCTTCTTGCACGATTCGATGCTTATTTCTACTTCCTTACCGGTATGCATCGCGGAATAATCACGACCATGGGTGCCTACACAGATTCCGCCCCCCGGTTGTAGCTTACAAGGGTGCACACCATGCTTGCTCAGCACACCTTCTCAAAACTTACACCATATCGAAACGTAATATCAACGTTAGCTGTGCCCTGGTGTCAATCTTGCCAATCTGTCCCCAATGTACGATGTGGCATGCCACGGTGGCTTTTGAACCAATGAGGTGTAGGGGACATCTACTGTTTCCAGGTGCAAACCGATAATACACGCACATGAGGGGCATGTCTTGGGTGCACCCAGTACACGGCGAAGAGTTCCCCGTGTCACTGAGGATGGCGCACTATATAACTACAGAGCGAAAGGGAACGAGCACCGCTACAGGGAGTTCCCGTTGGCGTGTTGGGGCTGGGGATGGGATTCCGATACTACGCTGTAAGGCGCAACCCACAGAGAGGCTGGCTGGCTGGCAGATGTGGCAAACTGATCACTGCCAGCGCAGCCCGCCGATGTTGTTAGAATCACCTTTTGCCACACCAAGAGGCTGCTGTATTGGATGTGGGGCTTGGACCACGTCCACAGAAGATTCCACGTCGTCTTCAGGCCCAGTCCCGTGGGCAACTCTTCCCACTGTTCACACCTGCAGCATTCACTCCATATTGTCAGCGACCGGAGTGCGCATTTCAAAGGAAAGGCACTACTGCACAGTATCAGTAGAATACTGCTCTTCTCAAGGTGGCCCAAGGCAGCTACAAGTATGGAAACTAGAAGGCGGGTATTATAGGCCAGGTTTTGTCCGGAGCAATGCCTGCCTTATAGGGGTGGTTGCGTATTGTCTGAGCCCTCCTCACAGGAGGCGTTTAATGTGTGTCACTCCGAAACATAACTTTGAGAAAGTTTGTGGCGCGCAACGGGGCCAATATTCATATGCGCTATTACGTAAGAGTCCGTATAGAAATATACTAGTACACGAACCATGCTACTGCTGTAACCGGCAGTTGGTCACGTGAGAAGTATACTACTGTAATAGTCAGTGAAAATATCGCCTCGGGAGGCAAAAACAAATTGCAGCCTTTACCGCGGGGTGAGTTTCCGGCCACTTTCGTACATCGCGTATGCACATTGTGTCCCTTAAGGTTATCAGTGCCCCACATGTTCCACACCACCTGCGACACACGCATTTCTCAAGCCCGACGGCTGTGATACAGTGGTCTGCATCCGATCCGCAACCTCTACACTCACCCTGTATGCGTCATATGGCCCAATACAATCGTTCGCTGTTGATGTTAACCCCTACTGCGTGCGTGAATTCGTTATGATCTCTCGTTCTAAAAAGGTGAGGCATTTGGTATAACTTGTACCGAACACCAAACACGCTTACGCGTACCTGTTGTTGAGCACATCGGTGACGATGTTGTAGACCTCCGGCCGTGATTTCGAGTTCACCCGGTAGTGGAGGGCCGATGGGTCGCCACTGTGCACGTAGGTGGCAGCGATCGATCCGCGGCCGCGCGCGTATGCGAATGTGCGTGAAAGGGCGCAAAAGCAAACACGTGGACTTCGACGTTAGACGATCAATATATTTCGTATGATTGGATCGCTCGAGAAAAACGTTACGCAAAGAGGATAGTTGTCGTCCATTTCTACGAGCTGGTGGCAAAACGTCTGGTCCCACCCTCGGTCCCGGCATTGTAGGGACGCGAGGGTCTATAGTCATACGACCATGGCCATGCACGACATGAGTACACCCCCTCCCCCCCCTATTTTAAAGGCTACTTGTGTGTGGCGTGTCCTGGAAAGGAGTCCATTGCCCGATTACTCTAGACCCGGAGCTGCTGCTGTTGGGGGTTGTGCTACTCGGGGGTTTTATGTTGCAGAGGCGGGCTACGATGGGGGTAGTGCTCTCAGGCCAAAACTATTTCACACTGCTGGGACTTTTCAACTGAGGAACAACAGTACTTTATACCCAATATATCTTATTATTTTCAAACATTGTTTGTTTTGGGCCTGGGCCATGGTGGGATTTCCCACTGCGTTGCTTAACCATACTCAATAGTAGTAGTCTAATCGTGTACCAGGTAGACGACTGCTACGGTAGAGGTACACCATTTGTTTTATGAGGGTTGGGTCACTTGAGGAGCTCTATGCCCACCCGAAAGTTGATTTGGAGAGAACTAAAAAGTGGTACTCAATGAAGAATCCCATGGCCTGAGTATAATAGAAGACTGGTGCTACGGTAGGGGGGATAGCCTGATTTTCACTACCACGCTTACTCCACTCGGGCGATATGGCTCTGTACCTCGCTCAAAACTGGACGCAGGGATACGTTGTTGTCGCAGAGTAGCAAGCATACCATGGTAGTGCATATTATCTCGAAAACGTACAGCGTTAAAACTTAAACAACCGCGAAACAGTATGGTGGGTCACTCGGCGGAGTGGTGACTCTCATCCGCTGAAAATGTTGGACTTAAAAGCGACCCCCCTACCGTAGCAACAGTCAGAAACAATATGGCACTACAGTACATAAATTAGAAGACCGACGATTATGGATTAAGGAGCCCCGTCATTCAGAAAAAAAATCAGCCAAAAAAAGGTATACCTTATACCTCTATCGTAGCACGCTTCTGTGTAGCTACTGAATCAAGGGGCCTCAGAATCTTTGAAGGTGAAACGCCTGATTTTGAACGCGTGCGACACGACTCAAACGCGACGGTGCTTTCGCCCTATACCTGTACACGAGGGAGCTGGGGTCCTCCGCTCCGCCAGTGGGCCAGTCGTCTCCCAACGAAAACACCGCTGCGTAGTCCTGCAAACACCAACAGCAACAGCACCAACATCGTGATCAGTCATGCAAGCCCACGATTCATGGTTCGGCCGATGCATGTAAATCAGCACACCTGCGTGTGGTACCTGTTGACACAGTATAAGGTTGGGCTGTGCTCTTGTGAGAAGGGCGGCCGTCACGAACCCAACATACAAGCAGTGCGTTTTGAAGCTCACGTACTCACCGATAGGGGGATTATCCCGCCTCGACGAGAGGGTAGAGGCGAATGGACATTCCAGGACTGTCTGCCGACAAGAACCTCGCCGGTTGGTGCTCTTAAGCCCGTCAGGTCAGATTTTGTATGTGCATGCTGATCTAGGCACACCCTTCCTCCCGCGCGTGCAAGTGTGTGACAGGTGAATTACGGGCCGATTCCATACCATTGAAGACGCTCCTATGGCCACGAGTTACGTGATAAGCATCAGAGAATGCGAGAACACCAACCGCAACAATAGCAACAAGAACAGTGACGACAACAACTGCAACTACAAGTACAACAACAACATCAACAACAGTGACAACAACTGCAACTACAACTACAACAACAACGATAACTACAACGACAGCAACATGATCGGCTCGGATTGGGAACGCCCCGGACTATTTCATACCCCACCCAACACACACCCAACATGTATCACCTTGATGACGCGCACGTAGATAGAGTACAGCTTCAACTGCAAGTGCAAGCACGCTTCCTCCTCCGTCGCCGTCAAGCCCGTCGGTACGACCCTCCCCCCCCGACCCCTGGCCATGATCGACGATGTCAGCGGCAGACTTCTGCAGTCAGTTTCCCTCGTCAGCGCCCGGCCGTTGTGGTACGCCGACAGAATCGCCCCGATTTTCGGGAAGCCCGCAGTGTATCCTCCGAGACTGCAAGGCACGCCGCTTCGGGCATCGTCGGGAGCGGTGTTGTCGCTGGTGGTCGGCGTGGAGGGTAGCGATCTGTGTCGGTGGCGAACCTGCGTGGCTGCCGCGCCACCAGCAGAGGGTTGTACGGTAACGCCTCCTAGAAACCCACCCGTCCCTCCAGTGGGGACCTCCTCCGGGGGTGAGGGTCTTAAGTGATCGATTTCCGAGTTGAGGTGACCAGCGCCTAAGTTGCTGTCCTTTAGAGCGTAGGATGGCCGTCTTGAGGCTCGTTCTTCCAACTCCACGCCGGCAGCAGATGCTTTAGTGCCTGTGGTTAGGCGTTGGACGCGTTCGTGGGCCTCGTGCCTGTCGTCTATTATGGGTTTCAGTGCCGTTTTGGGAGGCAAGAAGCGCGACTCTCCTCGTGCGATACCTCCGTCAGCTGGACCGGCCTTAGACGTTGCTACGTCCAAGGGCCCCGGCAGAACCAGAGCGACGACATCATCGTGATCACCCGCCGACCCACTGTCGCTATTTGATACGGCACATGAATCGGTGCCCGACCCGATTCTCTCCTCGCTTTCATCTACCGAAGTTACGGTGATATCGGGTACGGGTGGAACTACCGTAGTAGTGTTCGTTTGGGGAGGAGCATCGTCGTCGCACGGCTTGTCTGCTGCCGAACGGGGTCCAGTATAGACAGAAATGGCGACGGCTTGGGTGCTCTCAGCAGAACCTTTCTCGTGGTAGTAATCGACAGGACCTGAAAGTATCGCCGGCGTCAAACAGCCACGCATTCCATTCGTGGTGCTTTGGGGAAGTTCTTCTCCGGTGACAGTCTCTCCCTTGGCCCGTTCGGCCTGTCTTGGGGGGTGCAGGTCACCATGGCCCTCTGGGAGGGATACCCGCTGGTCGTCGGCGATACCGTCGGTATCACTGGCGGCTCCACCGGCCCCGAGAGGGGCTTTGACCGCTTCGGTAGCTCGTTCAAACTGCTGATTATGTTCTGCTTGGACACATCTGCTATTCTTCTGCTGCACATCCTCGTCGGCAGACAAATCATCGTCATCGCTTGAGTTTCCCCCGCTTACTGACTCGCTTTCGCTGCTACTCCCGCTGCTGCTGCTGTCTCTAGCGGTTACCTCGTCAGGTATGTCTCCCTTCCCGTTACTCGCGCACACAGGCGCTCCGCAGATCTCAGTTTTTTCTCGAGAAACGCCATCCCGGAGAACGCTTCCGCATGGCTGTTGAACTCCTTCCCGCGATAGAACGCCACCAGCGTCGCGAACGGAAACTTCCTTGTTCCCAGCACTCTCGACGGCATCTCCTCCGCTTGCACCAAGCACATGGTCGGGAGCGTTCGCATCAATGGGCCAAGCACGCGGCGGGGGCGACACCGGGACTGGAGCCAGGATAGGAGCGAGTCCGTTGGTAATGTGTTTGTCCTGTCCTGCGTTGACAGGGTTTGTTGGAGAACGAGCTCGGCGGTAACCAGGCAGTGGGGTTGTGTCTGTTGCCGAACTTGACGTTGTAGAAGCGGTATTCGTGGTGGTGGTGGTGGTGGTGGTGGTGGTGGCGGATGTCACCCTCGCTTCTCCTGTTGCTGTTGCTATTGCTGTTGGTGTTGCTCTTTCTGAACCTGCTGATCCTGCTGTGATGGCGGAAGCTGCTGCTTCTGTGGCTGCTGGCGCTGCTGTTGCGGTTGCAGCCGCAGCTCGAGCGGCAGCAGCTCTCCGCTTTCTGCGCGTCTCCTGGGCATAGATTGGGGTCTATAAACTCAGATATGCAGCTGCCAATCTTCCACGAAGCAATATACACCTAGCGTTTACAGCTGGTACGCTAACAGGTTGTGTACGGTACTGTAGTGAAGCTACCATAGAGCTGAGCTATTGTAGACGGGCCTTTTGTTCGTGCAAGGCGTTTACAGCAGCGGTTAGTAGGACGGTTAGAGCCCGTTGCCAGTACGGGGGGTATTTGTCGGCGCAGGTATATCTGGCGTATTGTGCTGCCCAACCAAGGCAACACCCCCAGTAGGTTCTATTTTATAGCTGCGGTTGACACCTGCATTACAGACAGTAGTAGTTGAATACCTATACGCCAGAGAGTTAACGTGCTAGTGTCGTGGGAGGCCAGTCGCCGTTGTCCTCAAGCCGAGGCTTGAGCGAGTAATACTGTAGATATAAACCACCAGGTGAAACAACCTGAGAAACGTGTGAGTACCTACTCTCTCTACCTTTTGACGACTCGTTTCTGCCATGAAAGCGTCTGCTGTGAATAGAGCTGGGTGATGACCCCGTCAAGACAGCGCATTCACAAAGGTTTCCGGGAACCCCCCCTTGCCAAATGTGGTCGCAAACCAATCCTAGCCCGGTGACTTGGTAGGTAGTCATCGTGCTTACTAACACCAATTACGTGGTGGGTTCAATTATTGTCGAGTTCACACACTCGTAGGGACTTTGTCTTGCATAAAAAATGATTGACAGAAAGCGCGAGAGCGTGAGTTAGCGGTATTCGATGAGAATCGACGAGCAGTGGGAATGCTGTACTCGTACCCTATGCGCGATAAGAAATGAAGGCATGTCTATACCGGGTGGGAGAAGGGACGAGACCTGTGAATATTTCCAGAAGTAGCTGAAAAGGAAAAGTGATGATCAAAAACAAAAGTGGAGATATTGAAGAATGTACTGTAGCTTTCCAGTAGGCGTGCTAAAGTGAGAGGTTGCCAACACCTTTTGGGATTTCGTAGTGTTCAACCTCTCCACAAGGATGTTGGTTGGCCCGCATTATGCACACAGGGGGGCCGCGCTACATGTGAACTGATGCTCGATATCAACGTTCATGAAGTTGGTGGGCGAAAAGAGAACCACGGCAGTTTGACGGCAGTCAAAACGTACTTGGCCGTGCCTCCATTTCATTATCGGCGTGACGAGCCCTATCAAACAATGCAGCACTTCGGTACATCACCGTTGTAGAGAACAAACAAACTGCATGTAACATCCCACTACGTTGTACAGCGACAACACAACAGTTTTCCATGAGCCACACTACCCGAGTCTTGGTTTCAAACACAAAAACACAAAGCATCGACGGTTTCGGGGGGGGTTGTAAAGAAAGCGCTTCTGATGAGCACCGACCATCACCTGCTGTAAAGCCCGTTGCTCTTTTCTAGCTAGCAGTCGGCACAAGGAGGCCTTCCTCCTCTCCTGCCTCTCTTTGTCCACCTGTCACCAACATGACATAACACAGAAATCACAAAAGGCGGGTTGGGTTGACGCATGCTACGGTAGCCTGCATGCAGGTGCACCATGCTATTTTCTGAGGGTGGTCCCTTAAGGAGCTCTATACTAGACACATGCTACGATAGAGGTGCACCATGTTTTTTCTGAGCCCCTCACTTAAGGAGCGTCATACCTCACCGAAAAAAGGATTTTGGAGGAAAATAAAAGTGCTGCCGGATGAGAAATCTCATGACCGAAGTATACTCTGAAACATTATCCGTCACAGAAATGAAAGTCCGACGAATTTGGGTTAAGGAGCCCGATCGTTCAGAAAACGATTCAGCTCAAAAGTACTACCTCTATCGTACACGCGTCACTAATAGTAAGTAAAAACTGATTTTGGAGGAAAATGAAAGTGCTATCATACCCGATGAACAATACCGTGGCCTAAGTATCACAAGAACGATATTGCAACACAAGAATGAAAGTCTGACGAGTTTGGGCTAAGGAGCCCGACCACTCAGAAAACGTTTCAGCCAAAAAAAGGTATACCTTATACCTATACCTCTATCGTAGCACACGTCGGTTGTGTTACAGTACTACTTATGCTTGACCCCCCCAGTTCGCGGTGCACCCAACCAGAGTAGGTGGGCAAAAGCACGTACGTATGTATACACTTGTGGCCGACACAAAGTAGGCTCGATCGTCTGCTATTCATGCAATACGGGTGAAACACAGTTTTAGCCAGTAGTATACTTACGACTGGTGGACCTCTTTGGCGGAGGACACGCGCTACGTTAGAGGTAGCACCTTGTGGGAAACGCTTTTTCTGAATGACCTATTAAAATCGAAGGCTTCTTAACCAAGAATCGTCGGAAGGCCATCTTTGTTCTGCCATAGGTATGACGTTTTGTTTGCCATATGACGTTTTGTACACCTAGACCGAATCATCCCACGGTAGGGGCGTAGCAGAATTTTCTGCGCTCCTCACATGAGGAGCTCAATATCTCACCCGAAACATGACCTCGGAGACATTTGTTCGCGCAACCCGATCAAAATTTCCGATGCGGTAGCCCAAAAACAAACGTACCAGTAAAATAATATTAGTATCCGGTGGTTACTCGCGTGAGAACCTCAACCGGTCAGAGAATATTGAGCCGAAAAGTGGCACCCCTACCGTGGGATTGCTCGGCCATGAGATGTTTCATCCGGTGGCACTTTCATTTCTGTCAACATCGGTTTTTGGGCGTTGTATAGGTAAGCCTCCAGCGACCTCCCTCAGAAAAACAATGGTGCACCTCTGCCTGAGCATGCGTGGGAGGGACTACCAAATAGTATTGCAACACAGATAGGGCAACAGCATCGTCGTGGTGTGTATTAACTTCAGTAGGCCACGGGATTGTTCATCGAGTTAAGTGTTCGTTTTCTCACAACAGCAGGCTTGTGGTGAGGTGTGAGCGCCCGAAAAACGGAGTCCCAGAAAACAATGATGTAGGTGCAACACTTCCCTAGCTCGCGGCATGCGCTTGTATCGCAATTCGATGCGAGTAGACGAGGGAAGACAGGGCTGGAGTCTTCTCGCGATAAAAAAATGCAAGGCGCGAACTGTAGCGGGGGCGGAGGGAAGAGAGCCTACTTTGTGACCCCCGATCTGAGTTACGACTAGGAAGGACAGACGAAAGACGGGCGGAGATAATAAAGGGGAATAAAAAATATAACAACCGTGCCTACTGCCATTGTGCGAACATGCTGACTTGCAAGCAGCAGCAGCAGCAGCAGCAGGGTTAGCATCAAAATGGGCTATATTGACACATTCAGCAGCAACGGAGTGTTACTCCGTTACGATATCCCTTGTGCATTGAAATCATGACGCTTGCTTTAACTGGTTTTTGGCGACATTGCTTGCGTAGTTTCACCATGACCTTCGCAAACCTTCTGCTATGATTCAAAGACAAACTACGAAAACAAACCACACCTAAAAACATAGTGGGGAGTACATTCAGCTAAATGAAACATTCCAGATACGAAGGCCGTTGGAAATGTCTAAATCGTACTTAATACCATAGGCAGTCTCACATGCGCTCTCCTGGTCGCGGGGGTATCCTCCGCTTCCACAGATCTCCGTCGTACGGACGCCCGCCTGCGCCGCTGCCCGCCCCCGACAACGAACACGGAGCCCCATTTCTCGTGCATAACGTTTGTAAAGGATGGCTGACCACGGTCTTGGCGGTTGGTGTACATGTCTTGGCGTTTCGCGCACGGGTCACTGAGGTTGGCGTCGTCAGTTGTGTCGATACTGCGGCCGTCCGGACTGTTGGGCTGGAAGAGGTGACCGTTCGAGCTTCCTTGTGCACAAGCCTGTGGCGTGCTACTATCAGGGTCACCCTTCAGGTGGTCGGCCCCGAGTGACGATGCATCCAGCTTGTCCCCGGTGTGTCCGCCCTGTGCTGTGACCAACGTGACAGGGGATGTTTCCATCGGAGTGCCGGTAACGGGGCCTGCCTGATATCGATGCCGATGCTGATGCTGATGCTCAACTCTAGCTATGGGTGGCGATCGCGCTGATGGGGCACATTCTCCCGGATTGCCGTGACTGAACTCAGGTGTGCCTCCAGATGCCAGACCCGCCTCGTGCTCGGACGAAGAGCGGTGGTCGCGACGGGAGTTCCCATCCGTGGAAGGGAGGCCATGCGATGACGCCACGCTGAGGCCGGGTGAGGTTGAGCCTACGGCCCAACAAGGAACATGGAGGAGGATATTTGATATTAGAGAATTGTCGAGGGTACGACTAAAAAAGAGCAAAACATCCCGACCCGGCATTGGCTCTCTACCCGCAGGGGCACGGTGTAAGGGCTCACAAGATTGCACCATCACACGCTCGTGTAGTCCGAGCTGAAGCTTCGGCAACTAAAACACTAAACCCACCCCGCGGTTGGCCCGATATCGTCAGGGAGGGTTGTGCAGGAAATGAGCTTTCAAGTATACCTGCTTGCACCTCATCGTCTTCAGTTTTACGGATAAAGGCATACGAGCACATTTCTAAGGATGAGACATAGGTTGGTTGCAGATAGCGCTCTTAGCGAGTAGTTCAAAAGCAAGACCCAAACGTTGAATGTCTTCGGTGTGTGCTGTGTTTCGCGCAAGGGCGCCAGTGACTCCACCACCGCTTGTTAAAGCAGCCTGACATTGTTTCCCCTGGGCTGCCAGACGTTATAACACTACGTATTCACCTACAGTGGTTTATTTTTCAGGGTTATGGTTGGTCTTCTTGTACTGCATACCTCGCTACGAGGTGGACAAGGCGCCCAACTCGTACCATACAGGCTTGCCCGTCAAGGAGACCGCTGTCCTTGTACAGGCGTCTATGTGAAACAGTCGGTGGCGTGCTACTGTATCTGGGTAAATAAAGCATTCTGCCGCACCTGTCAGCAGTGCTCGGACTCGGACCTGAGCCGCCCTCTCCGACAGGATGGAAGTCGTGCGCTCCCGCTGTCTCTGAGCGTAATCGGCGATGACGTCCTCTGTAGGGGAGTCCGGAATAACGTCCGATCGCAATATATCACCCTCATGAAGCAACGGCAATCAATGATTCATTATACAAGCACGAGGCTGGTACCTTCCGACTCCGAACATAGTGGATATGTGCGGAATGGTCCGCTTCCCCGTGAGAGATATATACCCGCCGTGGGTGCGCTGGGTCGATATAGTCTACCTGGTACAACCCAATTGATTGGCAGCGTCTGTCACACGACTTATGGTATAGCTACGATGGCAGTTATCGCGGCACAACGCAGACGCCCGGAGTAGTGCCCAACAAAAATATTCGCCCCAAAGACGGTGCCGAGCCCTCGAGGCTCTGGTGCACCACACACACTACCGGAATGCCTTATTGATTACGTGGGACTTCGACGGTCAGTTTATGCCATGCCAGGGACGAAGTATAAGCTATGCTGGTAGTTCTCTCGTAGCACAACGCAGACGCACGGAATAATATCCAACAATGTTGCGTTCGCTTCAAAGTCGGTGTCGAGTCCTCGAGACCCTCGCGCACCACACACTATCGGTAGGTACCTACCATGCGAATTATCCTCACCACACATGAATCGCAGCAGTCGCCTGGCGCTTTTCTGCGCCTTACGCCCGTCCGGTTTTTCTTTGTGGAATGCACGTGTATGAGGTACTCCAGTATCCAGTATGTGCACTATACAGCAACCCCGACGGCGGCAAAAGTTTGGTTCACGGAATATGGAGCATGCTCACCGTCGGAAGTTTGGCCGCACAGAACGTCTAGTGCTGCTAGGCTAGCCTTCAGCACGTCCGACGGTAAAGTCGCTAACTCATCCGGCCGTAGCAGAGGCCACGAAGCGAACTTGCCAGTGTCGACGTCTCCGCCCTCCATCTTTTGTGGGGAGCTACTTCTCCTCCTCTACCTGCTGCTGTACGTGTACTGTCGTGCTCCCACTCTCCCTGCCAATCGTACATGTTCACAGCAGCAACACAAATATGGCAATGAGAACAGTTCAAGTATATACTATACGTTCAAGTGTTCATCCGCCTCGGAGCTGTCGGTTGGGGACGTGTGCATAGCTCATGATGGGGGCTATTTTGCCTTCGATGTTGATACAGGCATGGCCACACTACAGCAGTACTACAGGCAGTATTACGGTAGCTGCAGCGAAAGGTAACACCAGAACGACTGTTGTTGCGGGGAATATTTACGTGGCTTTCTACAGTGTAGCTCTATATCCGTACGTACCAGCAAACGACAGAAGCACAGCTGCATGCGCGAGTTTTGGGCCATATATAAACAGAGCTTTGTGTGAGTACGCAACCTATACGAGGGTTTGCCTTTCGACGGAATCACAGGAATGTACTCTGTACGTACGGGTTCAGGGCGAGGTGAGGTACCAAAAGCGTTCGCAAAAACGATAAGCACAGAGAGGAGACCGCCACGAAGAAACACTTATGATATCAAGCTGCCTTGACGATCTTCCTGGATGATACGGGAACTACGGCCTTATAGAAGGTATCAGCATGCACGCCAGCTCTCGCATGCAGCTCGAGCTACTGCTGTGGTTTCGTTGGGGACAGCGTTGTCGAGTTCTCACAGGTAGAAATACCAGGTAGAAATACCGGGTGTATGCTAACCCAAGACGGTAGTTCAGTGCGAATGCGCCACCTATTATTTGTGTCATGAGCATTGGCATTGTTGGCCCATCTCGTGGGTCACAAAACGACGCACATAACCGTACGAGTAGTCGTTGCCAGTTGCTGCAAGGACTGCGAGACGCACAGATACGAACGGTAAAAGTACCAAAATCTTATTTTCACACGAGCAAAAGGACGTACATCTCTCTAGGACTGTCAGGCGTCTATGCAGCTGGGGTGGCCAAGTGCCGATGCATACAACGCTCACGCCACATGGAAAGGTGTTGGAATACGATACCTACTGGCTGCATGGACCACACCTGACAAGATCGCAGCAGCTCTGTGCTCGGCCTGCAGAGAGTACGTGGTGTGTGAAAACGTGAAAAGGCGGTTTTGTAAACAATGCGCGGGATTCGTCTATCTTTTTTAGCGGGGATGTTTTTAATTTATCCCCGTGTACATTTCTCCGTACAACGCAGAACACACAACCGAAACACGACGCAAGACAAGCACAGCTGCACTACGGTACAAGAATGGCTTTGGGCGTAACGACGAGCGCGACAACAGGGCAGCCATGCGTGGTCATCCCGTGAGTGCCATACCCCGTGTTGCCTTGTCCTTTGCCAGAGGTCGCCGATCCTTCCTTGCTGTGTATTTCTTTTTTCGCGTGTTGAGCATGTTGCTCTCGACTCTCGACAACAGATATGTACGAGTAGCAGCATAGTCCCTCCTCGAATGCTTCGGCTGCTGGGTGTGCCTAGAAGAGACCATACACGCGGAGGAGTCTAGTATAAGTGCTATGCGGTAGGTCGGCAGGGAAGGTACTTGGCGCAGGGCGGCTGGAGAGCAAGGTCTGCAAGACTCCCTGCATAGAGTATTCGACTTTTAGGTTCTGCTGTGATGACTGATGGTGTACGATACGTATCTCGCCGCGTTTCCACCGCGTTAGGCCGCGTGCTTTGGGCCGTCGTCCGCGTACGTAGCGGAGAGCATAGGGGTGTATTCCCACCCGTCATGTGCTGCGCCCGGGTAGAAGCTCTGCCTCGCACTACCTACATGTGCGTACGCGATTATCCCCCCTTGTGAAGATGAAGGGCAATCCGCCTGGACCAGGAGGCACCCACAGAGTGGGACGGGCATATATACAACAGCACCACAGAACCAGCAAGCATAGTTGAAGTGCACTATACGTATTGTTCTTGCGGAAGCAAGTTGCATGTGATAGCATACGTACGTGAATGTACGTACAATTCAGGGCAAGGCATGTGTGTGTGTGTGTGTGTGTGTGTTCTTCACATTAAACCTTCCTTTCTACCCGTCGACATCCAGCACACCCAGTGTCCGTGCCGATTCTTCATCCTAAAAAGGTACCAGTTCTGTGGTCACAAAACTACGACACAGAGATACTACACTCAGTGCAGTAAGCAGAGCAGACAATGCAACGCCATATACGACAGGCAAGACCTACCCTGCTAGCAATCCAGGTGCATGCAAGAGAAAAAAAGAGAAAAAAGAAAAAAGCGAAAAGAAAAAATAATAAAAAGTAAATATACTGAAGCAAATCAATAATCAAGCAACCAAATAAAAAGCATGACAAAAAAAAGAAAGAAAGTGTCGTGCTTCTCCCAGAGGAGATGCGACCTCCAATAAAAAACCAAATGAAATGAAAGAAAATAAAATGGACCGAAACAGCGCCAACAGAGCAAGACTGAGAACGACAGGATAGGACAGCCAGCCGGAGCACACCGAAGGCCAGCCGAGGCAGGTTTGTGCCCATAGTACAGGCAGGTTCTACCAGCTAGTCGGTCTGGCACCTACTCTGTTTGCCGTCTCTTTCCTGCTTTCGTCCGTCCTGGTTTCCCTATGACCCCCCCCCCCCCCCCTATAAATATATTATATTTATAGGTTGGGTTGGCGTCGGTTGGCAACGACGCTGTAAAACACGCTACTCGCTGCGTGAGCTAGACAACCAGGGTGCCGTTTTTTTTTGTTATTTTTTTTGTACCAGCACAGCAGCAGCGTAGTAGCACCAGTACAGCACAGCAGCGCTACGAAGACGGCCATAAATTGTTTAATGCTCTCGCCGACGACACGCTGCATCTTCTCCAGCAATGTTCTGGCTCTCCGTTACAGCAGTAGTATACCCAAGGTGGTACTTGCTTTCGGTTGCTCTGACCCGTCCTGTCTGTTGGGCTTCGTACAGCGCTACAGCAGCAGCAACATATATGCAGTACGCAGTACGCAGGGATCTGGTCACGAGCCGTAAGAAATTTCCCAGAACTTTGCCGCAGGCTTCTTCTCAGCTATCACACGCTTCGGTATTCCTGTGTGCATGTGCTATATACGTGCAGAGAAAATTATAAAATTATAGAAACCAAAGTTGTTGGATCAAAAAAGGGGTCGCTTTGCTTGTTGCTTTGCTTGTTGCTTTCTAGGGGGTTTTGTTAAGCAAATGAGTTGCTTTTTTGGTTTGTATGCGAGTAGCGTACGGCAATACTTAAACCCGTACGATGTATTTTTACACTGAAACACCTACACTTGTTATGCACAGATTTCGAAATGGGCATACTAAAACCTATACCATTTATTTTGTATTGCGTCTACAGCAGTAGTATACCATACTAAAAGGCATGCATCTAAAATAGCAAAGTTAATCACTGTGTTATGCAGTCGGATACATGGATCGAAAAATGCCGGCTTCCGATTAGAGACACAAGCGGGCTTTCTTATACTGCTGTTGAAAATGAGCCTTTTCGATCCCCAACTTTTTCGATTGAGCAATACGATACTCGTGCACGGATCCCGTCGAAAAACTCGGGTTTTTCGACAGCATTTTCTCGATCGATTTTTTTTCAAGCCCACCGCATCTCTCCCCACCCCCTTTAAACACACGGTCACGCCACACAGCAGCAGCCTAAATACCTCTCCGATACTGGGTTAACTGCTCTACTGCCGCTATTGCTCTCTACTGCTATGCTGCTCTATCTGCTGCTGCTGCTGCTGCTGCTGCTCCTCCTGCTGCTGCTGCTGCTGCTCCTGCTGATCGCAGCGCAGCACCTCCTAGAACCCGCGAGTAAGACACGAAGCTGTTTTCAACTCGTGTATCAACCGCCCCCAGGAAGAGCACAAAAAAAACTACGAAATCGATCCGATTCGCGATAGGGAAGGCATCCAGGCACACCCCGTCGCCTTTCGTAGAGTGGATCGGAAACCGAGGTTTTTTATCCTCTCAATCCGACGGCTTTACCAGTAAGAATTACCCTAAGCACGGATTTGTTGCTTCGATTATGCTTATAAAAAAACATGCTACATAACTGGTAACAAGCAACAATAGGCATGTTTTTTTAGTTGCTTAACAACGCTACTTTGCAAGCTTGGTGTGATACTTCGATCGCGCGTGCTATTACGTACTGGTATGCGCTGCCGTATACCGTCGTGTAACACGCAAGATAACACACCCAGGACCTTCCTCGGGAAAATTCCCGAGGGTCGCGGAATAGCGATGAATCAACCATATAACAGAGTTACCAATAGGGAAGAAACAATACCAGGTATTATTATAGCATATACTGCTGTATAGTGTAGCAAGAGCACCGTTAGAAAGAACCAACCACGGCCAATGTAACGACGGTGTGTTCTTGTTTGTTTTTACGTTTTAACGAAGTAGGAACCGTGGGTTAAAGCCACGGGAATTTTCCCACGGGAAATAAAAAAGCCAATATTTCGTTGTAAAAGGATGGTTGATTCTCCGGGAGTCCCGCGATCCTCGAATAATCCCGTTGATTCTCCGTGATTCCCGCGATTATCGGGAATAATCCCGAGGAAGGCTCTGTTAGTTTCAGAGACGATTTTCTCCAGAATTCGACGCGAGTCGAAGAGGGAAGAAAGTAGAAGAAAGTGCTGAAATATTCTCGCGATAACGCTGCAAGGCACGTACTACAGTAGCTGTGTGTAGTGGGGAGGGGGGAGAAAAGCCTACTTAGTGACCCCGGATCTGAGTTACGCCTAAAGAGGGAGACAGAGAAGTAGGGCGAAGATAATAGGGTTCTTTACGGTTTGGCGTCGTCACTGGTAGTAAAACACTAATTCGCTATGAAACCAGTACTATAACGAAGTCGGACAGACAAAAACGCGATCAAAGAGGGGCATACGACCAGGGGATCCAACCAACCAACTTGTATTCCGACATCCATCGTCTAACCTGCTCAGTTGCGATTTCAATATTTCGGCCTTTTCGATAAAACCGCATGAACCGACCACGGTTAAACATTTGTTAAATGCAGCTCAGCAGGTGATCGTGACCTGTTCTAGACGAGAAGGTCAGGTGTTCGATTCCCCTGGCACGTCTCCCTATTTTAAACTTTTTTTTTTTTCGAAGTTCGCTATAGTACTGATTATACAGGCTTTGCACCGTACATAACCGTAAAATAAACCGTGTACGGACGGTTAACCGTAAAGAACCCTGCGGTTTATTACTACTGCTCTAAATGGAAAGAAGCAGGAGGGTACGCACACCGCACTATGAAAGCGTCTTAATATCTGAAAAGTATAGCGGCTTTGGGGAGATGGCGTCAAAATCTTGTCATAGACGCGCAACTCTATTTATTATGTATTAGCATCCTTAATCCTTCTAAGTCCTTAATCCTTAGCGTTAGCATGTTTGCACCACTGTCCCCGTTGTCTAATAAATTGTTTTTTATCGAAACATCTTGATTATATTATAAGTAAACGGTCCGTAGTGCTTCTGTAGAATGCCCCATTAATACCAGGAGCCGAATATTGTTGTACTTTACTACCAGTACGTGGTACCTCGGGTAAATACTACCAGACATTCCAGAGGGCGTTTTTTTTGTGTTGCGCTGTTGAGCCAAAGCAAGATTTCCCGCGGAATCGCTCATGTTCACAATTCACATGCATACGCGCAACACGCGCCGACGGCGTGTTGCAATTCCCCGCAGGACGTATGATAAATTGTTTTATATCATATATATCGTACATAAATACTCTAACTGGCAACGCAAGCGGAAAAAACGTTGAGGAGCCTTTTGCGCCGCAGTTGTTTTTTTTTAGGGGATGGCAAAAACGGCATTAAAAAATTAACGCGTATGATATTATAGTAACCAATCAGGGGTGACCGTAACTGGATTTTTTTCCCACGTACTTGCGTTTGCCCCCGCTCATGTAGCAACGCCATTTTTAGGTGGATGGAAACCCAGGCTAGAGTAGAGGTGCTGGAATAGAGCGTCATCGTACGGGATCTGATAGGGTGTCTTTGGTCATCTATGGCTTTGATGCGGGCGTGCAACAATGAAAACATATACATGGTACGTATGTATTATTGAATGTCATCAGCGCACATCAAAACCCTATTTTCCCCCTTTTCTATTTTTGCCAGGTTGATCATTATGGTAGAAGGGTACCATGAATTGAAAGTGTCAACAGATCAAACGGAGTTCCAGCGCAAACAGTACTTCGTATATTCATACACCGGGGATATACGTCTTATATCCCCGGGGAGATGTTTTTGCGAAAACCCCCCTTTCACAGTTGACGTAATTACGCGCAACTTTTACTAAAAGCTGTTTTCCCGTATAACTATCATAGTCGTACGCGTGAGATTCGGACGGCGTTGCCGTTTTTTTCTACCATCCCTGTCTGTTTTCGGTTGTTGGTTTGTCGCCGATAAAACAGTTTAGGCTGTTTCCGCCGGTAAATGAATGTGTGAAGGGCTTTCCTGGGCCTATGGTAACGAAGATGTCGCAATATAGGCTGTTCTCGCCTAACAATGCATATTTGAAGGGTATTTCCGGGCGTATTTCAACGCAAACATCGTAAAACATTGTCTCCGGCGGCCCCTGCACGGGGGGGGGGGGGGGGGCGGCCTCCTGCCGCCTAAAATACGCCTCTGCCTTGTACCACTCTGGCCTTCAATATAAGCACTGCATGGATATTCACCATAAAACCCACGTGCACGTTGTATTTTCGGACGATTTTATTCATAATTGTATATGCATGTGTGTATTATTTGTATGATTTGCATGATACATGTGTATGTCAGGCACTCTAACGGGGGCAAGGTGGAGGTGCAGCTGCACGGGTCGACAGTGACCAGCTTCAAGACCTCCAAAGGCAAGACAGAGAGTAGACATATACAATATCCATAGAGCAAGAGAGAGAGAGAGAGAGAGAGAGAGAGAGAGAGAGAGGGGGGGGGGGGGGGGGGGGCAGCAGCAGCAGTGGCAGTGACAGCAGTGGCAGTGCAGTCTCATATTGTACGCATGAAACGTAGGTACGTACTGTACGTACCAAAGGCAAAAAGGCAAAATGATCAAGTGTGGCAGAAGCTCTTAAGTTTCTCGGCAACATGCCTTCAACTATTATACGTATGTGGTGGACATTGTGCGTGCAGATTGTGCTGCTGTCCTGGGTCCTGGTATATGTGCTTGCAAATGCTCGCATGATATGTACTTCTGGACGTATAATATTGTATCATACCTTGTATGTCAGTAAGCGGCCTTCTCGGTCCTTTTGGCTTCTGGGCTTTGCGCGGCGGGTGCGGAGGCGCCAAAAAGATTCATCTTCGTTTTGCCAGGTGCTCAGCTTCTCTCAAAATAACATGCGGTTTCGGTTGCATTTTTTTTACTGTTTCGATATGCTTGCGCTGGTCCCTGCTGAAAAACGCCTACATGTACAGTGGAAACCCCTATGTTCATTGGAATGCTATATTCCAGAGCACACTACGTACGTATCATACCCCTATACAGTTGGATTGAAGCGCTTCTGGGCGGGTGATACTGCTGTAGGTGATAAGTGATAATAGAGCAGGAGGCGCACAGGGGTGCCAAATTAGCGGTCTGCTCAGCAGGGGATGATAGCGAACCATCCCCTGGTTTACCTCCTCGAAAACGAAAATGGCAGCAGTTATTGGCAGTGGTTTCCACATTTGGCCGGTTTTTGCGGTATGAATATTACCGGTACGTCCTGCGGTAGTATCATATGCACACATCCCTGCTCTATGATACAATGATACACCTCAAGGTTGGGATGATAGAGCTGTCGAATCTGGTCGATATTCGGAAGACCTAAACTGACACAAAAAAAAAACAACCCCCAACTGAACGTTTGCACGTCGCTTGCGGACAGCTCGTAAAGCTACTATCATATGTATAAAAGCATGCCGTATCGAGCAAACATATATATACATAGCTAGCCTCCCCACTGCAGTTCATGCCTTCGTTTCTATCGCGAGAGTACTTCAGCCCTTTCTTCCCTCGTCGACTCGTGTCGAATTGCACCTACGAGTATATATAAAAAAAGTGTAATTATCACCACGGCGGTGGGATTTGAACTCACGAAATCAACCCTATTAATAGCAGCATCCGAGGGAAACCACTATTGTTACGGGGGAGCATAGTAAATGGGGCCTACGGTACACCCAAATGTTCCTAGTTTCACTACAGTAAGAATATTTTGTCCAATATATTTACTATAAGTTTAATGGTCCACCGTTATATCCCGGCCCCCGTTTCGTACATTCTCCAAAGCCTACGATACAACGCCATTTTTTTAATTAATTCATACTAATTCAAGTCATTAATTAGTTTTCACCTTCGAAGGACACGATATGGGTTTCGACGAAATCCTCGATCTCACGGCTGTTGTTTCTTATTGTTTTATTTTATAAATGCATACTTCGAAGTATGTACGTATCGAAAACACAGTTGGTACCACCCGCAGTATGTTGAAGCACCAGATAATACATGCATATACATGGTATAAAGGAACGCGGAGGAGAGATACCGGTATGCGTCAACAGCAGCAACACAGCAGCGGCAGCGTCGGCAGTGGTGATGGCGGAAGCGACGGCGTCGCAGAAAACATTTACACAACAGCAGCAGCAGAAGGAGAAGGGAGCGGCCTTAAAAAATGCGGTAGACACTACGCAGCCTGGTTTTTTATGACAGTACTGTTTTCGGTATCTCGCTCGTCTCACCTCCCGTGCTGCCGCTGCTGCTGCTGCTGCTGCTGCTGTTGTTGCTTGCTCCTGCGTGTTCCTACAAGCCAGAAAGTGTCTGCTTTGCTCCTACCGCGTAAGCGATGCTTGAAAAGGGCTTACAGCAGTATTTTTTAGGAGCACGCGGGAGCCAAGTCACAACAACAGCAGTGTGCCACCACCTCCGCCGTCGTCATCGTAGCCGTCACCGCTGTTGCTGCTGCTGCTGGTGTTGCTCGCTCGGGCGTGTTCCTAAAAAGAAAGAACTGCTGAGCACTGCTGCTGCTGTCTGTTGGATCACAGCAACAGAGTTTTGTTTTTGGGAGGACGCCGGAGGCAAGGAGTCCCAACACTGTAGCCGGCCATGCCCCCTTCTTGTGACCCTGGACTAGGTTTTCGCGATGAATTGATGGGAGAACAGCGATGTTAAAAAGGTCTGGTTACTGGTCAAATTCCTTACAATATGGCGTGGCTCCAACGGTGTTCCAACGATAAGGCATACGCCTTAAACGGCATGCGCCTTACACGCCATGCGCCTTACACGGCATGCGCCTTACACGGCCTGCGCCTTACACGGCATGCGCCTTATTCGGCGGTTCCTCCGTTGAGGAGTATACTATACTCATACGCCTTAAACGGGCATGCGCCTGACACACCATGCGCCTTACACGGCATGCGCCTTATTCGGCGGTTCCTCCGTTGAGGAGTATACTATACTACAGTAATAGTCAGCAATAATCCGTTATAACCAGTCCCCCGGTAGTCTACTGGTCAGCTTCGAATGCTACTATTAACAGCATTGGCACCCGAACACAAATCCCACCGTGGTGAGATTTTGACGTTATTTACAAAAATATTAAGGAACCAATTGATGAAAGCGTCTTCGGAGCGTGGGTAGGCGGAATTCAACGCGAGTCCACGAGGAAAGAAGGGCTGAAATATTTTCGCGATACGAATGCAAGGCACGTACCGTGGTGGGGAGGGAGAAGAGCCTACTAAGTCACCCCGGATCTGAGTTACGATTAAGAGGGACAGAGAAAGGAAGGGCGAAGATAATAAATGGGATGAGCAAAACAAAAAAAAATGCTCTAGCCACTATTTTGAATAGTCACTATTAATAGTAATCACTAGGGATCACTACTATTAATAGGCGATAAGGCATGCCTTACAAGGCGTGTGCCTTATTGAGCTTGTTACTCATTTGATGAGTATACTATACTAATAGTCAGCAAAACTCAGTAATGGCCGTACTACCCACTAATAGTCACTAGTACCTGGTAGTCACTGGTAGTCAGTAATTGTCACTCAGAAATATTATGACGAAAATGGTACTAGGTTTAGCCTTAACTCCTAAAGTCGGAGTAGGCTCTGTTTTCAACTCGTACACACTAGTATGCCTATTCTCGGTGAAAGGGGGGTGTGATCGATACGCACCATGCATCCTTCACAGGCAGTACGGTATGACGATACGACGTTTTTCGTCAGCGTTGAGTTTACAAGTACCTGGTTAACCCAAACCCTATATACCTTGGGATATAATGCTTGTCCTAACAAGGCATGTTTTACCCCGATCTGACCACAGTAATCAGAGTCCACGATCGACCCAAAAGACATACGTATACCTCCCTTTGTTCGCACGCCATGCTTGAGATATAGCGGGATTTTTTGTAACGACAAGGAATTGCCTTCTGTTCCATGTCCGACTACAGTAAACAGACCCGCGAGGTGCCACATATACAGTACAGGACACCTACATAATAAAACTTAGGAAGTATAGTACAGTCTGGATTTCTTATTATTGAGATAGGGTAATTTCTACACTAACTTCAATACAACGCCCCCCTCGAATTTCTTATTTTCCTCTTGAAATATCAGCCTGGCTTTCTCAGTACAGCAGCCTGCTTCTTATTAGGTGTCCTGAACTGCATGTGTATGTTTCTTGGTGGAATAAACAAAGCCCGCCCTTCTCTCTGTTGGCTGTATATGATATCGTTCGACGATGCAGGGGTGGAGGTGCTGTTTGTGTCTGAGGAGGCGGTGTTCAACGGGACCAAAGCCATCCGGGGTGGAATCCCCCTGGTATTCCCCCAGGTATGATTCAAGTGCATGGTGTCATACCAAGGTCATGTCGTACCAAGTATCTCGTGCGTTTTCTCTCAAAGGTGCAGTACAGGACACCTAATGAGAAGCAGACTAATAAGAACAGGCTAATAAGAAGGCCAGGCTGAGACTTTAGAGGAGAAATGAGAAATTCGGGAGTCGGCATCCTGAAATTAGTGTAGAAAGCCACCCTCTCTCAAAAATAAGAAACCCAGCCTGGACCATATTTCCTGTTTCTTATTCGGGGTCCTGTACTGCTGTCTGGCACCTGGTAAAACATTATTTTATATATTACCTTGCATCGTGTTTCCCTGTGTACGGTATCATACGTACGTATCATATGTATGTGTAAGTATGCATTTATCGCAGTAGGTAGGTAGGTCCTTTTTATGGGACCCTATACATAAAAATAGTGTGTTCGAGATGGGAGGTCCCTTATATACGGACCAACGTCCCTTATCAGAGCTGGTACCGGCCCCTTATTACAATGAGTATTGGGCAAAAATGCCGTGGGTAGAAAAATCAGGTCCCTCGTGTGTTCTCCTCATACGGGATGTACATCCTGCATGAGGACATTAGATCCCGTAAGTACGCGCGTTCGAAGTACCACACCCAGCTTGAAAATATTTTTATGTTTTNAAAAAAAAACGGCACCCTGGTTGTCTAGCTCACGCAGCGAGTGGCGTGTTTTACAGCGTCGTTGCCAACCGACGCCAACCCAACCTATAAATATATCATATATTTATCGGGGGGGGGGGGCAGCAGCAGCAGTGGCAGTGACAGCAGTGGCAGTGCAGTCTCATATTGTACGCATGAAACGTAGGTACGTACTGTACGTACCAAAGGCAAAAAGGCAAAATGATCAAGTGTGGCAGAAGCTCTTAAGTTTCTCGGCAACATGCCTTCAACTATTATACGTATGTGGTGGACATTGTGCGTGCAGATTGTGCTGCTGTCCTGGGTCCTGGTATATGTGCTTGCAAATGCTCGCATGATATGTACTTCTGGACGTATAATATTGTATCATACCTTGTATGTCAGTAAGCGGCCTTCTCGGTCCTTTTGGCTTCTGGGCTTTGCGCGGCGGGTGCGGAGGCGCCAAAAAGATTCATCTTCGTTTTGCCAGGTGCTCAGCTTCTCTCAAAATAACATGCGGTTTCGGTTGCATTTTTTTTACTGTTTCGATATGCTTGCGCTGGTCCCTGCTGAAAAACGCCTACATGTACAGTGGAAACCCCTATGTTCATTGGAATGCTATATTCCAGAGCACACTACGTACGTATCATACCCCTATACAGTTGGATTGAAGCGCTTCTGGGCGGGTGATACTGCTGTAGGTGATAAGTGATAATAGAGCAGGAGGCGCACAGGGGTGCCAAATTAGCGGTCTGCTCAGCAGGGGATGATAGCGAACCATCCCCTGGTTTACCTCCTCGAAAACGAAAATGGCAGCAGTTATTGGCAGTGGTTTCCACATTTGGCCGGTTTTTGCGGTATGAATATTACCGGTACGTCCTGCGGTAGTATCATATGCACACATCCCTGCTCTATGATACAATGATACACCTCAAGGTTGGGATGATAGAGCTGTCGAATCTGGTCGATATTCGGAAGACCTAAACTGACACAAAAAAAAAACAACCCCCAACTGAACGTTTGCACGTCGCTTGCGGACAGCTCGTAAAGCTACTATCATATGTATAAAAGCATGCCGTATCGAGCAAACATATATATACATAGCTAGCCTCCCCACTGCAGTTCATGCCTTCGTTTCTATCGCGAGAGTACTTCAGCCCTTTCTTCCCTCGTCGACTCGTGTCGAATTGCACCTACGAGTATATATAAAAAAAGTGTAATTATCACCACGGCGGTGGGATTTGAACTCACGAAATCAACCCTATTAATAGCAGCATCCGAGGGAAACCACTATTGTTACGGGGGAGCATAGTAAATGGGGCCTACGGTACACCCAAATGTTCCTAGTTTCACTACAGTAAGAATATTTTGTCCAATATATTTACTATAAGTTTAATGGTCCACCGTTATATCCCGGCCCCCGTTTCGTACATTCTCCAAAGCCTACGATACAACGCCATTTTTTTAATTAATTCATACTAATTCAAGTCATTAATTAGTTTTCACCTTCGAAGGACACGATATGGGTTTCGACGAAATCCTCGATCTCACGGCTGTTGTTTCTTATTGTTTTATTTTATAAATGCATACTTCGAAGTATGTACGTATCGAAAACACAGTTGGTACCACCCGCAGTATGTTGAAGCACCAGATAATACATGCATATACATGGTATAAAGGAACGCGGAGGAGAGATACCGGTATGCGTCAACAGCAGCAACACAGCAGCGGCAGCGTCGGCAGTGGTGATGGCGGAAGCGACGGCGTCGCAGAAAACATTTACACAACAGCAGCAGCAGAAGGAGAAGGGAGCGGCCTTAAAAAATGCGGTAGACACTACGCAGCCTGGTTTTTTATGACAGTACTGTTTTCGGTATCTCGCTCGTCTCACCTCCCGTGCTGCCGCTGCTGCTGCTGCTGCTGCTGCTGTTGTTGCTTGCTCCTGCGTGTTCCTACAAGCCAGAAAGTGTCTGCTTTGCTCCTACCGCGTAAGCGATGCTTGAAAAGGGCTTACAGCAGTATTTTTTAGGAGCACGCGGGAGCCAAGTCACAACAACAGCAGTGTGCCACCACCTCCGCCGTCGTCATCGTAGCCGTCACCGCTGTTGCTGCTGCTGCTGGTGTTGCTCGCTCGGGCGTGTTCCTAAAAAGAAAGAACTGCTGAGCACTGCTGCTGCTGTCTGTTGGATCACAGCAACAGAGTTTTGTTTTTGGGAGGACGCCGGAGGCAAGGAGTCCCAACACTGTAGCCGGCCATGCCCCCTTCTTGTGACCCTGGACTAGGTTTTCGCGATGAATTGATGGGAGAACAGCGATGTTAAAAAGGTCTGGTTACTGGTCAAATTCCTTACAATATGGCGTGGCTCCAACGGTGTTCCAACGATAAGGCATACGCCTTAAACGGCATGCGCCTTACACGCCATGCGCCTTACACGGCATGCGCCTTACACGGCCTGCGCCTTACACGGCATGCGCCTTATTCGGCGGTTCCTCCGTTGAGGAGTATACTATACTCATACGCCTTAAACGGGCATGCGCCTGACACACCATGCGCCTTACACGGCATGCGCCTTATTCGGCGGTTCCTCCGTTGAGGAGTATACTATACTACAGTAATAGTCAGCAATAATCCGTTATAACCAGTCCCCCGGTAGTCTACTGGTCAGCTTCGAATGCTACTATTAACAGCATTGGCACCCGAACACAAATCCCACCGTGGTGAGATTTTGACGTTATTTACAAAAATATTAAGGAACCAATTGATGAAAGCGTCTTCGGAGCGTGGGTAGGCGGAATTCAACGCGAGTCCACGAGGAAAGAAGGGCTGAAATATTTTCGCGATACGAATGCAAGGCACGTACCGTGGTGGGGAGGGAGAAGAGCCTACTAAGTCACCCCGGATCTGAGTTACGATTAAGAGGGACAGAGAAAGGAAGGGCGAAGATAATAAATGGGATGAGCAAAACAAAAAAAAATGCTCTAGCCACTATTTTGAATAGTCACTATTAATAGTAATCACTAGGGATCACTACTATTAATAGGCGATAAGGCATGCCTTACAAGGCGTGTGCCTTATTGAGCTTGTTACTCATTTGATGAGTATACTATACTAATAGTCAGCAAAACTCAGTAATGGCCGTACTACCCACTAATAGTCACTAGTACCTGGTAGTCACTGGTAGTCAGTAATTGTCACTCAGAAATATTATGACGAAAATGGTACTAGGTTTAGCCTTAACTCCTAAAGTCGGAGTAGGCTCTGTTTTCAACTCGTACACACTAGTATGCCTATTCTCGGTGAAAGGGGGGTGTGATCGATACGCACCATGCATCCTTCACAGGCAGTACGGTATGACGATACGACGTTTTTCGTCAGCGTTGAGTTTACAAGTACCTGGTTAACCCAAACCCTATATACCTTGGGATATAATGCTTGTCCTAACAAGGCATGTTTTACCCCGATCTGACCACAGTAATCAGAGTCCACGATCGACCCAAAAGACATACGTATACCTCCCTTTGTTCGCACGCCATGCTTGAGATATAGCGGGATTTTTTGTAACGACAAGGAATTGCCTTCTGTTCCATGTCCGACTACAGTAAACAGACCCGCGAGGTGCCACATATACAGTACAGGACACCTACATAATAAAACTTAGGAAGTATAGTACAGTCTGGATTTCTTATTATTGAGATAGGGTAATTTCTACACTAACTTCAATACAACGCCCCCCTCGAATTTCTTATTTTCCTCTTGAAATATCAGCCTGGCTTTCTCAGTACAGCAGCCTGCTTCTTATTAGGTGTCCTGAACTGCATGTGTATGTTTCTTGGTGGAATAAACAAAGCCCGCCCTTCTCTCTGTTGGCTGTATATGATATCGTTCGACGATGCAGGGGTGGAGGTGCTGTTTGTGTCTGAGGAGGCGGTGTTCAACGGGACCAAAGCCATCCGGGGTGGAATCCCCCTGGTATTCCCCCAGGTATGATTCAAGTGCATGGTGTCATACCAAGGTCATGTCGTACCAAGTATCTCGTGCGTTTTCTCTCAAAGGTGCAGTACAGGACACCTAATGAGAAGCAGACTAATAAGAACAGGCTAATAAGAAGGCCAGGCTGAGACTTTAGAGGAGAAATGAGAAATTCGGGAGTCGGCATCCTGAAATTAGTGTAGAAAGCCACCCTCTCTCAAAAATAAGAAACCCAGCCTGGACCATATTTCCTGTTTCTTATTCGGGGTCCTGTACTGCTGTCTGGCACCTGGTAAAACATTATTTTATATATTACCTTGCATCGTGTTTCCCTGTGTACGGTATCATACGTACGTATCATATGTATGTGTAAGTATGCATTTATCGCAGTAGGTAGGTAGGTCCTTTTTATGGGACCCTATACATAAAAATAGTGTGTTCGAGATGGGAGGTCCCTTATATACGGACCAACGTCCCTTATCAGAGCTGGTACCGGCCCCTTATTACAATGAGTATTGGGCAAAAATGCCGTGGGTAGAAAAATCAGGTCCCTCGTGTGTTCTCCTCATACGGGATGTACATCCTGCATGAGGACATTAGATCCCGTAAGTACGCGCGTTCGAAGTACCACACCCAGCTTGAAAATATTTTTATGTTTTTCGACGAAATTCTCCATCTCGCAGCTGTTTTTTTTAATTTTATAAATATACCTTTTTTCGTTATCGTAGGGTCCGTTACAAAGGGACTAGCTATATACTGCTGTGTGTACCAGGGCATTAATTAGGTGTTGCGCTGTTGCGCTGGCGCAACATTTGGTCAAAGTAACCGTTTTGCGCAACAGTCGCCGCGAGGTTGGTTGCGCGCAGCGCAACACGCGTTTTTGGGCGGGCAACATTTTCGCCGAAGGCGAAAAAAATGGTTGCGCGTTTTTTTCTCGCCGGAGGCGAGAATTTTTTTTGGGGGTCTTTTTTAAAAATAATTAGTTGTAATTAACATATTTTACGCCCCATGTCCTATTCTCCATAGTCGAAAACAAAAATTAGGTACCTTTTGCTATTCGCCGTAGCCAAAAATATATTAAAAGGCTTTTTACTTAGTTTTGGGGCGTATATTCGCGCATAGATCGCAAACTTTTCGCGCGCAGCACTCCTTGAGTCGCCTGTTGCGCTGCGCGCAACAGACGCCGAGCCACTAATTAATGCACTGATTGTAGTATCACAGGGCATACCGTCTGCCCCCAGGTATGATGACATACATGTATATCATACATACCAGCATACGAAGGATAAATACTACCACTCTCTGGTTTAAAATATAAGGACCGCTTGGGCTTCATATTGATGTACAAACGGTTACTATATTCCCGCCCAGAGTAGTAGTACTGTATGCTGTACATCCAACTGAAATATAGGACGACAGCAGTGTCAAGTGTCAGGCACATATCACGAAAAAACTCCTCCCTGTGTGAATGTGTTGATGATCTTTGCCGTATGTAATAGCCCCTTCCTATAAGGAGGAGGTGAAAACTACCACACACCACACCTCGGATGGATAACATGATCTGTATGATCTGTATGATATGTGTGATATGTGTGGTATGTATGGTCTGTATGATGTGTATGATATGTCTGATGTGTATGATGTGTATGATCTGTATGATCTAGCTCATGTTGCCGTGTGGGCGCGCTGTATGATCTGCATGATCTAGCACATGTTTCCTGGGTTGGATCTGTACTGTACAGATCCTACACAGCATATCGTAACCTCAGTTTAGGATCCAGACAATCTAGATGATATAAATGATCTAGATGATGTAGCTCATAAGCTGTCAGGGGTGTGAAAAGTTCTGAACCCCGGATTGCCGTCTCGGGAGGTATTTTATTGTGTAGCGGGCAAAATATAAATACAGCAATACAGCAATCGTCATTATGTGAATACGGCAGCGCCGGAGACGCGCACGCCAAGTAGACTGTTCCGAGCAACAACTAAAAATGCTGAGCCCGCCAGTCCCCATCGGGAACGGTTGCCGCAAATAACCCGAAATGTTTTCCTAGTCGGGGGTCTCCGGGAGAAATTTGGCTGAATTTTGGCAGGGATGGGAATATCTACTATTTATACCCATCAATCTATCTTAAGGCCGTTAGTATCGAGAACATTTCGTCCTAAATTCCCTGACATTTATTTTTTTGTTTTCTGATTTTGTTCATTTTCTCCCCAAAACGAAGAATGCTGTGTAATAAGCGTTCCTGATTTTTTGCCTTTTGTTAAATTTCCCGATCAGGGAAAAGTTTATTGGTTTTGATGTTTTTTTCCTGGTTTTGTTTTTTTTCAAGAGCAAGAGGAAAATCAGGTACTGTAGGTATACATATATATTGCAAGATGATCGTGCAGCGGTACAATCAGTACCTAGCTCCAAGGGAACTGTCGCACTGTAAAACGTGGCAGCAGTGTCATAGAGCAGTACACCAGAAGTAGAACCTATCTTCGCAGAGCCTCATCTCGCTCGGCGTCTTTCGTGTTCGACACTGGCCGTCTCGTCCACTTATCTTCTGCTGTTACCAAATTTGATCGAAATCTAAGGACCGTTTGTATGAACTATTAATACATAAATTGACACTGGCCGTCTCGTCCACTTATCTTCTGCTGTTACCAAATTCGATCGAAATATAAGGACCGTTTGTATGAATTATTAATACACAAAATATTATTATATTTCCGGACAGGAGTGGTACCTACCTATGAGTATAGCTGACGACGTCTTCGAAAGGCACACCCGCCCATTCCTATTTTTGTTGGCCATTCATTGATAAACCTAACTATAGCCAGCCCCGCTATTTTTTTATATGTGTAAGATCACGCGCAATGAAACACAGGGTTTGGAAGAAGCTACAAAACACCTTCCCCTCACCAGCTTCATCGTCGAAGTATACCAAGTATAATATAGCGCTCCTGCGACACCCCCAAGTTTGTGCTTGTGAAATTAATTCATATTGTGTACTGATCGACATTCGTTTTTGTGTGTGTGTGCTTGTTTCCTGGATCCATTCTGACGTTGCTGTTGACAGTTCGGACAGCCTGACAAGGCAATGCCGAGCCATGGCGTTGCCCGTACGGCAGCCTGGCAGCTGTCGGAAGAAGACTCGCCGGAGGTGGACGGTCACATTAAGGTGCGAACCGCGTTTTTTTGTCCGTTTTTTTTTTTGCGCACGCGCCAAAACGCGCGGCGGCGCCGTGCACGGGTCGAGCCATAACCTGGGTTCGCCCTATATGTACACACACGTACAACATACGTTTTGTGTACACACACGTACCGGTACATACGTTGATTTCTTTCGAAGAAATGTCGTTGTTCGTCAGCCGACCTTATCCTTTAACTCGATGCGAGGCAACGAGGGAAGAAAGGGCCGAAGTCCTCTCGCTATTAAAAAAATGCAAGGCACGAACCGTAGTGGGGGGGGGGGGGAAAGAGCCTTACTTTGCGACCCCGAATCTGAGTTGCGACTACGTACGCAAGGAGGAGACAGAAAAGAAGGGCGAATATATTAGATGGGCTCGAGAAAAAAAGAAGAAAAAACAGCGGAGCAAATTGGTGCTGGTATGGAGAAGGCAGGGGCTACTGTGGGGGGGGATGGGTTTTAAGGCCGGAGGCTGCCACAGCCTGGACTATAAAGGTCGTGGCGAACCGTTGCGTCCTATTTACCTGGGTAAAAAAAGATTTTCCAGCTGCAGCCACGTTTCGCCGAGAAACTACGTGCCGTCGTAGAAGGAGTTTCATTATCGGATGTTCTGCAGAAAATCATCAGGTCAGCCCCTTCTATTAATAGTATGAATGTGCTACGTCGTACTATAAACAGGGGAGGCATAGTGATCAGCACCAAATATGGTGTGGAAATTTTGGGGGAATAGTTGCTTTTTTGGTCAGTCGTGGATTCTGCTCACAACAAATGCCCACCCCGTCACAATGTAATCAAAACCAAATATGGCGGAGGAAACGCCTCTTTTTTTGGGTCCATCGTAGGTTCCGATTCCTATATATAACAAACGCCCCTCCCGTCACAATGTAACCAGAACCAAATATGGTGGGGGGATACCTGTTTGGTATAACAAATGCCCCCCCTGTAACATAGTAGTACATAGTAATACGGGGTAACCAGAAACGAATTTGGTGGGGGGATGCCCGGTTTTTGGGTCCATCGAGGGTTCTGATTACTATGGTCCACGGCGATAGTGCTTATAGTTCTACTGTATCTACTGTAGTTTGATCCGTGTTTAACATTAGCAGTGAAGCGTTTACTATATATACAGCCTGGCTGCGGTTTTGGTGTTGGCCCGTCAGTCGCACGTGCATCTGGCATCGCTTTGCTTGTGGTGGAAGTTTCAGGAGACGATATATCTCGTGCGAAGAAGTCCGAGCTACTGTATGCACGCGAGTATGTCTTGTGGCGGCGCGAATCGGTAACGTTTTCTCCCCCGAGTCATTGACCCCGGCCCCTTTTGTCGATCGTCGATTGTCTTTTTCAGGCCAATTTTGTCCTGGGACACTCGGACGAGACGCTCGCGAAATGGCCACACAAATTCAGGTGCGCTGCTGCTGCTGTTACTACTGCTGTTGCTGCCCTGCTGCTGCTGCCACACTGCTATGTTACTCTTTCTTTTCTCTACTACTACGTACTGCTGCAAATCACGTAACGCGCTCACTGATGTGGCGCCGCTGCTGGAGTGCCGCGCACCGCTACTCCGTTTTTCCTTGTATGGTCTCTGGCTTGTGGGATGATGTTGCTGTTGTTGACTGCTGTTGTTGTTGCTGGTGATGTTGGTGATGCAGTTTTTTCTATTGTTTTTGGGTGTTGGAAGGCCACAGACTCCCCGCGAGAAGGCGAGCAAGCAGCGGAATAACCCTCCAAGCGCTTCGTGTTGCTTTCCGTTTCTTTTCTCTGGGTACCCTCCCCGCGCGCGCAAGCGACCGGTCGTTAGAATTACCCCGCCGACGCACCGTTGGTACAATAAGCTATGTTGCATTCTGCTCCGCTGCAGCTGCTGCTGCTGCTGGCTTGTTTTATCGCCTTTCTGTGTAGTGTTCATCATTGGCCTATTGCCTGCGCTCTGCTGCAGCTGCTGCTGCTGGTTTGTCTTAGCGCCTTTTTGTGTAATGTTCATTCTTGGCCTATTGCCTGCTCTGCTGCTGCAGCTGCTGCTGCTGCTGATTCGTCTTATCGCCTTTCTGTGTATTGTTTATCCTTGCCCTGTTGCCTGCTCTGCTGCAGCTGCTGCTGGTGGTTTATCTTGGCGCCTTTTTGTGTAAGGTTTATTCTTGCCCTGTTGCCTGCTCTGCTGCAGCTGCTGCTGCTGATGTTTTGTCTTATTGCCTTTCTGTGTATTGTCTATCCTTGCCCTATTGCCTGCTCTGCTGCAGCTGCTGCTGCTGCTGATTTTGTCTTCTCGCTTTTTTGTGTAATTTTTATTATTGCTCTATTGCCTGCTCTGCTGCAGCTGCTGCTTTTGTGTAATGTTTCTTCTTGGTCTATACATACGGAAGCTCTAGCTGCTGGTGATTTGTTCTCGTATCGCCTTTTTTTTCGTGCCCCTCCTCGCCCCCCGAGTGTCGCATAGCAATCTTCGCTAACAAAACATTGGTTTCCCTCCCCCACGCCCCTCGCGCTCCCGGTCTGCGCGACAGCCTGCGCTACGAGGTGGACCTTGCCGAGGATGTCCTGGGAGTGACGCTGCACATCACCAACGCCGGAGAGGAGGCATTCGACTTCCAGGCATGCATGCAACCATATTATTGGACCCCCCCCCCCATTGCCCCAATGCATGAAAAAAAGGAAAAAGGAAAAGCCAGTTTGTTTGTGGTTTCGGCCACTTGCTTTGGTTCACGGTAAACTCCAAAACACCGGAGAGGGGTCATTCGGTTCCCAGACATGCACCATGATATTGGAACCCCCCCCCCAAAAAATGTCCCCAATAATTGAAACAATAATCAAAGATGGAAGAGACGGTTGTTTTGCGGTTTTGAGACCACTCGGTTTTGTTTGCAGTAGCCCCAAGAGTGCTGGCAATAAGATGTATGGGGCGGCGGCGGCGGCGGTATAGATACAAATGCAATAGCACCCCAACATTTTTCTGAGGGTCTCCGCTTATACCGTCACCATAATCGTCACCGGAGCCGCGTCAGTAACTGCGTCTCCGTAGCCACTACTCCGGAGGGGGCATGGTAAACACTAGTAAATAGCAGGGCCTTCCTCGGGAAAATTCCCGAAGATTTCGGGAATCGAGTAAATCAACCATATCAAACGAACCAATGCCGAATAAACAATGTTGAAAGCACCACAAGAAAGACAAAACCACGGCGAATCAAATGACGGTGTTTTGTTTTTTTTTACGCAGTAGGAACCGCGGTATGGTCCATGGTAATTTCGGGAATTGGCATTATGCCAATTCCCGTGGTAAATTACCATGGACCATACCGCGGTTCAAATGCCAATTCCCGTGGTAAATTACCATGGACCATACCGCGGTTCCTACTTCGTAAAAAAAAAAAACACCGTCATTTGATTCGCCTTGCCAATTCCCGTGGTAAATTACCATGGGCCATACCGTGGTTCCTACTTCGTAAAAAAACAAAAAACACCGTCATTTGATTCGCCGTGGTTTTGTCTTTCTTGTGGTACTTTTAACATTGTTTATTCGGCATTGGTTAGTTTGATATGGTTGATTCACTCGATTCCCGAAATCTTCGGGAATTTTCCCGAGGAAGGCCCTGGTAAATAGGACCAAATATTGTTGGTAAATATAGGTGTGTACCGTAGGTCCTATTTACTAGTGTTTACTATGGTGTCCCGTAATAACGTGATCGGTCAACCTTACCTCGAACACCATAACCGAGACCCGTCGTGCAGCTTTTACCACTTGTTGAAGGAAAAAGAGGACTACTGCACTGCGCTAGTGCTGAACCATTGGTTGATTGGCGCTGATTGGTCGGCAGCAGGGATAAGGGGTTAGGCGTAAGGTTGCTCAATATTCGTTTCGTGCGCAAGGACCGACGAGTTCGACTGTACGATAGTAGAGGTACTGTGCCGTTTTTTGGCATGAAACATTTCTGAACGATCGGGCTCCTTGACCCAAATGTATTTTTTTTATATATTGTACAGTCAGTCCAAGGGATTTTTTTGTCGGGTAGCACTCCTAATTTTCCTCCAAAAATCAGTTTTTGTTTGGTTGATCCTCACGTGATTTTTGACACTTTGCTACGATAGAAGTATAGTACCACTTTTTGGCTGAAATGTTTTCTGAGCGACGGGGCTCCTTAGGGCCCGTTTTAACGAAGAAAAAAAAAACAATTTGGAAAAAAAAAATCAAACCCGCTTTTCATTGGTCAGAACCCGCACCACCACCCAAGATTATACCCCAAGATCCTAATCTTTGGTGCTGGTGCGTGTGTTGACCAATGAAAAGCGGATTTGAATATTTTTTTTTCCAAATTGTTTCTTGTTCTTTTTCGTTAAAACGGGCCCTTACCAAAATCGTCATAAAAAAAATACTGCTGTGTTTCATACATCGGGTAGCACTTTTATTTGCCTCCAAAATCAGCTTTTGTGTGGGATATAGAACTCCTCAAGTGAACACCCTCAGAAGGCTAACGGCATACAGATGGTGCACCTCTACCGTAGCATGCGTCTACCCTCACCGAAACTGCATCCGTAACCGTCGCCATAATAACCGGTACCGCAACGGTATCCGGAAGCGCGTCGGTAACCAACCCATATTCGCGACCAAATCATCCCCATTATCCATTACTGTTGTATCCGTGTGTATATAGCCGCCACGGTTACCGTCTCCATAGCCGCCAACGTCACCGCTTAGCGCAACCGTGAACCATAACTGCATCAGTCAGTCGCCAGAGCCGTGACCGTTCCAGAAGCAGTAACCGTGAAGCGTGTCCGTGACCATAATCGCGGCCGAAGTATCCCCAAAACTGTGTCCATACGTACAGTAGCCGCCGCTGTAACCGTCTACAAAACTGCCAGCCTCGCGGGTCAGCGCAACCGTTATCCGTAAACCGTATCGGTCAGTGCCCGTCGCCATAAGAGTCACCGCCACCATAACCATCAAAACTACTAATATTACGGGGGACCATATTTACCAGGACCTATGGTACATATAAAAACATATACATTTACCTATTTTTACTAACAATATTTGGTCCTATTTACTATATATGGTCCTCCGTAATATTAATAGTACCAAAACCAACATCAGTCCTAATTCCATAATCTCGTCGTACCAAAATCGCGGCCGAAATTTCACCATAACCGTATCCATACGTACCTATATCCGACACGGCAACCATATCTCCATAACCGCCAGCCTGACCGGTTAGCGCAACCGCAAGCAAGCGTTAACTGAAACCGTACCCGTGCCTCATTTAACCATGAGCCACGATAACCATGACCAATACTAGGGCTGGGCACTGGCTCAGTAGCGATGTATACTGTCGTCAAAATCAATCAGTATACTGGACTGCAGCAGTGTGTTATTTTCCCTCATTCGCTAAATGGATTAATTATATCCCCCCATACCACGAACAACTTATCCAATATATATGTACACTCTGCTGTTAGGTGCTGGCAAACTCAATATCTTATCCCCCGCACCTAGGTACATTATTGTCTCCCCGTTCTCCTCTCTCCTTCCGAAACGCATTTGCTGGGTTTCCGTACTATAGTATGCGTGTTTCTTGGGCGTACATGAGCAACAACCTACAGGCGAATATACCAAGGCTTATCACGGTATTTTGGCGGGACGGTAACGACGGTAACGGCGGGACGGGACGGTTAAACCGTCGTTAAACTGTTCCCGTCGTCCCGTCAAATCCCGTCACGTCCCGTCCCGCCGACAAATCTCCAACCGTTGAACTTTACCGTCCCGTCCCGTCATCAAAATCTGCCCCGTTGAACTTTACCGTCCCGTCCCGTCAAGAAAATAGCTCCCGTTGAAAATTACCGTCCCGTCCCGTCGAGATAATGTAATTTACCGTCCCGTCCCGTCATGCACCCTTGTCTTTACCGTCCCGTCCCGCCGACAAAACTTGTCTCTCCCGCCAAGATTCACACCTGCCCGTTGTCTCTTCCCATCATTCCCACCAAGAATCTACGAATTTACAAAATTTGTTTTTTCACATTGGTATGTACATTAAAATTAAATTAAAGTTATACGAATTTACGAATTTACGAAATAACGAAATACGAAAATTCCGGAATATGAAACATTAAAATATCAGAATATGAAATAAAATGTTTTTTTTTTTATTATGGGGATACGAATTTCCCGCCAAATCTTATTATATGGGGATACGTACGAATTTCAATATTAATTTCTATTCACGTACTATCACCGAATCTAAGCCCCGGTGGGCTAGCAGGTAACCACGAAGCCTGTTAGCGTCAAGAAAGGTAGTTCGAGCCCCGCCGAGTGCATGCTCATAGGCACTTTTTCTCGCAAAAAATATATTGACTAGCAGAAAGCGCGAGAGCGTGAGTTGGCAAAATTCGATGAAAATCGACGAGCGTTGGGAAGGCTGAACCCTTTGCGCGATAAAAATCAAGGCAAGAACCGTAGTGGGGGGGGAGGAAGAGGAGCCTACTTTGTGACCCCGGATCTGAGTTACCACTAGGGAGGGAGAGACGGAAGTGCGAAGATAATAAATGGAATGGAAAAAATAAATTAAAAAAATGTACGATTCGTACGAGTGTTTCTTTTCGTTGTTTCTCTGGAGCAACAGCTGTTTTGATCCAATGATCCAGTGCCGCATTACCACTATTATACTACTTCTATACGTTGTGTATATACTGTAGTATACAACTACCTTTGGGACAGGAAAACTCGGTCCCATGGTACGTCCCTCCCGTCCTGTCGTGAATTATTTTTTTGACCGTCACTTCCCGTTGTGAAAAATATTTACCGTTCCGTCCCGTCGTGAAAAAATATATTTACCGTCCCGTCCCGTCGTGAAAAATAATATTTACCGTCCCGTCCCGTCGTGAAAAATTATATTTACCGTCCCGTCCCGTCGTGAAAAATTATATTTACCGTCCCGTCCCGTCGTGGAAAAAAATCCCGTTAATTTTTACCGTCCCGTCCCGTCGTGAAAATCTACCCCGTTGAAATTACCGTCCCGTCCCGTTGAGAAATTGTACACCAACCGTCCCGTCCCGTCCCGTCTCAAAAACCTGTTTGGTCGTCATTTTACCGTCCCGTCCCGTCCCGTCTTCATTTTTTTTTCCGCCAAAAAAGTAAAAACAGTACCGTCCCGTCCCGTCTCGATTATCGAGTACCGTGATAAGCCTTGGAATATACCGGCCGGGGTCAATCAGTAGGTTGCTACTGCCAGTAGATTACTACTGCCGGAACATACTGTGCCAGTGCCCAGCCCTACCAATACTATTACTATTACCGTGACCCTAGCCCTAACCTTTGTCCCGTGATCTCCTCTCGGCGTTTCTTTATTTGGCCAGAGCTTGCTCCACACGTACATCGCGGTGCCGGAGATTGAGGATGTTAAGATCGAGGGCTTCCAGAACCTTCAGTACATCGACCAGGTCAGTGACACCCTTCTACCCTTTGAAATATGATCACCTCATATCCCGTACTCGTACGTAGGCATGATCATTCGCCCTATACCCCCCTTTTAGTGAGACGGACGGTCCAGCTTCGTAGGAAGAATGGTGCTGAGAACATTGTCAGGAACGTCTTTCAAGAATAGTACCGATAACAGTTCCAGGAATGGCGCCGGGGACGGTACCGGGAACGGTACCCGGAACCGCCCGAAACAATTACGATACGAGTACGAGTTTAGGTGTGAATGGCGCCGGGAACGATACCGGGAACGATACCGGGAACGACGCCAGACACCGTATCGGAAAACGCTACGTATTGGCTTGAATAGTTACCACCTATGAGATTCCCGCGTATTTTATTGCCTGGTAGCTATGAATATGTCCCGAAATATAAGAACCGTTTGTATTACTTATTAATATATGAAAGTTGCTTGTATTTAGGGGCAGACTGGTACGTTGTTTTTCCCTCCCCGACATTGCGCGCCGGTTATAGAGGTACGCGTCTGGACAGTCTGCACTATAGCGCCGGCGGCCGCCGAAGCATTTCAGAGGCGGCGGAGTAGGCGACGAACGTAAAGCATAAAAAAGAACCCTCACGGGGAGAACACAAGAGGGAGGCGGGCGGGGGTACTCATGTCGTCCACGGCCGTAGTCGTATGACTATAGGGGGGAGGGGAGGGGTGCACTAATGTCATGCATGACTGTAGTCGTGTGGCCATAGACCCTCGCATCCCTGCAATTGCCGGGACGGAGCACGTCGGCTTTTCACCGACCAGGCAGACATTGCTTGCACCAAAGCGCGAAGCGCTGTGAGGTGTTGGGAGGAGAGGGGGGGTGTACTAATGTAATGCATGACTGCTGTAGTCGTGTGGCCGTAGACCCTCGCATCCCTGCAATGCCGGGACGGGGCACGTGGAGTTTTCATAGACCAGGCAGACATTGCTTGCACCAAGCGGGAAGCGCTGTGAGGTGTTGGGAGGAGAGGGGGGGGGGCGAGGTTAAAGGGTGCGACAGCAGACCGATGCGGCGAGCATTGGAATCGTAGCCTATACAGTGTAAGCGCTGTGGGGAAGTTTTTTTTTGCGTGAGTGAGCGATACATGCCGCGGCCCTTGCGAGGTCGGACATATTTTGTTCAATGGTTGGTTCCGCGTTTTTGGTTTGCTATTATTATATTGCGGGGGAGCATAGTAAATAAGACTTGCGGTAGACACAAAAACCTATACATTGCCCTATTTTTACCAACAATATTTGGTTCTATTTACTAGTATTTACTATGGTCCTCCGTAATAGTAGTCGATTTTGTAACATTAATGTGCCGTGATTGATTGAACTCGCCTGGTAGCACACCCCGGTGATAACGTTTTTGCGTTTATTGTTATCTTTGTGCCGTGATTGAACCACGCATGATATCACACCCCTGTGATAACGTTCTGACGTTTGTTACTGTTAATTATCACCGGGTGTGTTGTCACGGCGGGGTGCGATGTGCTCTGCTCGTTGCTGGTAATTTCTACAAGAGGAGCAATAAGCACCCGACCGAGTGTCGGGTACTTTGTCCCGTGGGCCATGCGTGACTCCTTGATTCGTTTCGCATTGCGACCACCCTTGATCATCGCGGCCAGTGCCCTCCGCTATGCGAGTAGGGGTTGTTTTCCGGATTGAACCATCGATATGCATCGAGCGATGACCGATTTTTCCGGGGTTGGTTCGTGATTGGTCAAGCAGTATTATACGTTGACCAATCGTTGATTGTTTGTGTTGTTCCCTGGTTTGTCGAGCAATATAGATGCAGACCGATCACGCGTGTTAGTCCCACCATCCGTGCGACGCGCTTGCATGCCTATTACGTTTTGCCTGTTTTCTGGCACGTGTAAAGTGTTGCCAGGTACACAGTATTACTACTCGAGTATAAGTATTACTAGTGGTGCGTGCGATTACGGGGGACTATAGTAAATAGGGCCTACGGTACACGCTATTAATAAGAGCATTTGGTCCTATTTACTATGGTCCTCGGTAATAGCGTTGCCTCTGGCTGCGTGCTATCTCTATACCGTGTTTCCTTGTTTCATCAGTGCGCGTTGCCTCGTACCTGTGCCCTTTGGTTACGTTTTTTGTTGTTCTTGCGTGTGTACCTCTTTGCGTGTCACACAAGAGTACCTGTTGTTTGTGGCGTGTGTTTTTAACCTCTTTCCTGTCACCTCTTGCGTGTTCCCTTGCGCTTCATGGCGTACTCCCTTAACACCGCTTGCGACTTACCAGTATATAAAGCTCTTACCCGTGACGCATGCTACAATAGAGGTCGTAGCACGTTCTGGCTTTTTTTTTTGTTTCTGAATAATCAGGCTCTTTTTAACCCAACCCCGTCCATTATTCGGTTATGGGTTTAATTTTGTTTTTCATTGTACAGCCAGACCATCGGGTACATAGCACTTCGAGGAGGGTCAGAAACGAAGTGGTGAACCTCTGTATACCGTGGCATGCGTCCCGTGGCCTGCTTCTCTTATGAATAGTTCGCTCTGGCGTGTTACCTCTTGCCTCTCACCTATTATGGTATTATACTAGTGACGTGCTGTCCCTCCCCCTCCCTCATGTCTCATGTGTGCTGACAGCTGGAGGGCAACGCTGTGAGCACGGACGAGCGAGCCCAGGCCATCTTCACCCGCGAAGTGGACAGGTAGAGGTACCATATAGCCCAGGGGTATTCGGGGGAAAACAAAAAAACTAACACTCAATACGTAACCACTTTTGGTTTTGGAGTCCCATAGACAGGGGAGGGACGTACTGTTAATACTGTGAAACCAAGTAAATATACATTTGAAGAACAATGATACGTTCGTTTTTTTGTTATTTGTTGCAGAAATCTCACAGCGTCCATTCAGGTTTGTTTTTCATGCTGCAGTCATCCTGGCCTTGGGAAGGGTTGTCGTAGCTCGCTTTTTACGCATGGGCGTGCTTGTTTCTAGACACGAGGAGCCTGTCGTCGAACCCCCCATAGGGTGAGGAAAGATTAACGTACTAATTTTAACAGGTTACATGCAACTTGAGTTTTGAGGCCTCGGGTCCGGGTGGATCAGGTCGGTATGTAAAACTCGTGTGACAAGCTCTTTGTCCGTAAACAATTAATATCTCGGACAGATGAGATAGATCAGATAGATGAGATAGATCATTCCCACTGCACTGTCCAGATAGTTCAGGGCAGATGACCTGTATGATATGTATGATATGTATGAGCTGTACGATATGTATGGTATGTATGCTATGTATAATGTGTATGATGTATATGGTATGTATGATGTTTATGCTGTGTATGATCTGTATGATCTGTATGGCCTAGCTCATTCTTCTTGGATTGGATCTGTGGGATGCAGATCCTGCCAAACTTTTCACGACGACAGGATCTAGCCAGTCGTGAAGAGCTATTATAGTAGCCGATCTACTATTTATAGATCAAGGCGAAGATCTACTGTAGATTATGATCTATCTTACTTGCAAATGATCTGTAAATGATCTGTCGTACGCCGCCTTGGTGAAACGGTTACGCTGGCCGCATTTTTTAGGGATGGCTGCACCAAAGCACTCCAAATTTGAGTGGGATATTTTTGCGGCACGTACACAGGTTCAATAGTTGTTGCTGTTTTCCCCGTCCTATGTGTTGTCTTCGACCTACTTCTCCAGCTTCACCCCCTTTCATTACTCTGGTCCGGGGTCACATAGCAGCCCCCTCCCCTCCCCTCCCCTAGTATGTGTGAAAGCCCCCTACGCGACCCGACCCGGCCCGGCCCGTGAATTTTCTAAGACCCAATGTCCCTAACACCCGCAGCTCGGGCCATGATCCATGGGCAGCCCTGGACAACTTCATAATTTCACGTTTGACAACTTTACGCGGGCGGCTTGTGTTTTTCTTTTTGTTGGTTGTTGTTGTTGTTGTTTCTTGCAGAATCTACACCGGAGAGATCGGTGACGTCACCGTGGCGGGCGGCACGAAGGTCAACAACTCCTGCGTGAAGAAAGCATCGGAGGGCTCCGAGGTCAGTCAACGGCTATATTCCTCCCAATATTATTACCGTTACATTTATTTTGAAGACTCATCCCGCGGTACGTAACGCTTGGACCTTTTGGTCCTTCTGCATTTTTACCAGTTATAGTATAGTATGGTTACTTTCGTTTTGTCCCTTCTTGCACTACGTACGTAGAAAATCATGTTTCGGGTGACTTTCTAGTAATATTGAGGTCCTCACGTGAGGAGCTCAGAAAATAATAAGGCGCCATCCTTATAAGGCAGACATTTCCCTAACATGCCATTCGCTTCCTGAAGGAGAATTCGGGCACACGTTGTTGACATTTTGTTTTTTTTTGCGACCGAATAATGGACGTATTTCGGCTAATATAGAAAACCATTGGCATGGGATATATCCCTTAGTCTACGCTACATGCTGAAACATAATGCCCCGCACTAATTCCAAAGCAATGGTTCAAGTGAGGACCTCATAAAGTATTAAAGCCACTTTAAGCCACCCCCCTGCTCCGTCTCGAAAGGGATGCGTGGTCAATGGTCAAATGACTAAGGCAAGCAACAAATGAGTACGCCCCCCCCCCCCCCCCACGAGGGCGTTGCTCCGGTGTCACTTATGTATTGAAACACAATGTCGCCACACGAATTCCAAGTAAGTGCATACCGTATATGACAGTATATCACACCCCCTGGCGTGAATTTCATAGCCAATTTTCTCCACAAGCAGGGGGGCACAAAACAACAAACAAGGTGGCTTTCGGGGCATCTCGTCGAGATCTTTCCAAAGACGGGTCGCTCGGAGTTTGCACTCGACCCTTCGTCGAGAAAATCGGCGCTGAAATTCATCAGAGGGGGTGTGGTATACACTTGGCATAACGGGTATGTTCCAAATCAAGGGTTCAAGTGAGGTACCTCAGGAAAATACTATGCCACCACCCCTACAAGGGCGTTTCTCCTAGCGCAGCCGGCGCGCGTGTTCGCACCTGGATCAGAGCATCGATTCCCACCTGAATGATCTACGAAGAGATTTCAAGTCACAGGCATTTCTGATCTGGATGATCTGGATGATCTGGATGATCTGGATGATCTGGATGATCTGGATGATCTAGATGATCTAGATGATCTGGATGATCTGTACGATCTGTATGATCTAGGCCAAGTTGCCGGGGTGGTACCTGTATAATCTGTACATGATTCGGCGGCACAAATTTCCGGGCTTGGATCTGTACTGCTTAGATCATAATGGCAGGTTAGGATCTACATGATCTAGATGATATATCTGGAAATGATCTGTATGATCTGTGTTAACGTTGAAAATAGACAGTAGGTTGAAGAGCGTGGGACAGCGTTGGAGAGCGTTGGAGGGCGTTTCAAATATGTTCTCAAGGCGTTGAAATGACGCTTTCATCGTTGTGCTCCCCCCCCCCCAATTTTCCGGAAAAATCGAGATTCGTTCACTGATCGTGTGATATATATCCATACATCCATATGTACTTTGATTTGTTCGACGCGCTTCGTTGGGTAGCTCGACTGAAGGGAGGTCTATCTGGCAAACTGGAGGAAAAGGGGGAAATAAAAATTGAAAACACAAGTCTGACATGGCTACCTACAGCAGTACCGTACGGATTTCGTATATATACGTATTCCGATTTCCTTTTGCTGGTCGCTTTGCTTTTTTTTTTTTTTTTGGTGGTAAACAGTTTCCAACGGCTGTTGGGCCTTCCTTTCGTTTCTTTGAGCTCCGCAACACGTAATCGTTTTTTTTAAAAATCTCTCACGTAGTTGTGGTGGGGTAGAGCTTGAATCGATCAAGGAGGCGCGATGCCAGCGGCAGCATTTTTTTTTTTCCTACTGACAGCAGTAGCACAATGGTGGCCGCAAATATAATCAACGTCTGGGCTCTGATGTCATGATGAAACGTGGCTTATATTTCCGGCCAGAGTGTTACCATTTGATACCAGCACGATCAAGGGTAGACGTTTTTGTCAAGAGGTAAAGTATGAATACATCATGTGTGGGTTGCTCTGTGATTGGGCAGGGACGAGTCCTGGTCGGGCATGACGTGATTCAAAATGGCTGTACTTAGCCCCTGCGTTTAGTATTACTGGCAAGGACCATAGTAAACACTAGTAAATAGGACGTACGGTACACACAAAAACCTATATATTTCCCTATTTTTACTAACGATATTTGGTCCTATTATATGATGTTTACTACGGTCCCCCGTAATAGTAATAGTTGATGCAGGTCGATGTTGGATAGAATATCGAAATTCCGATATCGATATATCGAAATTCCGATATCGATATGTCGAAATTCCGATATCGATATGTCGAAATTCCGATATCGAAATTCCGATATCGAAATTCCGATATCGATATATCGAAATTCCGATATCGATATGTCGAAATTCCGATATCGATATATCGAAATTCCGATATCGATATATCGCGAAATTGTTTGTTAATATATCGAAATATTGTTAATATCCGAGCGTTGTTTTCCCCTATATACGTCTCTTGGCATCCCCGTTTTTTTTATGCCGATAGTGGACCGGAGTTTGATATATAGATTATGCATCGTGTATCGAAATTTTGTCGATCGAATAGTTGTTTTGATGATCGGTATGTTCAGTATGAATTAGTTGTATTGTCTGACGGTATCGTGTCGATTATCAATATTAATAGTTGTTTTGCCTAACGATATCGTATCGGTTGGTTGTTTCGTGTACCGACATCGTTCGACATCCAACACCCGAACACACGGTATAGTCTGGAATGACATATTCGGAATTCAGAGCTGGTACAAAGCATAGTCGTATTGAATGTAAAAGAAGAGTAAAAGCACCCCCCTCCGTCTTGAACGGGATGCATGGTCAACAGTCAAAGTATAAAGGCAAGCAACAAATGAGTACGCCGTACACGCGAAGCGCTACTCAGGAGCAAACATTTATGTCACCTTGTTGTATGCTCGGGGCTTCGTTTATTGTTTCTCCTCGTCGACAGGTCTGCGTGCCGGTGGACGTGGTGCTGTGGAACCCGTGGATCGCTAAAGCCAAGGTGGGTTTGTAGAGATGTAGTTGGGGTGGATTGGGCTGTTGAGGGTGGAGAGGGTAAAAAGTCATCTTGAGCCTTTAGTAACTGGTCCCTCTTTTTTGGGAACAAACTACTTGAAATTAGTGTGGGATATTTGTTTTCAGTTCTGAATGGGTTACCCCCATCCGTGAAAGAAACAAAACGCCTACTCCAAATACGCAGACCCCAAAAGTTGTTGTAGCAAGCAGATGCCATGGTGGGTTCTAATTACTGCTGAAGGTACATCCCAGATTCTGATTTTTCACTTGATGTAGATTTTTCAGGGTAGATGATCTGTATGAACTGTATGATCTAGCTCGTGTTGGCGGGTGGGAGCCGTGTAATCTGCATCATCTATAGGGTTTTGGTAGGTGCTATGCAGATCGCGAGGAACTACTAGATGATCTAGATGGTGCTATATCTGTAGACGATATATTATATGTAGATGATGTATCTGTAGATGATCTATCTGTAAATGATCTTTCCGTAGATGATCCATCCGTAGATGGTCTACCTGTGGATGATCTATCTGTAGATGGTATATCTGTAAATTATCTATCTGTAGATGATATCTCTGTAGATTGTATTTCTGTAGATGGTCTACCTGTGGATGATCTATCTGTAGATGGTGTATCGGTAGATCATCTTTCTGTAGATGATATATCTGTAGATAATATATCTGTATATGATCTATCTGTAGATGTTTTATCTGTAGATATATCTGTAGATGAACTATATGTACATGATCTATATGTAGATGGCGTATTTGTATATGATCTATCTGCACATGATATATCTGTATATGATCTATCTGTAGATAATCTGCCCGAGGCATGGACGGTTTGAGCACACAATGCTACAGTACTTTTGATTTTCGTGTGTACCCAGTGCCCGTGAGGTTGTCGACGCACCGTCATTCTGCGTTTGCTTATTTTGTTTTTATTTTACGCTTTGTTTTTGCGCGTGGGAGCCGTACGTACACTCTGCATGATCTAGGAAATGTTAAATGTTTCCTGGGTCATACGTCATTATTGCGGAGGACCATAGTAAATAGGACCAAGTATTGTCAGTAAACATAGGTAAACATACTTGGTGTACCGTAGGTCCTATTTACCAGCAGGGCCTTCCTCGGGAAAAATCCCGAAGATATCGGGAATCGAGTAAATCAACCATAGCAAACTAACCAATGCCGAATAAACAATGCTAAAAGCACCACAAGAAAGACAAAACCACGGCGAATCAAATGACGGTGTTCGTTTTTTGTTTTTTTTTACGAAGTAGGAACCGCGGTATGGTCCATGGTAGTTTTTCCACGGGAATTGGCAGAAATCTTCGGGAATTTTCCCGAGGAAGGCCCTGCTATTTACTAGTATTTACTATGCTCCCCCATAATAGGACCAAATACTGTTGGTAAAAATGTGAAAATTCATAGGTATTTGTGTGCACCGTATGGTCCTGTACAATATGGTCTCCCGTAAAATACAGATCCTGTACGTACAGTATATCATAACGGCAAGCTAGGGTTTACATTATTTAGGTGGTGGGTTCTTAGACCTTTCCTGAGAAATGGGAAAGTGAAAAAGAGATAAATAGGAGGATTCAGAGGAGCCGAAAAAAATCTTACGATAGTTTGTTTTTACACGGCGACTCCTTCCAGTACGTTCCTTCTTTTCAACTGAACCATGCCCCCTCCCCCTCCCACTTTTTTTTTTTTTTTTGCTGCTGCCGATTAACAATGAAGGGGCTGACGAACAACCAACCAACTAATCGCCAACCTGTCTGCCTCTGTATGTCTGTCTGTCTGTCTGTCACTGCTGTGTGATTTTTCCGTGTCTATCTTTCCGCGTGCCTTTTCTCTGTCCGTCTTGTTACTGATGTACAACCATGTCCGTGTCTTTTTTTCTGTCTGTCTGTCTGCTGTCTGCCTGCCTGCCTGCCTGCCTGCCTGTATGTATTTATGTATGTTTGCTTGTTTGTCTGTTTTTGCTATTACTAGAGCCTGGGGGACTTCGGCGACGAGGAGTACCACAAGATGGTCTGCATCGAGCCCGGAATCGTCAGCAAGTTCCACAGGTGGGCGCAAACAGCAAAAAAAAAAACGAAACGAAACGAAAATGACGAAGAAAGAAAGGAAGAAGAAACAAATAAAACAGAAGGGAACGTAACTGGGAAAAAAACAGTATAAAGATCATTGTAATTAATGAAGGAAAAAATGAATTAGGGAAGGAGATAAATAAAGACAAGACATAATTAATGAATGAAGAGCAAAATGAAAACATGATTTTTCAGAAATAAAGTAACAGGGGTACACGACGTATTAGATGACGGCATCATTTTTTCGCTACACGTACACAGCCGCGGCGCAAGCGCTGGGGAGTGCTCTCGAGTTGAGGCTATGAAGGGACCGCTCGTCTACTACAACTATAAACACGTTCAACTTTGTTGCTTGTATTTTGCGAAAACGCGAGACCAGCAGCGACATGACGCGTGCTACGGTAGAGGTAGCACTTTTTGGCTGAATCGTTTTCTGATCGATCTATTCGAGGCTCCTTAACCCAAATTCGTCTGAATTTCATTTTTTTTACGAACAATGTTTCAGACTATACTACGGTCATGAGATTTCGCATCCGGCAGCACTTTTATTTTTGCTCCCAAAATCATTTTTTCGGTGAGGTATGGCGCTCCTTAAGTGAGGAGCTCAGAAAAAAACATGCTGCACGTCTATAGTAGCATGCGTCACATGCAACATGCTAGCAATCCTACGCGCGCCATGCATGACAGGCACGACATGCACATGCTAGCAATCCCGATGCATTTCGAGGAGCAGTGATAATAATGACTGAGCCCTATGCGCGATAGAAATGAATGCAAATGCCGGGAGGGAGAAGGGGACACACCCATGACCGTGGCTTGTCCGGATTAGCCTCAAGTTGAACTGGAAAGTAAAATGGATCGATACAAAAACAAAATTGGGGGGAGAAAGTGCTGCACCGATTATGTTGTATACCAAGGAGCAAAGTGAAGATTAAATATTTCGCCCCGTCCCCATCGCTCCCCCCCTTCGCCTTCCCCCCTCCCCCTCGCTGTCGCTTGCTGCCTCGCGGCTGTTGCAAACTCATGGGGGTGTGGTGACCTGAAACAACAGCATTGCTGCGGGGGAGACGTACTCCCTGAAGCAGGTCATCACCCCGTCCTAGGCATCAAGGCATGAAGGACTGAAGGACCGAAGGGCCGACGTGCATGATCCCTACAATAGTTCCGTGAAGCAGTCCTATTTAAGGCATGGTCCAGGCATGGTCGAGTTTGGTCCCTGAACAGACCAACACCCCCCTCCCCCGTCCTGATCAAGGCCTTTTTGACGAGGTGGTGCTATAACCGAAACTAGCCAGCACCCCCCCCCCCCCCCCCCCCCCGCCCCCGTCCTCGTAATCAAGTTGGATTGTTGAGGGCGCGGGGGAGAGGGGGGTCGAGGCGATTACCCAGGGGTCGAGGTGAATACCCCGGGCCAACGGACGGACGGACGGACAGGGGGGTGTACTTCATTTTCATGCATGGCCGTAGTCGTATGACCATAGACCCTCGCATCCCTTCAACGCCGGGAGGGAGGGAGGGAGGGAGGGGGTTAGGGTCGAATAGGTTTGTGTAAAATATACCCCGCTCGGGATATAGGGTTTTTTCATTTGTGCCAGGAATTCAGTTGGGTTAGAAGTATACCCAGCAACCCAGTTATATAGGAATACTACAGCAGGTTGGGTTATTTTTTTTTGTGTTTTGTGGTTTCATGATATTCGGCACCAAGATTCGCATGGCGGGTTTTCCTGTCTGCGGCCTTGCGGCTGCTGCTGCTGCTGCTGCTAGTACTGCTGCTGCTAGTGCTTCTGCTTCGTGCCTTGTGTGCTTTGTCGGCTTGCGATCCGCTTTTTTTTGTTTGTTTTTGCTTGCGCGAAGAAAACAAGGCGCTTCTGGGTTGTGTGCTTTGTGGTTTTGTGATTGGTGGCCTTGAGATTCGCATGCGCGGGTTTCCAGTTTTTGGGAGGGTCGGGTGCTGCTTTGTGGTGCCTTGTGGCTTTCGCGGGGATCAACCTTGCCATTGCCGACGTACGCGCGATGAAAGCAATGCTTGGGTCCAGATCTCAGCACGTTCTCTCATTTTTGACGTTGAATGTGGGGTGGATTGTTTCTGGCGTTATATTTATCGCGTCCATCTTTGACAAGAGAAGGAATGCAATAGTTGGCTGGATCTCAGCGCGTCTTCTCATTTTTGACGGACGACTGACTGTGCGGTGGATTGTTTCTGACAATATGTTTTTGGCGTTCATCTTTTGATACGAGCAGGAATGCAATAGTTGACTGGATCTTAACGCGTCTCTCACTTTTGGCGGATGACTGACTGTGCGGTGGATTGTTTCTGACAATAGTTTTTTGTCATTCATCTTTTGATACGAACAGCAACACGTAGGGATCGAGGGGAGTGGGTGCGGGCTTGGGCCTTGGTGACTGATCCACGACGTGTAGGTAGCACTTAACTTGTTCATATTTTGGCAAGAGCAGGAATGCAATAGTTGGCTCGATCTCAGCGCGTCTCTCATATTTGACGGATGACTGACTGTGCGGTGGATTGTTTCTGACAATAGTTTTTTTGTCGTTCACCTTTTGATACGAACAGCAATACGTAGGGATCGAGGGGAGTGGGTGGGGGCCTGGGCCTTGGTGTAGCACTTGTTCATATTTTGGCAAGAGCAGGAATGCAGTAGTTGACTCGATCTCAGCACGTCTCTCATTTTTGACGGACGACTACTATGAAGTGGGTTCTTTCTGACAATAGGTTTTTTGGCGTTCATCTTTTGATAAGAGCAGCATTACGTAGGAATCCGGGGGTACTCATATCGTGCACGGCATATCGTGCACGGCCGTAGTCGTATGACCATATACCCTCGCATCCCTACAATGCCGGGACGGAGCACGTTGGGTTTTCACCAACCAGGCAGTGAGGGGGGGGGGCTTGGGCCTTGGTGACTGGTTCACGACGGTACATCGCGCTCGCGTGACGTGCAGGTAGCGCTTGTTCGTCACACGCGAGGTGTGTTTGTGGATTGTCTCGCTTTGTGGTTTTTGTATAATAAATGGTCGTGGGAACTGGCTACTGGCTATTAATAATCGTTCTGGAAACCAGAAGGGAAGGTCTAGGTCTGCTTGTTTGGTCACTTCTGCCTTGCAGGTCACTTCTGGCTTGTTCGTGCGTTTTTTTTTTGTGATCACCTGCTGGCTAGGTTTTGTGGCTGTTTTTGGGCTACTCGTGTACATCATGCTGAGAGAGCTGTTGTGACTCGTACTACGGCAGCACTGACACGAGATATTGCTTACTTCTGCTGCTGCCTGCTGCTGCTGCTGCTGCTGCTGCTGCTGCTGCTGCTGCCTGCTGCTGTTACTGCTGCGGTATATATTGAAAGGTGTATATTACGATGGAATGCCAGAAGGGCAAAAACAAAACACGGTTTATTGCTGTGGTGTTCTACAGAACAAAGCCTGAAAAAAATGAAAATGTCAGACATATTAAGAACACAGCAGTACAAAAGCTCCCTTTGGGGAGGGGGGGGGGGGGGGGGGGTGCACTTCATTTTCATGCATGGCCGTAGTCGTATGACCATAGACCCTCGCATCCCTACAATGCCGGGACGGAGCATGTCGGGTTTTCACCGACCAGGCAGAGGGGGGGGGCGCTAAGAAAAATTGGATTGATGCGTGCTACGGTAGAGGTAGTACTTTTCGGCTGAAGGATTTTTTCTGGATGATCGGACTCCTGCTTAACCCATTCAGAACTGAAAAAAAAATGTCCCTCACTAATTCCAAGTAGTTTGTCCCTAAATTCGTGGGGACCAGTTCTTAAGGGGTTAAGCAAAAAAACGTCTGACTTTCAGTCGCATGCGGGGAAAAAAATGTAGCGCTCGCCGTGGAGCTCGATTTCTGAATCGACGCATGCTACGATTGAGGAGCGATCCATACTTCCACCGAAAAAGTGGTTTCGGAGGGAAATAAGAGTGCCAGACCCGATTATACAATCCCACACTAATTCCAAGTAAATTGTACCCTGGGGCCAAAACCGTGGGACCGGTTATTAACCCTTTAGGGACTGTAGTCCCGATCTGGGGACGAAAACACTTGGAATTAAACTAAAATGGTGGTTTCTGTACAGGACGCATGCTACGATAGAGGTGCACCATGTTTTTTCTGAGCTCCTCACTTAAGGAGCGTCATACCTCACCGAAAAAACGATTTTGGAGGAAACTAAAAGTGTGCTACCGGATGCGAAATCTCATGACTGAAGTATACTCTGAAACAGTATTCGTCACAAAAATGAAAAAAACGACGAATTTGGGTTAAGGAGCCCGATCGTTCAGAAAACGATTCGGCCAAAAAGAGCTAACTCTACCGTAGCACGCGTCACAGTGCAGCACTAAAAGGGGTAAGCGGTTAGTATACCCCGTTTCAGGAACCTTGTCCACGGCGCCTGGTACCGGTATTATTAATAGTATTTAGCTTAGCGTCGTGTCGCTTCATTCGGACGAGTTGCTGGGCCTAGTGTTCAACGTGATCACCATCGGCATCCTCATCGTCACGAGCATCAGCACCATGCAGCATCCTAATGACAATACATATCAGCATCCTTATCACCATCATATTTATATCGTTACGTCGTCCAAGAAATGCACACATAACCCTCATCATCGGTATCCTCATCGTCACGAGCATCAGCACCATGTAGCATTCTCATGACATACATATCAGCATCATTATCACCATCATCAGATGTATATCGCCACGTCGTCCAAGAAATGCACACATAACCTCCCCTCCCCCCAAAACAAGCGATTCGACGCTTCAAAGAGATGGTCACCATTTTTGTCGTTACCGACATCCTCATCACACATCAGCATCCTTATCATCGTCATCATCATTACCATGTGGATTTTCTACTCGTCGTACAACGTGCTCCGTCCCGGCAGTGTACCAAGGGTGTGTATGGTCATACGACTACGGCCATGCGTGAATATCGAGTACACACCCCCCCGCGCGCCAAAGCAAGCCATTCGACGCTGCCATCCACCCCTTTCCTAGCAAGTATTCCCCACAAGGCGCGGAGGTCATTTCCTAGCTGCGCAACAAGCGGTTTTTACTATCTTCACGCGCGACTCGCCGAACGCTGCGAGGAGCTTCGCACTGGGTGTGCAAGCAATGCCCTGCCTGCCTGCCTGCCTGCCTGTCTGCTCGGTGAAAAACCCGACGTGATCCGTCCCGGCGTTGCAGGGGGGTGTGTGAGGGTCAATGGTCTTACGAGTGCGGTCGTGCACGACAACGAGATAACACCCACCCACCCTCCCTTGCTCCGTCTCGAAAGGGGTGCGTGCGTGGTCAAATGGGCAAATGACTAAAGCAAGCAACGATTGAGTAGCCCCCCCTCCCGCCCTTAAAGTCGCTTGAATAGATCAATGCGCTGCTGGGGCAAAAGTGTTACCCAATACTTGTCCAAAAGGAGTACCCCAGCAAGAGAGAAAAACGGCCTAAGAAATCTCCTTCCCAAGCCCAGAATATAGGTCAGGATGAGACACAAGCCGATAAACAAAAATGGGACACATCTTGTTCCGGATGAATAAAAAAATGAAATAAAAATAACTTTTAAGGATTACGTTTTACTTGGTTTTAGTATACCCCCTGTCTGGGAGAATAAAACAAAAACAAGTAAATAGTACGTACCTGGTACCATTTTTGTGAGGGTATTACCTACTGAGCTATCGGGGTAAAAGATCGATCGATTACCCAGCCCAGGGTAATCCTTATAACATTTTCTTAATGTCTCTTAACGGATCTCTTTAGTACCGTATACCCAGAAAAACTATCACCAGTCAACTTACAGTACAAACCCTACAGAGCGGGGAAAGTACCTTTGCGACACTAAAAAAACCCGGAAACTTCGCCCGAACAAACCGGCCACACAGAAGAAGAGAGTCTGGACACGACATCATTCAAGTACGAATATGTAGATGTGAAAAATAAACAAAAATAAAAACACAAAATAAAAAATCCGTTAAAACACAGCACCGCCTTCCTCCCCCTCAACTCCCCCCTTCCCATCGAAACAATCTAATGAACAGCAGGCGTTATTTTATACCTCGTACCAGATACCCATATGTTATACGTATACCTACCCCTCTTTTTTTTTTTTTGTCCATCCCATTTATTATCTTCGTCCTTCCTTTCTCTCTCCTTCCTTTTAACAACTCACATTTGGTGAATCTTATTTCCGTCGAGTTTCCCTACGTACCACCGCCCGCCCGGGTACGACTTTATCGCGAGAAGGTTTCAGCAAATTCTTCCCTCGTCGACCTGCGTCGGGTTCCGCCTACCCACGCCACGAAGGCGTTCTCACTAATTGGTTCATTTTTATTTTTTCAAATAAAGTAAAAATTTCTCACCACGGTGGGATTTGAACTCGGGTACCAATGATAGTAGACTTTGAAGCTGACCACTACTCTACCGGGGGGCGACCTCTGTCCCTGGATATTACAATCGTTGGGACTATAAATTAATATACAAACGGTCCGTATATTCCGAGACATAGGGGTGTTTGCCAGGAATGCCAGGTCACTCCAGTCAAAATGTCAAACGCAAAACATAAACATAACGGTCTTCCGTTGCCAACCCCCCAGCCAACCCAATCAATCCGAGAGCGTTCTTGTATGGCCATATTAATAGTCCTCACGACGATCGAACAAAATCCAACGACGGGTGTGGTCAGCAATCAGATTTCTCGGCCACACCTCCCCATCCTCTTCCTCCTCCTCCTCCTCCTCCTCCTCTCCCCACAATGAACTGACCAATATGGCATGTTATACTACTACCCCATCACCCTACTCGTAATGAGGCGTTTTTTTGTCCGAGGGCTGGACCCTGGACCCTGAGCCAAAGGCTAGGGAAAAAACAAAATACCTCTGGTTGTTGAAACCCCAACGTGCTCCGTCTCGGCATTCATTGTAGGGATGCGAGGGTCTAGTATGGCCATACGACTACGGCCGTGCACGACATGAGTACACCCCCGCCCCTACTATTTGTTTTTATAACTTTGAATATTTTGTCCCCCGCGCGACTAGGGCCATGCATGAATATCGAGTACCCCCCTGCCATCACAAGCGGTTCCTAGTAGGATGCAGCTCACCCTTCATGCGACTCGCCCAATACCTCACGGTCTACACCGCTAGAAAAGAAAAGGAACAAACAAAAAGGAAACAAAAACAAAAACAAAGCAAGCCAACACAAGGCGAAAACACATCTCAACACGCCCCCCCCCCTCAATTCGAAGCTGTCATCCATACGGAAGAAAGCCCGCCCCACAGTTCTTAGTAGAGGATGCAGCGCACCCTTCATGCGACTCGGAGCAAACAGGGTCTGCCTGGTCGGTCGAAACCCCGCGTTCTCCGTCCCGGTATGATATATGGGGATGCGAGGAGGCTGTGGCCATACAACTACGGCCATGCATTACATAAGTACACCCCGTGCTCCTCCGTCTCGAAAGGAATGCTCAATGGTTGAATTACTTAGCAACAAAAGAGTACCCCCCCACCCCCAGCCTGGTACCGGTATTATTAATAGTATTTAGCTTAGCGTCGTGTCGCTTCATTCGGACGAGTTGCTGGGCCTAGTGTTCAACGTGATCACCATCGGCATCCTCATCGTCACGAGCATCAGCACCATGCAGCATCCTAATGACAATACATATCAGCATCCTTATCACCATCATATTTATATCGTTACGTCGTCCAAGAAATGCACACATAACCCTCATCATCGGTATCCTCATCGTCACGAGCATCAGCACCATGTAGCATTCTCATGACATACATATCAGCATCATTATCACCATCATCAGATGTATATCGCCACGTCGTCCAAGAAATGCACACATAACCTCCCCTCCCCCCAAAACAAGCGATTCGACGCTTCAAAGAGATGGTCACCATTTTTGTCGTTACCGACATCCTCATCACACATCAGCATCCTTATCATCGTCATCATCATTACCATGTGGATTTTCTACTCGTCGTACAACGTGCTCCGTCCCGGCAGTGTACCAAGGGTGTGTATGGTCATACGACTACGGCCATGCGTGAATATCGAGTACACACCCCCCCGCGCGCCAAAGCAAGCCATTCGACGCTGCCATCCACCCCTTTCCTAGCAAGTATTCCCCACAAGGCGCGGAGGTCATTTCCTAGCTGCGCAACAAGCGGTTTTTACTATCTTCACGCGCGACTCGCCGAACGCTGCGAGGAGCTTCGCACTGGGTGTGCAAGCAATGCCCTGCCTGCCTGCCTGCCTGCCTGTCTGCTCGGTGAAAAACCCGACGTGATCCGTCCCGGCGTTGCAGGGGGGTGTGTGAGGGTCAATGGTCTTACGAGTGCGGTCGTGCACGACAACGAGATAACACCCACCCACCCTCCCTTGCTCCGTCTCGAAAGGGGTGCGTGCGTGGTCAAATGGGCAAATGACTAAAGCAAGCAACGATTGAGTAGCCCCCCCTCCCGCCCTTAAAGTCGCTTGAATAGATCAATGCGCTGCTGGGGCAAAAGTGTTACCCAATACTTGTCCAAAAGGAGTACCCCAGCAAGAGAGAAAAACGGCCTAAGAAATCTCCTTCCCAAGCCCAGAATATAGGTCAGGATGAGACACAAGCCGATAAACAAAAATGGGACACATCTTGTTCCGGATGAATAAAAAAATGAAATAAAAATAACTTTTAAGGATTACGTTTTACTTGGTTTTAGTATACCCCCTGTCTGGGAGAATAAAACAAAAACAAGTAAATAGTACGTACCTGGTACCATTTTTGTGAGGGTATTACCTACTGAGCTATCGGGGTAAAAGATCGATCGATTACCCAGCCCAGGGTAATCCTTATAACATTTTCTTAATGTCTCTTAACGGATCTCTTTAGTACCGTATACCCAGAAAAACTATCACCAGTCAACTTACAGTACAAACCCTACAGAGCGGGGAAAGTACCTTTGCGACACTAAAAAAACCCGGAAACTTCGCCCGAACAAACCGGCCACACACAAGAAGAGAGTCTGGACACGACATCATTCAAGTACGAATATGTAGATGTGAAAAATAAACAAAAATAAAAACACAAAATAAAAAATCCGTTAAAACACAGCACCGCCTTCCTCCCCCTCAACTCCCCCCTTCCCATCGAAACAATCTAATGAACAGCAGGCGTTATTTTATACCTCGTACCAGATACCCATATGTTATACGTATACCTACCCCTCTTTTTTTTTTTTTGTCCATCCCATTTATTATCTTCGTCCTTCCTTTCTCTCTCCTTCCTTTTAACAACTCACATTTGGTGAATCTTATTTCCGTCGAGTTTCCCTACGTACCACCGCCCGCCCGGGTACGACTTTATCGCGAGAAGGTTTCAGCAAATTCTTCCCTCGTCGACCTGCGTCGGGTTCCGCCTACCCACGCCACGAAGGCGTTCTCACTAATTGGTTCATTTTTATTTTTTCAAATAAAGTAAAAATTTCTCACCACGGTGGGATTTGAACTCGGGTACCAATGATAGTAGACTTTGAAGCTGACCACTACTCTACCGGGGGGCGACCTCTGTCCCTGGATATTACAATCGTTGGGACTATAAATTAATATACAAACGGTCCGTATATTCCGAGACATAGGGGTGTTTGCCAGGAATGCCAGGTCACTCCAGTCAAAATGTCAAACGCAAAACATAAACATAACGGTCTTCCGTTGCCAACCCCCCAGCCAACCCAATCAATCCGAGAGCGTTCTTGTATGGCCATATTAATAGTCCTCACGACGATCGAACAAAATCCAACGACGGGTGTGGTCAGCAATCAGATTTCTCGGCCACACCTCCCCATCCTCTTCCTCCTCCTCCTCCTCCTCCTCCTCTCCCCACAATGAACTGACCAATATGGCATGTTATACTACTACCCCATCACCCTACTCGTAATGAGGCGTTTTTTTGTCCGAGGGCTGGACCCTGGACCCTGAGCCAAAGGCTAGGGAAAAAACAAAATACCTCTGGTTGTTGAAACCCCAACGTGCTCCGTCTCGGCATTCATTGTAGGGATGCGAGGGTCTAGTATGGCCATACGACTACGGCCGTGCACGACATGAGTACACCCCCGCCCCTACTATTTGTTTTTATAACTTTGAATATTTTGTCCCCCGCGCGACTAGGGCCATGCATGAATATCGAGTAACCCCCCCCCCCCCTCAATTCGAAGCTGCCATCCACATTGCAAGAAAGACCGCTTCACAGGCGGTTCTCGGTACATATTATATATAATGCAGGTCGCCCCTCATGCGACTCGCCCAACACACCCCACGTTTCGCTTCACGCTTGGTGTAAGCAGTGTCCGCCTGGTCGGTGAAAACCCGACGTGCTCCGTCCCAGCATTGCAGGGATGCGAGGGTCTACAGTGGTATGGCCATACGACTACGTACGGCCATGCATGGCATGATCACCCTCCCCCCACATTCACCCCATCTCCCATATCTGGCGAGAAGAAAAGAACTGTCGACATGCAGGTATGTCGACCCCCTCCGCCCCCCCCCCCCCCTTCCCCCAGCCTTCCTCTCAACACTTAACCCTAACCCTGTGCACGAAAATTAACGCCACTCAGGCCAAAAAGGAAAACCAAACAAAAACAGATCGGCTCTGCAAATTTTGGCCACGAATCCCGCATGTTCCACCTAAAATCAGTCAATGGAAGAGCGTGCTTGTATGCCGCTAACTGCTCTCAACAGGGGGGGGGGGGGGTCGGCTACGTCCCCCGCGCGAGGGTCTATGGTCATGCGACTACGGCCGTGCACGACATGAGTACCCCCCCATCCTCCACTCACAGCAATCAAAGTAAGAGCGGGTTGCTATGCCGTTGGTCGAAACCAAGAATGGTTTGAATGAACTGGCCCATGTTTTTGGGTTGGTTACTGAAAACCAACCAGCCTTAAACGTCACAATACATCCACCGGTCGCCCCGGTAGAGTAGTGGTCAGCTTCAAAGGCTACTAGCATTGGTAGTACCCAAGTTCGAATCCCACCGTGGTGAGAGATTTTGACTTTATTTGGATAAATAAAAAGGGACCATTTGCTGAGAGCGCCCTCGTGGCGTGGGTAGGCGGAATCTGACGCAAGTCGACGAGGGAAGAAAGTGCTGAAATATTTTCGCGATAGTAAATGGGGTGGACAAATAAACAAAACAAAAAATGCATCCGCCGACCCGTGCAAACAGCGTGCATTGGGCCATTTACGCCCCCTCTCCCCCTCCGTCTCGAAAGGGGTGCGTGGTCAATGGCCAAATGACTGAGGCAAGCAACAAATGAGTACCCCCCCCCCCAAAAAAAAAAACATAATCATGCGAGTAATTATCTTTTACGTCTCAAAACTAAAATTATTCGTTTTTCCCGACAAAAAATAAAATCAGATCGTAAAAAAAACCCAACCGAATCGGAGATATACACACCCGTAGAGTGCGCAGTCAGAAAATAATATATAATAAAATAATATATATATGTATAACGTCCTAATTTTTTTTGTTAAGTTACCGACTACGCTGCTTTTAGCCAGCGACCAGCATATATACAGCGTTCGTCGCTTTCGTCCCCTCACCGCTTGGTCGGCTTATTCAAGCCTTTGAGAAAATCACGCAACGGAGGCAGGCTGCTTATACACGGATGGCAACAACCTCTCTTCACTTGGTTGTAATACAGGGAACCTCCAAACCCTCGCCCACAAAAGGACTTCGACAAATTAGCAAAGGACGATTCGCCGAACGACTACGTGGCCTCTACGCAGTAGGCGCATACCGAAACATGCCGAAGCTGCCTGTAAACAATAAGGCCATGCCTTATCGGGCAGTTAGTGCCCCCTTTGAGAAGCATACGGAAACATGCCGAAGCTTCCTGTAAACAACAAGATCCCATGAACTTTCGGGCATTTAGCTCCTATTTCAGGAGCATACCGAAATTTGCCGAAACTGACTAAAAACATTAAAGTCATGCCTTTTCGGGCAGTTAGTTCCCCACTTGTGGAGTGTCTTAAGTCGGTCAAAAACAAAATTGCCCAAAACGTGCTACGACCACTATCTCAGTGCTCGTATCTTACTGCCCGCACGCACGGCACATTTTCCTTGCGCTGGTGCACTTGCTTACTACACCCCCACCCCCCCCCTTAGTCCAGCTGTCCGAGACAGCCCCCTTCCCTGTTTGCGGATGCTGTCATCATCATCACCATCTCGTCATCACCACCGATGACCATTGCATCTGCGTTCGACCCTTTCCCACCTCTGGAACCTCAAACCGGTTAAGGCGACCCTTCAATAAGGCGTTCCTACAATAAGGCGTCCCTTCAAAAAGGCGTTCCTCCAAACAAGGCATTCCTTCAATAAGGCGCTCCTTCAACAAGGCGTGCCTTCAATAAGGCGATCCTTCAATAAGGCGTTCCTCCAAATAAAGCGCTCCTTCAATAAGGCGATCGTTCCATAAGGCGACCCTTCAATAAGGCGTTCCTTCAATAAGGCGTTCCTCCAAATAAGGCAATCCTTCAATAAGGCGCTCCTTCAATAAGGCGTTCCTCTAAATAAGGCGTTCCTTCAATAAGGCGATCCTTCAGTAAGGCGTTCCTCCAAATAAGACGTTCCTTTAAAAAGGCGCTCCTCCAAATAAGGCGTTCCTTCAATAAGGCGTTTATTAAGGCCTTCCTTCAATAAGGCGTTCCACAAAACAAGGCGTTCCTCCAAATAAGGCAAGCCTTCGAGTACCTCCACAGCAGCATGTGGTCTACCCAGCTTTCATACCACCCCCCGTGAAAAAGTTCAAAAGCGTGGTTTCATCTCTAATATGGTCAGATTTTTTTACTACTGAAAAAAATGATCTCATACTCTACTGCCCAGGCATTTTGTTTTTCTCGTGACAAGCCGATATTTCATGGACTCATCTCTTCTACGATATGGTCGTATCTCTGGAATACCAATGCTGCTACGTACGATGGTGGTGATGGTGGGGGGTATATAGCATATACCCCCCTTTCCAAAACGGCTCCGTACCTAACCCAAAAACCCTGGGTGGGCTCAGCATAACATAATAATAAAGCGGTTCAAAATCGCGAAACCAAAAATCAAAAAAACAAATCCTAAATAATGGAAATAAATCTCGACAGCTTCGTGCTTCCGATGCTGTCCTGTCCAATGCTGCTACGTACGGTGGTGGTGGTGGGGGGTGTATAGTATATACCCCCATGTATACTATACACCCCCATTTCCAAAAGGGCTCCGTACCTTACAAAAAAAAAACTGGGTTGGCGCAGCGTTCAAAAAATAATAATTTGACGGTTCAAATCGTGAAACCAAGAATAAAATAAGATAAAATAAAATATAAACAAATCTTAAAATAATGGAAAGAAAAATATGTGTAGTCACTCACTTAGTGGCTCAAAAAAGTAACAAGGCCTTAAAATTGCTCAAACGTGCTCTCCCCTGCCACATACCAAAGCGCTTACGGCATGCCGTCAAGTACCTCTATTTCAAGCCAAGCGCATTTTAGTTTATATCCTCTTGGGGGACTTCTGAAAATCCCAACGCCAGGCGAATATTTGTTTTCCTTTCTACGCTCTCGGGGACTTCTGAAACGCCCCATGCGCTTACGTAAGGCATGCCTTCAAGTATACCTCTCTATACGCCAGGCGCATCTCTTTATAGCCATCTTCGGGGCCTCAGATTGTTAAACAAAAACGGGAAAAAAAACGGAGAAAAAAGGAACGATTCCCAGCAACGGCGACTGCGTGTGATCGGCCCATGATATAACACAATGGTTGGTGTCCTTACTACTTCAATGGTTGAAGCAAGGATCACGAGTCGTACGGCATCTGGGGCGCAACGTCATTCTTGTACGTATCCGTACTGGTGGACGCTTGTCCAGTACTACCTGCCCTACCTCCCGAGACCACAACTTTTGTGCAGACGGTAGACGGTTTGGGGTCCCTACCACACCTCAGAGTTGCGAATAAGCTGTTGTTACAGGCTGCTTCAATCCCCGCTTCCATCCCTGCGCAGCTCTACGACCGGGTTTTGTCTTGGACAAGCAGAGGGCGGTTTCTGAAACGGGCTTGGTTGTGCATGAAGTACACCTGCCCCGCCAAGACTCCTGTGGGGGTTAACTGCACTTGGAAAAAAAAAAAAAAAAAAAAAACAGGAAAACAAAACAACGAAAAGGAGTTTTTGGGCACATTTGTTTATACACTTTGTATACGAGCCTTTTTGCTACTGAAAAAATGATCCCCTACGACGTATTAATTTCTATTGTCCCCTGGGGGTCGCCTGCACTTGATATAAAAAAAAGGAAAGGAAAACCATTAAAAAAAGGAATTTTGGGGCACTTTTGTGTATATACTTTGTATACGAGACTTTTTGCTACTGAAAAAACTATCCCCTGCTAATTTCAATTGTCTCGTGGGGGTCACCTGCACTTGGGAAAAACAAAACAAAACAGAAAAAACAACGAAAACGAGTTTTGGGCACTTTTTTTTATACTCTTCGTATACGAGCCTTTTTGCTGCTGAACAAAATGTCCCCTGTTAATTTCAATCGTCCCGTGGGGGTCACCTGCACTTGAAAAAATATAAATAAAACAGAAAAACAGAAAAACAACGAAAAGGAGTTTTGGGCACTTTTATTTATACTCTTTCGTATACGAGCCTTTTTTTGCTACTGAAAATATTATCCCCTGTAAACTTCAAGTGGTTTGTCCCCAAAGTAACCAGGATGTGCTGTATGTAGTTCGAAAGGTACTAATGTACGCATAGTACATGGTATACGAGATGTTCGACCTCCGTGTATGGCGGTTACCGTACGAGTATAACACGCATGAAACCACCCCCCGGTGATGTATGTTTTGACCTTTTAAGAATATCCTCACCGGGGTGTTTTTGTGAGCGGGTGTGGTACAGGGTTATATTTAGGTGTGTTGCGTAGATTCACCATTTTCCTGATAAATCGGCGCAGCGCACCACGAAAAAAAGGCGCACATCCGTTTTCGACCCCCGCACGTTTTTTGGTTGCAGGCCGAAAACAAATGTGCGGGTCTGTTTCGCCGAAGGCGAAAAATTAAAATATTGGGGCCTCTATTCGCAGTCGGCGAATTTGTTTTTGGGCACTCGTTTTTGGTGATTTGTTTTGACAAGTTCATGCTGAATTTCTCTGTGGCTTTCCTTTTCGAGGGAACTAAGTTCAAACTTATTATGACGGTTTTCTCTCTCCGAGGATGAAACAAGTAGATAGCTTCAAACGCTCGCAAGTACAGAGGAATAAAAAGGTGGTTTCAATTATCCGAATGGCAATAATCTATCCAGATGTCTCTATGATCTAACGAGAAAAAAAAACGTATGGTAGCAATTAATGCCTCTGCGATTCACGGAAACCCTTGTTCCCCGTGATAATAAGTACTAAGGCCTGTGCTTAGTTCTTTGTTATTTGCAAGACGAGCGAATGAGACGCACATTTTGAGTAAATTTGTGCACATATATCCAAACATTTCACCTCCGGGGGCTCCTCCGGGCCACCCCTGCGGGGGCCCTTCAGGGGCCCTTCGGGGGCCCTCCGGGGGCCCGCCGGGCAACCCTGCGGGGGGCGCACCTTGCCTCCGGCTCGTGACAAAATAAATTATGACCCTGGTTGTGGTATGAGCTACCCAACGCGCCCCGTTGGTGACAAAATAGGCACTATCCATGCACGGGAGCCACGCAGCCGGGGGGGGGGTGTGGTAGCGAGGGCGTGTGTGCGGGGGGGGGGGGTACTCATGTCGTGCACGGCCGTAGTCGTAGTATGACCAATAGATAGATAGTAGTCCCAGTGAACTTTTTTGTTCGTCACAACCGTTGGTCGTACGTTCGTCATAAGTCGCACCCATGTCTGATGTGTCTGATCGTGCGAATACGTACGTGTGATTTGTGTAACTGGAATATGCGCCGGGATCTTGGTTTCCCCGGGTGGGTTTTGGTAAGGGTATCATCTGGGACGGAGGGGTGAAGCCCCCTCCGTTCAGTTGTACTTGACTTCGGTCACTTCATTATGATGGTGGTTTATAATATACACCTTGGATAATATCTTCTCTCCTGCCTCATGGCACCCCGACGTCCAAGCAACCGCTCCGCGTGAGCGAGGCACTCCGCCGAGCACCCTCGTACCTGGTTGTCCCAACAAAATATTATGCCCCAAGATCCTAATATTTGGTGCTGGTGCGTGTGTTGACCAATGAAAAGCGGATTTGATTTTTGTTTTCCAAATTGAATTTATTTTGTACTCGTTAATACGGGCCCTTAAGGTGCTCCAGTCATTCAGAAAAACAAATCAGCCAAAACGTGCTACCTCTCTCGTCGCACGCTTGTATTACCCAAACGGTACATGTGTCTCCCCTTTCCATCCCATCTATTTATATTTTCTCTGCTCCTCCAGTTGCTTCTCTTCCGTACCTCAGATCTGGGGTCACATAGTGGGCGCTCCCCCCCCTCTCCGTCCCCATCGGTACACATTTCACACCAGGTACGAACGGTGCAGGGACCTTGCGAAGTGTCTACATACATGTCACACACTCGCAATAAGGGCAGCATACGTGTATGCAACACTGTAGTATATACCAGGTAGGAAGGAGAGCAAGAGGAGCACCTCTCTCTCTCTCTTTCTTGTTGGCGCGTATGCTCTGTCGTACACACCCCAGATACTACATTCCACTCAAGACAAATATTGAACCATACAAGTACCAGTCAGTAGAAAACGATTCAGATTAACGAACGTCATCAATTCCTAACATCTACAATTAGCCGGGATCCGGCACGCACGTCTATTTCCTACCCCCCCCTCAGTACGCGATACCGCCGTGTTCTACGCCTAACCCACAACCCAGATCGGATTCGACCCGAACCCCCCGCCCCCGGTTCCATAAAACCCATTGACTGCTGCCGAAGTGGGCCTACAGCCAGAAATTACATTAACTCATTGAAGCTGCCCGTCCATAGGCAAGTTCGCCTGCAAGAGGCGTTCTTACAGGATGGCAGCTCACCTCGCATGGCGACTCGCCCAATACCTCACGCGCGCTTCCGCTTGTGCAAGCATGTCTGCACTGGTTGGTGAGAACCAACCGTGCTTCCGGTCCGGGCATTGTAGAATGGCCCGAGGGTCTGATGGTGCATACGAACGGCGTGCACGAATATGAGTCCCCCCCCGCTCTACGCGTATACCGCCGTGGTCTAACTGCCTAACCACAACCAAGATGGATCGGATCCCCTAGGCCCCCCTCCCGCGACTATGGTCCTACGAACTACAAGCCATGCAACGGAGCTTGATCACCCCCACCTCCCGACCTCCCCCTCCTCCCCCCTCCCCGCATCCCCCCCCCCTCCCGACCTTCCCCACTGCTCCGTACCTCCCCCCCACCCCCTACTATTATCGCGGTGATATTTCACGAGTTGGGGATATTACAATATTTCCAGCAGTACCTACGGCAATAATTTGGCTTATGTCGAGTCTCAAGGAGTACATGGCGTCGGCGTGTCCCCTGCTATAACGCTGTGGACATAAGACGCGCACCACCCAAGACCTTCTAACCAACCGCGTTTTGCAGGCGATGTCTCGCACCCTGGTCGGTGATTGGCTCCAGAATGGCGCGGAAAAAACTGCGAATAAGTCATTCAGAACTGAAAAAAAATGTCCCACACTAATTCCAAGTAGTTTGTCCCCAAATTCGTGGGACCAGTTCTTAAGGGGTCAAGTATTCTTGATGAGTGAAACTGTAACGGTTCTTCCTGCGCGTACTGCCTTGCTGCCTTGCTGCCTTGCTGCCTTGCCAGTTGAGTGCGGTTACGGTAGAGGTGCACCGTTTTTTTTTCCCTGAGGCGCTTCAATCGAGGGGGTCTATACTAATAGCAAGTCAAAAACTGATGTTGGAGGAAAAAATAAAAGTGCCATCATATATATATATATACGATGAAAAATGCCATGGCCCATGTACAAAACCAAAAATATTGTAACACAAGAATTAATGAAAGTCCGACGATTTTGGGTTAGGGCCCGTTTTAACGAAGAAAAAAAAAAAATCAATTTGGATTAAAAAAAAAAAATCAAATCCGCTTTTCATTGGTCAACACGCGCACCAGCACCAAATATTAGGATCTTGGGGGGTGCTGGTGCGTGTGTTGACCAATGAAACGCGAATTTGAATTTTATTTTTCCGAAATTGAATTTATTTTTATAATCGTTCATATGGGCCCTTAAGGAGCCCGACCATTCAGAACTGAAAAAAAATGTCCCAAACTAATTCCAAGTAAATTGTCCCAAAATTCGTGGGATCGGTTCTTAACCCTGAAAGGACTGGAGTCCCGTTTTGGGGACAAATTACTTAGAATTAGTGTGGATTGTCCCCAAAACGGGACTGCAAATCTAAAAGGGTTAAGGGGTTAAGGAGCCCCTCCCGTCATTCAGAAAATGTTTTAGCCAAAAAAGGGTATACCTTTGTCGTAGCACGCGTCAGTTGTTGCTGTCTTGAGCCCTGCTGTGGGCAGTTATTAGCGTGATAGGTACCTGGTGAACGTTTTTGTTGGCTTTCCTCTTTTTCTTGAAACATAACAAAAATAGCGGGAAAAATAAAACAGGGAATGTGTCCTCTCGTACCTAAACCAGGAAGGTTCACACATGAAAAAACAGAAACAGGAACGTCTACATACGAATATATCATTCATTCCTCTCGTTAGGTGGGGAAAAAAAACAAGAAACTTCAGGCAAATCCAGGTCTTGAACCAGGAAAGTTCACAGAGGAAAAACAGAACAGAAACGCCTACATACGTGTATGGTATTCCTCTCTTTAGGCGGGAAAAAAACAAGAAAATTCAGGGAAATTTAGGTCTTGCCTTGTTTAGCGTCTCGCCCGAATCATGGGATTTAGGATAATACGACCCGCAAAGCTCTTCTAATGAAGTGCAAGGGAGTGACAACGCGGGACCTGCTTGGTATATAGGCAGCGTTATCTTGAAGTTAGTGTAGAAAGCACCCTCTCTCGAATAATAAATCCAGCCTGGACCAGATTTCCTGTATATTATTATTATTATTATCATCTTTGCCATCCGACAATGTGTGTGCAACATGAGCTTCAACGTTGATCACTCATAACATTCCCGAAAGCAGAAAACCACGGAAACAAAGGAAACCTATCTATGCGCAAAGTCTAGCTTTTTTGTTAGGTGTCCTGTACTTTGCTATGATCGAGTTCATCAACTCCCCACAGGGTCATAATGTGAAAAGACAAAATGAAACACTCAACTTTTTGCGAACAAAAGTGCTTGGAGATAGAGTAGGACTCGGTAGAAGGGATATGCATTTTACACGTTCACGAATAACGTGCTAACCCATTGGGTAGACCGCCCGCCGTCCACGCTTTTTGTGATCTACAGCTCTCCGAGGGAAGATCTGTTCTTGATCTGTATGATCTGTTCTTGATACGTATGATCTGTATGATCTGTGTGATCTGTATGATCTTTTAGGGCAGATATATCCCTGATCTGTATGATCTGTATGATCTGTATGATCTTTCAGGGCAGATATATCCCTGATCTGTATGATCTGTATGATCCGTATGATCTGTATGATATGTATGATATGTATGATCTGTATGATCTGTATGATCTGTATGATCTAGCTCATGTTGCCGGGTGGGAGCTGGCACCATACAACTCTGCATGATCTAACGCTAAGGTTGAAGTCAGGGGTTCGAGTCTCCGTATGGAGGTTTTTATTCTCAAATGACACCAACTACAGCTGTCGAGAGCGCCTATTATCGCGTGGGTATAGGCACAATTTGGCGAGAGAGTCGACGAGGGAAGAAAGTGCTGAAATATTTTCGCGATAAGAATGCAAAAGGCGCGTACCGCAGTGGGGAGGAGGGAGGGGAAGAGCCTACTTAGTGACCCCGGATCAGAGTTACGACTAAAGAGGGAGAGAAAGGAAGGGCGAAGATAACAAATGGGATGGAAAATAGATATATAGATATAGCACATGTTTCCTGGGCTGGGGTGTGTACTATATGTTCAGATCCTGCAGAACATTACTTAGCGGCAGGTAATATCGATGATCTAGATTTTCTATCTGTTTCCGTGGTTTTCTGCTTCTGGGAATTTTAGGAGTGATCAACGCTGAAGATCATGCTGCACATTGTCGGATGGCAAAGATAATAATAATAAATCTGTAGACGATCTGTCTGATCTGTAGATGATCTGTCTGTCCGACGGCCAAATATGTTTCTACAGTAAGAGCGTTGTAGAGTTACCCATCAACTGGAACTAAAGTGGGGGGAACTGTTCCACCACAGCGTCCAGGGCATCCCCGTATGGGCATACAGTACAGGAATATCTAACAAGAAACAGGAAATCTTGTCCAGAGGCTGGATTTCTTATTTGAGAGGGCGCTTTTTACACTAATTCAAAGATAATGACTCTCGAATTTCTTAATGTCCTCTAAATCTCAGCCTGGCTTCCTTATCGGCCTGTTTCTTATCAGCCTGTTTCTTACTAGGTATCCTGTACTGTATGTACACCATGTAAGCTATTCGGAGGGCAGCAGGCTTTCGGGACGCTCTATCTCAACAAGCATCCGCGACAGGTCGAAACCCCCGTGTGCTCGATATCACCCCCGCCGGAGCCACACGCATGGGTGGTATATCTGCTGCGTGGAGGCAGCTGGTCGAAAAGGACCAGCTGCAGCTATTTTACGGGAGATCATAAGTGTTTAGAGCCCCATATGGTAGGGCTGGGCACGGGCTGACTCAGTCAGTAGCGATTATACTGTCGTCAAAACCAAACAGTATACTGGATCGCAGCAGTATATCAGTCAGTAGCGATTATACGGTCGTCAAAACCAAACAGTATACTGGATTTCAGCAGTATACTACTGTCTCTCCTCTCTCTTCTCTCTTCCCGAAACGCATTTGGCGGGTTTCCGTATTTTTATATGGCATGTTTCATGGACATACGTAAGAGAAAAACTACTGGCGAACATACTGGCCGGGTCAATCAGTAGATTACTACTGGCAGTAGGTTACTACTGCCAGTACATACTGTGCTAGTGCCCAGCCCTACCATATGGTTAGTAAAAATTGAGGCATATGTCGTATGGTTGGTGGGTCAATCGCGAGCTCTAATAGGCCCTCCGGCCGAAAATATAACAAACGTTTGTTTATTGGTATTAACGTTTCAATGGTCCTTACATTTCCGACCAGGTGTTGTTACTTTCGGTGTGCGCGTTGAGGGCCGCCAACAATTTGCATACGCTCGACCGGGACAACTAAGTAAGCGTCCTTCGACGGGCGGGGGCCACAAAGTAGTTATCTTTTGCGGCGGAAAGCTTTCACACCTCCGACAGATCGTGATCTAGATCATATTCTACGGATAGATTGTGATACAGATAATATACAGATAGATCATGATCTAGATCATCTTCAGATAGATCATGATATGAATAATCTACGTATAGATCATGATCTAGATCATCTACAGATGCATCATGATCTAGATCATCTACATATATATCATGGTCTAGATCGCCAGCAGATAGATCATGATCTAGGTCATCTACAGATATATCATGATCTAGATCATCTACAGATATATCATGATCTAGTTCATCTACAGATATATCATGATCTAGTTCATCTACTGATATATCATGATCTAGTTCATCTACTGATATATCATGATCTAGATCATCTACAGATAGATCATGATCTAGATCGCCAACAGATATATCATGGTCTAGATCATCTACACAGCTATATCATCATCGAGATCATCTAGTTCCTCGCCTGCCGTTGTGAGAGGGCGTGCAGGATCTGTGCATAGTACAGATCCAACCCAGGATGTTAGAGATGACACCTATTTATAGCAGTAGTCGGTATCATAGAGTCGCTGCTCGATCGTGTGTATAGATCATGAAGAAAATAGGGACGATGCCAGCCTGCGACGTAAGCTACTGTAGACCATATAGTTACAAGATCGGGAGACATGTATTCCTTGGCATATCTAGGTTATCTGCCCGAGGTGTCAAAAGCGGACCTCGCCTCGGAGTGCAGAAGGCATCATAGTCTCATCAACCACACCAGTGGTCGGGACTCGGAACTACCCCCCCCCCGCGAGCATGATGTGGGGGTAAACAAACCCTTGTGGAGACATGGAACAACGTAGCGCACCATTAGGCGTATATACCGAACCAAGAGGTTGTCTTGATACCTTGTGGGGGTTTGCTATAGACACTGTTCAATATCTCCACAACTATATGCTTTTTAAGCACACATTATGCCGGGCGGAGGCGGGGGGGGGGGGGGGCGTACTTATTTGTGGCTTGCCTTAGCCATTTGACCATTGACCACGCATCCCTTTCGAGACGTACCAGCCGGGGGGGGGGGGGGGCGTACTTATTTGTGGCTTGCCTTAGCCATTTGACCATTGACCACGCATCCCTTTCGAGACGTACCAGCCGGGGGGGGGGGGGGGCGTACTTATTTGTGGCTTGCCTTAGCCATTTGACCATTGACCACGCATCCCTTTCGAGACGTACCAGCCGGGGGGGGGGGGGGGCGTACTTATTTGTGGCTTGCCTTAGCCATTTGACCATTGACCACGCATCCCTTTCGAGACGTACCAGCCGGGGGGGGGGGGGGGCGTACTTATTTGTGGCTTGCCTTAGCCATTTGACCATTGACCACGCATCCCTTTCGAGACGTACCAGCCGGGGGGGGGGGGGGGCGTACTTATTTGTGGCTTGCCTTAGCCATTTGACCATTGACCACGCATGTATCCCTTTCGAGACGGACCAGCCGGGGGGGGCGGGGGGGGTCCCGAACGATTTTGTAGCTGGCATCAGCGATCGTCGTCGGGGGGAAGAAGGGGTTGAAGGGTCCACGACGAGGAGCGGAGTGATGAGGTATATCCCGCATGAGGCCATATATTCACCTGTTGTATGGTTGTATGTGAGATCAAAGTATCATATATATATATGATATCACACACACAACTTGCAAAATATGAGTTTCGACGAAAATCTTCGAGCTCAGAGAGTCTCACGTATTTGTATTTGTTTTGTTAAGTATAGCGCCCTGGTGATTCCGGCCGTTTCGATAGTGACCAAAGGCGGGGCCATCTCGCGGAAGCCCCCCCCCCCCCCCCCCCCGCGCTTCAATTGAAGTTCCAACCATTGTAGACGTAACGATATGTCAAGCTAAGATATATAATAGAAAATATGAGTACGAGTCGCACGCGTGATGAGATGGAAGGAGTAAGGACTAAAATAAATGGAGAGGACAAAGCTCAAGCCGGAAGTAGGGTGCATACATAAAGGGAGTAGATCTTGTGCAGAGAGGGCTGTTTTTCGTTTCCGTGTTTTTTTTTTCTTGTTTCGGAGTGCTTATGAGTTATCAAAGTTGAAGCTCATGCTACACACATTGTTAAGGATGGCAAGGATAATACTACGAGCAATAATATGAGTACGAAGTATAGGGAGGTATTACGGAGGACCATATATAGTAAATAGGACCACATATTGGCAGTAAAAAGAGCTAAATATATAGGGTTTTGTGTTACCGTAGGCCATTATGGTCCTTCGTAATAGAAATGAAAGCCGTTTTTGGCTAACATTATTTGCAACATCGTTATTATGTAGGATACAGACCTAATCCATTACGGGGAATCATAGTAAACAGGACCAAATATTGTTAGTAAAAATAGGGACAATTAGTGTATTTCCCTATTTTTACTATAATATCAATATTTGGTCCTATTTCCCTGCTTGTACTGACACCACTTGGTCTTACTTCCTATTTTCCTATTTTTCCTATTACGGAGGACCATAGTAAATAGGACCAATGGTACACACAAAAACCTATACATTTACATTTTTCTACTATCAATATTTGGTCCTATTTCCCTGCTTGTACTGACACCACTTGGTCTTACTTCCTATTTTCCTATTTTTACTAACAATGTTTGGCCCTATTTACTAGTGTTTACTATGCCCCCCCTGTAACAAGCTGCCCAGTCCAGGAGTACACCATTGCGGGGGACCATAGTAATCAGGACCCATCCCATACATTAAAACCTGTATATTCCAGTATTTTACCAAGCGTATTTGGTCCTGATTACTTACATATCCCCCCGTATTACGTAGGCCGTGGGGGATTTTGCTTAGCGGTGTGATGGTATCACGTAGCAGCGGGTTAATAACCCCTTTTTTTTAGTGCTGCACTGCTGCTGTATGCAGAAATGTGTATCTACTGCTGTAAGTCTGACTCTGATTCCCAAATGGTCTTGTCTCCCATCACGTTGGGTCGACGGCTTCTCGTGATTTGATTTCACAAAAAAAAACACCCAAAAACACGTTTATAAAACCAGCAAGAAATCATGATATATTTAATACTTTACCTGGTACGATTTGTGGGTCAAGAGCGGTAAAGGCGCTTCTAGCCTTCGCCAACGGTTTTTGTGGTGGTCCGCACATTTTTTTTTTTCAGATTATCCAACACGCGCGGCGAAGGGTACCGCGCACGGGTCGAGCCTTACTTAGCCTGGACTTAGGGTTGGACTTGGGACTTAGGGTTAGAGTTTAGGGTGGGGTTGGGTCGACGGCTTCTCGCTATTTGATGAAAAAAAAAACACACACCCAAAAACACGTAAAACCAGCAAAACAAATCATAATCTATTTGGTCCTTTCTCTGGTACGATCCGTGGGTCAAGAGAGCGGTAAAGGTGCCTCCCATCACGGAGGGAGTGGAGTGCTACGTAAACCCATTCAGAACTGGAAAACTGTCCGACACTATTTCCAAGCAGTTTGTCCCCAAATGCGTGGGACCAGTTTCTTGAAGTCCCACGATTTTGAGGACAAACTACTTGGAATTAGTGTGGGATAAGTTTTGTGGTTCTCAAAGGGGACTAGTGCTACGGTAGAAGTAGCACTTTTTGGCTGAATCGTTTTCTGAACGATCGGGCTCCTTAACCCAAATTCGTCGTTTTTTCATTTTTGTGACGGATAATGTTTCTAACTACACTTCGATCATGAGATTTCGCATCCGGCAGCTTATTTACTATTCTTCTGAAAAAAAATTTCGGTGAGGTATGACGCTCCTCAAGTGAGTAAGTAGCCTCAGAAAAATCATGGTGCACCTCTATCGTAGCATGCGTCAGGGTTAACCCCAGCGTTTTTTGGGTGACTTGCTATTACGGGGTGGGCTAATGTAGTAAATAGGACCTACGGTAGACACAAAAACCTATATATTTACCTATTTTTACTCACATAATTTGGTCCTGTTTACTGTGACCCTCCGTAATATTAGTATAGAGCTCCTACGTCAGTAGCCTTTTAGGGGGGGGGGGGGGGGGGGGGGGGGGACGGCCGTAGTCGTATGACCATAGACCCTCGCATCCCTACAATGCCGGGACGGAGCACGTTCGGTTTTCACCAACCAGGCAGGAGCCTTTTAGGGGGGGGGGGGCATAGTAAATAAGACCTACCGTACACACAAAAACCTATACTTTTTACTAATTTTACGAACGTAATTTTGGTCCTGTTTACTGTGGCTTACTATTCATAATAGTATAGAGCTCCTATATATGTCAGCAGCCTTTTACGGGGGGGGGGGCATAGTTACTAAGACTTACCGTACACACAAAAACCTATATATTTACCTATTTTTACTAACAATATTTGGTCCTGTATCGTTCTTCCCCTTTTTGCTAACTTAATTCATCCACACTATTAATAGCTCAAGTAGTTGATTATTTCATTTCATCTACTACCCCCACCCACACTATACCAGGTATATGACACACGGGGTACCGGTAGTATTTATGGGTCGCACTCAATTGTTAAGAAAAATGAGGCCAACAAAAATCCCGAGAGCTGTGGGAGTCATTTACTATCCCCCCCCCCCCCCCCCCCCCCC
>MEHQ01001214.1:175201-209361 GCA_008828725.1 Saccharina japonica | reverse complement strand
GCTCGGCACAATCAGGAAATGCAATCATACCAGTCGCCATTCCCTCGGGCTCGTTTTTGTGCTCCAATACGTCTCCAGTTCTCAGGAAGTAAAGCTAAGGTGCGAGGTTTAAGCAGAAAATAGCGTTACTGTAGATTTAATCAGGCGCAACCTATTAATTTCTCCGTAAAAACAAAATGCAAGTACAGGTTTTGCGCTTCACGTTTCACCATCACCCGTGTGTGGCATGCGTGCTTAAGGGATCAGCAAAGAAAAGGCTACGGAGGAATAGCAGGCGGCGCCGGGCGGGCGCGGCGCGGGGGGGGTGTACTTCATATTTTATTTTCATGCATGGCCGTAATGCTATGAATCCCCGCATGATATGCCCTCGCATGCGCCTACAATGCCGGACGGAGGTGTCAGTGTTTCCAACCGACCACGGTAGAAATTGATTGGCTAGCAACAAGCGCTGAGCGAAGCGGTTGTCGAGGTGATTTGGCGAGACGCATGAGGTGAGCCTGCGCATCCTCTCAACTAAGAAACCGCTTGGCCGAAGCGGACTTGCACATGGATGGGCAGCTTCGATTAGGTTTATTTTATTGGGCCGGTAGTGGCCACTCGGGGGGGGGGGTGTGAAGGGGTACGACTCGATAGTTCCATGCATCGACCAGTAGGTCGCATGACGCATAGGGAGGCGTGGCCCTTACTGTTTCTTCGTTGTAGTCGTTATTATTTCCTTGCATCCTTGTAGCATGAAGCTTCATGCATTGATCCACTCATAAACACCCGAAAAAAAATGACGCCCACTCCGGCGAACGGTCAACACCGCCCCTCGACTTCTATGGTCAATACGAACTACGCCCGTGATGGAACACTGAGTACACTCCCCCGCCCATGCTATGGTATTATACTGATAACCCCCTGTGCCATGCTATAAGTGACGCTTAGACGCGTCGCTACGGTAGAGGGTAGGTATAAACCTGTTTTTTGGGCTGAAGCGTTTCTGAACGACTCGGCTCCTTAACCCGACAAATTCGTCGTTTTTTTCATGTTTGTGGACCGAAATGTGTTGCCAAGAGTATATCTTCGGTCCATTGGAGATTTTCTCATTCGCGCACGAGCTGAGTTTCTCTCCAGAATAATCTATTTTTTTTCGTGAGGTTATTGACGCTCCTCTTAAGTTGATATATAGCTCATGAAAATTAACTGGTGCGCATCCTCCTGTCGTTTATGCTATGTTCACTTATTCCCCTCTTTCTGCACTTCCATTGTTTCGCGCGTACCTGGTTCACACAATTGGTATTGGTGCAGCGTCCAGCCTTGTTGCGCATTCGGTCCTGATTTTACCGTGATTAGGTGCCGTTGATTCATTCGATTTTGTCAGGACGATGGCGTGATCTTGATATAAGGATATTGTATAATTGTGTGCTCTTTATTTTGTGCTTTGAGTTCTTGGTTGTTTCTTCTCTGCCTCCGGAGTCTATACTAGTATAGTCCACGAACTTACACATCAGTGTATGAGTAAGTCGCGGGTCGAGTCTCTTGCTATGGAGATTTGTATTCTCAATGACATCTATACTGTCAGAAGCCGCAATGAATTATATGCGTTAGGCGTTAAGCACATCAATTTTCGATGAGAGTATTGGACGAAGGAGAAAGTGGCTGAATATCCATCTTCGGTGAGATTAAAATATGCATTAGGTCAAGTAAACCTGTTAGAAATGCTTCACACGTTCGGGTGTTGGATGGAGCGCCGCCTTGTATATGAGTTCCCTACTTTTTGTGCCTACCGGATCTGAAGTGTGACTAAGTGAATGAGAGTGGAACAGGAAAGGGGCAGAAAATATAATACCCAATGGATGGATAAATGTAAATATATTATCCGGTACCAAGGTATTGGCTGATTAATTGTTGAGAACCGTGGCTAAGCGATATTATAAGGAATCCACTGCGCTGTCCCCGTATTAATATTAGATGCATATTATCTTGCATTTAATATTCAACTTAAATAGGTGCTTATATTCAGATCAGGTGTATGACTTCTATAATCTAAAGGTCTCCGTACCTGGTTTTCCTTTTAGGTATCGTGTCATGTGCCGAGTTTGGGCGACAATCTCACTTTAATTTTCTATCGAGCAATTTTGTCCCCATATAAACGTAATGTGCAATATACTAGACCACCAGTCCTTAAGGGTAACAGCCTGAAATACGTTGAATCTTCCCATTCTCTATTTTCTGTTGTTGTCGCAGGATTCATTTAATGGCTTTGGCCTTCATAGGGTGTGGTTGGGGGTGTCGTCGTGTATCGACACAGCGCTGTTGTATTTTCCACTCTTCGCGAAAATCTAGTTTTTTTTCGCTGTGGGCCCAATAGATGGCTCCTCAAGTTACCACCTCTGCTTGGTGGGCGATAAATAAAAAATGGTTGCCATCTCTGCTATTTGTTTCCCGTCGTCAGTGCGTCTGATATTATTATTTTGTATTTTTCGGCTTATATGGTCGTTTCGCATGATTGACTCGACCAATGGTGGGCTTCTGTTTCGCTGAAGCCTTATCTCCCCTTTTTCCCTCCACCCCCCCCCCCCTCCCCTCCCGCCACAAGCCTCCGGCTAGATGCGTTCTATTACAGGGGTAGAAGGATCGCAGGGTGGGTGTGGGTGTGCGGGGGGTGAGGGGGGGCGTACTGATTTGTTGCTTGACGTACGGTACTCACTTGACCATTGACCACGTTTACCGTTCGAGACGGAGCATGTGTGTAGGGGGGTACTCGGTATTCATGCACGGTCGTAGTCGTATGGCCATAGACCCTCGCATCCCTACGAGGCCGGGACGGAGCATGTCGGGTTTTCACCGACCAGGCAGTGTGGGACGGGGGGAGGGGAGTGTACTCATGCCGTGCACGGCCGTAGTCGTATGACCATAGACCCTCGCATCCCGACAATGCTGGGACGGAGCATGCCGGATTTTCACCGACCAGGCAGGCATTGCTAGCACCAAGTTCGAAGCACCGTGAGGTGTTCGAGCTTAGGGTGAGCTGCATCCTACTAAGAACCGCTTGGTAGGCGGCCTTGCACATGGACGACAGCCCCCAATTAATTTGTTTAATCTTTGGTGTGGCCACTTCCAGAGACAGCAATGGGAGTACTACGTACCAGGTAACTGCCTCGTGGGAGCTCTACCATAAACACTACCTGGTACGTAATACGATAATTCCATAATTCCCTTTGTGCGGAGTAAAGGTTTTCCACCCCGCACAAAGTATGTAACCCGACCGCCAGCTGTGATCGACTGCCAAAACAAAAAACGGTACCCTGGTGATCTAGCTCATGTAGTGAGCGACATGATTTACAGTGTCGTTGCCAACTGACGCCAACCCAACCTATATATAATACAGGGGGGGTGTACTCATGTCATGCACGGCGGTGGTAGTCGTACGACCATAGACCCTCGCATCCCTACAATGCCGGGACGGATCACGTCCGGTTTTTCACCGGTGTCAAGCGCGAAGCGAAACGTGAGGTGTTGTGCTAGTCACATGAAGGATGAGCTACTGCACATCCTGCTAAGGACGGCTTGTGAGGCGGATTTTCTTGCGTATGCATGGCAGCGTCGAATAGTCGGGGGGGGGGTATTTTCTTTTCTTTTTGACCCTCAGGCGGACGGGTAACAACAACCCCGCCTGGTGTGCAGTATGGTAGACCATCCCCTCCTCCCCCCCCCCCTTCTTTTTCCATCCCGTTTCTCATATGTGAGCTCCTCTTTTCTCGCTCCCTCCCATTGATAGTCGTAACTCAGATTCGGGTGTCACTTATATTCGTTAGCAGGCTTTTGTCGCCCACCTTCCCTGCTACGGTACGTGCCTTGCATTTCTATCTCGAGAACATTTCAGCCCTTTCTGGCCTTGTCGACTCGCGTCGCATTGTGCTCGTACGTTATGCGTGTACCGACTTAAAGGGGTCCACTTAGTCGAAAACATTGTAGCGCAGCACCGATCACTTGACATTGACCCACTCTTCCCTCGATGTACTATTCATACTTGTCCAAGATTGGCGAGGATAGACGAGCGCGTGCAACAACATCCTGCGAAGCTCCGGAGCAAGGGTGATACCAGCAGCAACAGCAACGACGACGACGACAAGCAGCACAAGGCCTGGGGGAGGAAGGCCGATGCTACGCCGGGTCGCGTGCTAGGTAGGGTTGATGTAGCACTTTTGGGCTAAAACGCTTTCTTATTAATGATCGGGCTCCTTGTAACCCAACTCATCGGTCTTTATTTAATCCTCGTGTCAAGCAGCATTTTTCATTTTACACTTACAGGTAGGCCTCAGGATTGTTCTTCGCGTACGTATACAGCACTTTTATTTTCCTCCTAAAACATTTTTTTTACTTACTATTAGTATGGAGCGTTTTAAGTGGCTACCCTCAGAAGGCAGAAATTGCGCGCCTCTACCGTACCATGCGTGTCTCGGGAGGAGTTGGTTTGGTAACGAAATTAGCCGCTATTTGTAGCCCATTTGGGGCCTTAACCCATTCAGAACTGGGAAAAAAAATCCGACACTAATTCCAAGTAGTTTGTCCTCAAATATGTGGGACCAGTTTTTAAGGGGTTGAGGGAGAGACGTATAGTGTCCTCAAATATGTGGGACCAGTTCTTAAGGGGTTGAGGGAGAGACGTATGTAAACCTGGCGATTATTACACATCATCTAAAATATGTCACACGAAACAGGCCGGGCTAGCCGTTGTGTGAGGCAAAGGGATTACGCCCCCCCCCCCCCCGCCCCTTCCCAAATGCCTCACGTCTCGAAACGGGATGCGTGCGTCAATGGTCAAATGACTAAGGCAAGCAACGAAGCGAGTACGCCCCCGCTCCTCAAGAAAAAAAAAAATACCACTCAAATTTGAAGTACTATTGTAGTTTGTTTTATACATCAAGAGGAGATCTCCGACACTGCAAGCAACACGACACGACTATTGCGGGGGGGGCATAGTAAACACTAGTAAATAGGACCTTACCGGTACACATAAAAAACCTCTATATTTCCCTATTTACTAACAATATTTGTCCTATTTACTATGCGTCCTCCGTAAAATAGGCGTAGGCTGCCGCTCCCACTACAGCAGTAGTGTTCCCCTATTTTTTTTTTACTTTTGTTTTGTCCATCCCATTCATTATCTTCGCCACTTCCGTCTTTCTTCCTCCCTGTCGTTAACTCAGATCCGGGGTCACAAAAGTAGGCTCCTCTCCCTCCTCCCCCACTCGGTTTCTTGCCTTTCGTTTTTAATCGCAGCAGAAGATTTCAGCACTTTCTTCCCTCGTCAACTCTCGTCGAATTTTGCTTACCCACGCTATAATATGCGCTCTCGACAGTCGGTGTCATTTGAGAATAAAAACCTCCATGGGGAGAATCGAACCCTCGACATCCGGCCCTACAGGCTTCGTGGCTACCAGCTAGACCACCGGGGCGACCGGCTGTCTATAGTGCCGGTTGAGTAGTGCCGATTGCCCGCTATAGTGCAGTACCTCTGCATAGTGGTCCCTCTATAGTGCGGGTTGAGTAATGCCGGCTGCTCGTTTATAGTATAGTACCACTGCCCCTACAGCAGTAGTGGTCCCCGTATAGTGCCGTTTGAGTAGTGCCGGCTGCCCGCTATAGTGCCTGTGAAATCGCTTGGCACACAGGTGGGATTCACCAGTGTGGTATTGTTGCGTAATAGTGCCGGTTGCTGCTATAGTGCCGGTATTGTTGTCTGGCGGATATCATGCCGGCATTATAGAGGGACCGCTGTGCTGCTTTACGAAGTACACTGCTGTACTTTTACGGGGGACCATAGTAAACATCATATACTAAGACCAAATATGTTTGGAAAAAATAGGGCAATATGTAGGCTTTTGTGTGCACGTACCGTAGGTCCTATTTACTATTTGTTTACTTTTTATTTTATTTTTTTCCATCCCATTTATTATCTCCGCACTTCTGTCTTTCTCCCTCCCTAGTCGTAACTCAGATCCGGGGTCACAAAGTAGGCTCTTCTCCCTCCTCCCCCACTGCGGTTCTTGCCTTGATTTTTATGGCGCAGAGGGTTCAGCCTTCCCAACGCTCGTCGATCTTCATCGAATTTTGCTAACTCACGCTATCGTGTTTTCAGCTATGTAGTCAAGATCGTTTTTGCGAGAAAAAGTCCCTACGAGCATGCACTCGGGGGGGCTCGAACTCACGACCTCGACGCTAACAAGCTTCGTGGTGACCTGTTAGCCCACCGGGGCGACCGTGGACCCACCGGAATACAGCCATTAGCACAGTCAGTAGATGGTTGATAAAATCGCACCTGATACATTGTATACTATACTCTACAGTCATTAGTAGCACCTGTAGTATTTAGAGATCGTATGGAAGTTTCTTGGAAGTTTCTATACATCGAAGCTTTCGAACTTTCGCTAACAAGCTTCGTGGTGACCTGTTAGCCCACCGGGGCGACCGTGGACCCACCGGAATACAGCCATTAGCACAGTCAGTAGATGGTTGATAAAATCGCACCTGATACATTGTATACTATACTCTACAGTCATTAGTAGCACCTGTAGTATTTAGAGATCGTATGGAAGTTTCTTGGAAGTTTCTATACATCGAAGCTTTCGAACTTTCGATACATCGTGTCGAACGTGTTTTTGAACCCCATCCTCTTGCTCTAGCATTCCCGTGTTTTGTCACCACTCTAGGCGTAAACATAAGGACCGCTTGGTCTTCATATTGATGTAAAAATGGTCCTTATATCCCCGCCCGGAGTGGTATATGCTAACACTGAACGAAAGCTTTCATGTATCAAAATTCGAAAATATCGATATCGTATGTATCGAATGTTTTTGTTTGGTTTTGTTTATCGGGGATCGTATCGAGATCGATTTTCGTTCGATATCCAACAATACGTACCTGGTAGAGTTTCCCTGGTCGCTTCTCCTGGGCCCCTACAACCCTTTTGCTTGGGCTGGGCACTGGCTGGCTCAGTCAGTGGCGATTATACTGTCGTCAAAATCAACCAGTATACTGGATTGCAGCAGTATACTGTTTGTGTCTCGTCTCTCGTCTCGCTCCTCCCGAATGCATTTGGTAGGTTTCCGTACTATAATATGGCGTGTTTCTTGAACGTACGTAGCATACGACCTACTGGCGAATGTACTGGTCTGGTCAATCAGTAGATTACTACTGCCAGTATATTACTACTGCCAGTATATACTTGTTATAAGGATTACCCTGAGCTGGGTAATTGATCGATCTTTTACCCCAATAGCTCAGCAGGTAATACCCTCACATTTGACGTCGTCGAGGACACGGGTTCAAATCTCACTTCGTGCTGTGCCAGTGCCCGGCCCTACCTTTTCCCATCAATAGTGCACTACGTAAACAATGTATCTGACTCTAATTCCAAGTAATTTGTCCCCAAGACGGGAGTGCAGTCCTAAAGGCTAATATAAGGGTTAATCATGATATATACCACTGATTCTTTAGTTATTACGGTGGACCATACCATAGTAAATAGGACCTACGATGCACACTAAAACCTATACATTTACTATTAATAATAACAATATTTGGTCCTATTTACTATGGCCTCCCGTGCCACTCTGACCTGAGCTACGAGTATTAGGATCGTTTTTGTATCAAAATTCCATAGAAATGTTTATTATATTTCGGGTCATGTTGGTTAGCAGTAGACCTACTTTCCTTGTTGTTCGCCTTTCCCCTTGCTCTTATCATTGTTCTTGCTCGTTCTAGGGATGTTCATGGGGGCAGCGTGCTTCGGTATGTACATACTTAAAGGTACCGTGACGCCTTTTTCTTCGTAGGAAACCCTTTTTCTTTCGCTTGAGGGGCTCTCCATGCCCCGGCCAACAGCCGGAGGCGAGCTACGATAGACACGCGTTATAAGGCTTAGCTTGGGTAGGTACGTAGGCGATTGGTTGACCTTTTACCAGTAGCCCGAAGGAATAATGCCTCAACAAATGGCGTCGACGGCAGGACATGGGTTGGAGTGGTCGTGAGCTCGGATCTCACGTGTTTTACCATGAAAAAAAAACGATTTTTAAAGAAATATTTCATTTCCTCATTAAAAATCTGAAAAAAAACACTTCTGGATCCCGATAAATAATAAATAAGAACCGCGTGTTGGTGACACGCGTCGAACCGTATATCCGGTCCATTCCAGGGGGGGGAGGGTGTTCTAAGCTGGATAGGTAGGTGGTTTAACATTTTACCCGTGTCCCAACGGACTATTGCCTTAAGTAGCACACGTGCTCGTACGGTCGAGGTTCACCTCTTTTTGTTTCTGAGGCTAATATCTCAACTCGAGAAACTGCATATACCCCACCTTGTTGTTGTTGTTGTTGTTTTTTTTTTTTCAATCCTCCGGCGGATGGGTAAAAATAAAGATTACGCCCTCCACACTTCCACGTCTCACTTCGTGTCGTGTGTCAACCAAAAAACTGATTTTGATGAGAAAAATAAATAAATAAACACATTTATTTATACAACGCGATGAACAATCGCATGACCTAGGTACACAATGTATATATATATATATAAATATATTGCAACACGATAATGAAAGATCGACGATTTTGGGTTAACCCCTTAAGAACTGGTCCCACGAATTTGGTTGCAAACTACTTGAAATTAGTGTGATACATTTTTTTCAGTTCTGAATGGGTTAAGAAGCCGCCCGTCACATTCAGAAAAAAAAAAAAAAAAGTTCAGAAAAGCGCTCTGCTGCCCCTGTCGAAATACACGCGTCGAATTTTTTCGCCCATAAAAAACATTTCTGACCGGCGGGGCTCTTTTTAACACGACACCGTTTCAGGTTTGATCGGTGAAACGTCGGTTAGGAGTTAGAGGAGTCTCTGAAGGCCTTCGAAAGGGGGGCTGCCAAATGTGCACGTATGGTCGATAGGAATATGTGGATGGAATGCTTGGAATAAGATCTGCACATGGTCAGATGGAAAATGCAATAATAATGGTACTGATATTGAGCAGGGAGGAGTAGCACAGAAAGGAGCTGGGCTTCATGCACAGGTTTTCTCGTTTCCGCTTGGTCTCCCTTGGTTTTTGTTTTCATGGGGGGATGTTTATCAGCGATTCCAATGCTGAAGCTACTACAAGTAGTCCAATAGGCTACTGTAGTTCAATAGGCTGCTGTATTCCAATAGTCTACTGTACTCCAATAGGTTTCCTTGTTTTGATTTCCCTTGGTTTTTGTTATGTCGGTGGATGTTTACGAGTGATCAATGTCGAAGCTGCTGTAGTTCAATAAGCTACTGTGGTCCAATAGGCTACTGCAGTCTACAGTAGTCTAATAGGCTACTTTAGTCTATAGTAGTCCAATAGGTTTTCTTCGTTTTGGTGAGGCATTTAGGGCCCATATTAACGGGCATATTGGGAAGACGGAGGGAGCAAGGACAACAAATGGAGTATTGTGGATAAATCTTGGCGGGAAGCAGACATAGAAGGGTGTTAGACTGTACGCATAGGTTTCCTTGGTTTCCGTGGTCTTCTGCTTTTGGGAGTTTTATGAGTGATCAACGCTGAAGATCATGCTGCACATTGTCGGATGGCAAAGATAATAATAATAATAACAATAATAATAATAATATAAAATAAATTCAATTTGGAAAAAATAAAATTCAAATTCGCTTTTCATTGGTCAACACACGCACCAGTATCAAAGATTAGGATCTTCATTGGTCAACACACGCACCAGTATCAAAGATTAGGATCTTGGGGTATAATCTTGGGTGGTGGTGCGGGTTCTGACCAATGAAAAGCGGATTTGATTTTTTTTTTTTTTAAATTGATTTTTTTTCTTCGTTAAAACGGGCCCCTAGAGCTCCTCAAGTGACCCCCTTCGGAAAAAAAACATACATTGTGCACCTCTACCGTATTAGGGCCCGTTTTAACGAAGAAGAAAAAAAATCAATTTGGAAGAAAAAAAAATCAAATCCGCTTTTCATTGGTCAGAACCCGCACCACCACCCAAGATTTATACCCCAAGATCCTAATCTTTGGTGCTGGTGCGTGTGTTGACCAATGACAAGCGAATTTGATTTTTTTTTTTTCCAAATTGAATTTATTTTATACTCGTTAATATGGGCCCTTACGGAGGACCATAGCAAATAGGACCAAACCTTGTTATTAGGTTATTAGTAAAAATAGGTATATATATAGGTTTTTGTGTACCGTGGGTCCTATTTACTAAGGTCCCCTGTAATAGCATGCGCGTCTTATGGTCGCTATCGCGGACGCCAAAATGGGTTAATAATAAGGTTAGAATTTCGAGTGAATGCTGCACATTTTGTCGGATGGAAAAGCTGGCGGCGTGATAATAAGTGTACACCTGGGATACATACAGCATGATGTTCGATTGATTTTGTCGCAGTAGCATCAACACCAAGGAACGAGTAAATTGTTATGCTTGACCGCAGCAGCAGCAGCAGCAGAGAGTAATATACCTTACTCACGTATTAAGCTAAGTGCCGCCATCAGGTAGAACGTCGATATTCATAATATTAATAATTGAAAAAAAAAGTACAGTAAGTGCACCGCAAGCAGCAGAGCAGAGTTAGACTTCGTAGATTCTTGCTGCACATTTATGCGTGCATGCGTGCATGCCCGGTGTTAAGCTTGTTAGACGGACGGATAAAAAAAATAAAAACAATACCGAAAAAAAAGAAGAAAAAAAAATGGATCCAGGGTACGTATATGGATATACTTCGTATACCGCCGTAATAATGAATGCGGGTAAACGCCCCGCCCCCCCCCGTGACGAAAGGGATGCGTGGTCAATGGTCAAAATGACTAAGGCAAGCAACAAATGAGTACGCCCCCCCCCCCGCGCAGCCATATAAAGTATATGAAATATTTATAGGTTGGGTTGGCGTCGGTTGGCACACGCTGTAAAAACACGCCACTCGCTGCGTGAGCTAGACACACAGGGTGCCGTTTTTTTTTGTTATTTTTTTGGCGTCACCAAAGCTGGCGGTCGAGTAGATCATTTGTGCGGGGTGGAGAACCTTTGTTCCGCACAAGGGAATGGTCGTATCACGTATTTTAATATGGTAAGCGTCCGCGAGGCAGTTACATAGTAAACCATTGCTGTCTCCGGAAGTGGCCACACCAGAAATTAAATTAACTCATTGAAGCTGTCGTCCATATGCAAGTCCGCCTCAGAGGCGTTTCTTAGCAGAGAGCTCACCCTCCATGCGACTCGCCAATACCTCACGGCGTTTCGCGCTTGGTGCAAGCAATGTCTGCCTGGTTGTGAAACCAACGCGCTCCGTCCCGGCATTGTAGGGATGCGCAGGGTCTATGGTCATATGACTACGGCCGTGCACAACATGAGTACACCCCCCCCCCCCCCCCCCCCCCCCCCCCGTCACGAAAGGGATGCGTGTCAATGGTTCAAAATGACTAAGCAAGCAAAAAATGAGTACGCCCCCCCCCCCAGCCTCCGCGGACCGACTTTTCAAGCTCGATATCATAACTCCGTAACAATTAAGGTGCCATTACCAAACGGCACGTCTTCGGGCAGGCCTCGGTTCAAGAGAGATTATCTGTCCAACGCTACGAATACCCTTTTTGGCGCTGACATTATTTTTGCTGTGTGGAGATATATCGAGCTCGAAAAGTCGCCCCGAACCGGGGGAGGGGGGGGGGGGGAGGGGGTGTACTCATGCCGTGTACGGCCGTAGTCGTATGGCCATAGACCCTCGCATCCCTACATTACCGGGACGGAGCACGTTATTGGGTTTACTCGCAGTGTTACGGTTTTCATCTGTCTTCGCTCGTCTACTCACTATGGTATCTATGTATCACATCTATCTGTGTATCACATCTGCTACTGTATCTATCTACGAGTGAGTATGATATCACTCTGTCTCTTTCGAAATGTAATGGGCTGTTTAGGTGTAATTTAATGTCTTAATATTGACACACGTTTCGTTCATTAAGGGACAGAGTTGTATGGACGCACGAGTAATGACTGGCTAGTACTGACGGGCGCTGCATGCTGAACATCTATCTGTTAATAAATATACACCATACATTTTTTTTTTTTTTTTGTCCATCCCATTCATTATCTTCGCCCTTCCTTTCTCTCTCCTCCCTAGTCGTAACTCAGATCCGGGGTCACAAAGTAGGCTCCTCTCCCTCCTCCCCCACTACGGTTCTTGCCTTGCATTTTTATCGCGAGAAGACTTCAGCCTTTCCTTCCCTCGTCGACTCGCATCGAATTGTGCATACAATGTCGGGACAGATTTATCTGCCTTGATATTTGTAAAACAATACAATACAATAACATGTTTTAGGTAGGTCGTTTGTGGTATTGGGGGGTACTAATAATTAACTTAGCGAATGAGGGAAAATAATATAGCTATACTATTAGTAAATACGTGTCAGGTATAAAATATGATATTACACAGGGGCGTAAAAAAAAGAGAGAAAACGACACCACACACGTAGGAAGGTCAGAATGAAAAACAAAACGGATCGCTGTGATCACAGGACGAAATGAGCGAAAACCATTTTTTTTCCGTTTTTTGTTCCCTTTTTTAACTTGGTTTTAGAGACCCCCCCTATTTTGTTTTCGCTGGTGGGGGGGGGGGGGGGGGGCGTACTCATTTGTTGCTTGCCTTAGTCATTTGACCATGGACCCCGCATCCCTTTCGAGACGGAGCACTGGTGGGGGGGGGGGGGAATTAAAAAAAAAAATTGGCTTTTTGTTTTTTGGGGTCAAAAAGGGCCGGGTTATTCCCTCCCATTTAGGGGGGGGGGGGGGGGGGGCGTACTCATTTGTTGCTTGCCTTAGTCATTTGACCATGGACCCCGCATCCCTTTCGAGACGGAGCACTGGTGGGGGGGGGGGGGAATTAAAAAAAAAAATTGGCTTTTTGTTTTTTGGGGTCAAAAAGGGCCGGGTTATTCCCTCCCATTTAGGGGGGGGGGGGGGGGGGGCGTACTCATTTGTTGCTTGCCTTAGTCATTTGACCATGGACCCCGCATCCCTTTCGAGACGGAGCACTGGTGGGGGGGGGGGGTAATTAAAAAAAAAACTTGACTTATTGTTTTCTGGGATCACAACGGTCCGGTTTATCCCCTCCAATATAGGGGGGGGGGGCGTGGGGTATCTGGGATTCAGATCCGCGCGTACACTCGTATTACACGTATTTATAAAACATCCACCCGACCGGTATGTATGTACTGTATACTGTGTGATACTTATGAATTTGAACGATAAAATACCTCCGACCTCCGTGATGAGCGCATGCATTAATTCACTGTGAATCATGTTACGTACCACGAGATGCCATGTTTCGCTCTGCACTCGCCAAGTTGATCTACTAGTAACAAAACCCACGCCGATGGCGTGGGGATGGAGCTTGGATGCGACCTAGGACTTAATATCAGAACGTAAAGAGTGCATATTGGGAAGAAGGAGGGAGCAAGGACAACAAATGGAGTATTGTGGATACATCTTGGCGGGAAGTAGACATAGAAGGAAGTTAGACTTTGCGCATAGATAGGTTTCCTTGGTTTCCGTGGTTTTCTGCTTTCGGGAATGTTATGAGTGATCAACGTTGAAGCTCATGCTGCACATTGTTAAGGATGGCAAATATAATATTATTAATAGTAATATTATTAGTCGTACTTGCCTACCGGTACTATCTCTGTGTCGTAATCTTGTGGCCACAGAACTGGTACCTTTCTAGGAGGAAGAATCGGCACGGACACTGGGTGTGTGCTAAGTGGATGTCGACGGGTATATGGAAAACGCGGTTTAATGCGAAGAACACACACACACAACGTTTCGTTGATGCCTTCATTGCCCCGTCTTCTACTGGTCGGGAAGTAGACGTAGAAGGATGTCAGACTTTGCGCATAGGTTTCCTTTGTTTCCGTGGTTTTCTGCTTTCGGGAATGTTATGAGTGATCAACGTTGAAGCTCATGCTGCACATTGTCAAGGATGGCAAAGATGATAATATAAATAACACCTCGGATGAATAAATAACCACCTGGTACAGCAGCAGTTGGTGTCTTAATATTACGGGCGCGTCGATGACCGTGAGGGTGTAATAGCTGCCGTGCTGGCACCAAATGACCTCCTACTCGATCTCGAGATATCTCCTGTGTTCCTCACAACAACAACAAAAGCAACAACATCCCGACGTGCTTTCCTTCCCCTACGTCTGCGCTGTGACATCAAGGGGGGGGGGTCCTGCGGTACACACAAACAACTACATATTTCCAAATTTTTACTACCATTTATTTGTCCTATTTACTAGTGTTTACTGGCCATGAATAGTCGTCATACCGTTAGTTTTATTTATTATGGTTATGACGAGATCGATTAAAAATGGCACCACTGCCATGGATGATGGATGACACAGGAGGTCGGGGGGGGCGCTTTGTGTCGATGGAGTTTTCGAGTTTTCGAATATTTCCAAGCAGCGTAAGAAAAAACACGACGAGACGTTTTTTTGGGGGGGGGACCGCTGAAAGAAAGTAAAAAATGGCAACAACATTTTTTTCCACGATTGAATTTAGAGAGGAAGGTTCATATATATATACTACTTCATTGTCGCACAGCACAGCCAAGGAGAAGGGAACAAATGATGTAAATATTATCACGTCTTTGTTGGTTCACAACGCAACAACAACGAAGTTACTATATCCCAGCAGCAGCGGCGGCAGGTGCGTTGTGTGGCAGAAGATTCAACAACAACCACAACAGCAGTGGAAAGAGACCATCGTCCGGGGGGGCGACTGTTCACAGCCATATCTATGGGCTATGATCCTCCGAAAAAATGTCAAAATAGCCCATAGATCCATATATATGGACTGCAGCACTTGAGGTAAGTTTAAGTGCAGTCCACACACTATTACACTAGCCCTATCCCTACTAACCCTACAGTACAGGACACCTGATGAGAAACAGGTTAATAAGAAAGCCAGGCTAATATTTAGAGGAAAATAATAAATTCGGGAGGCGTTATCTTGAAATTAGTGTAGAAAGCACCCTCTCTCAAATACTAAATCCAGCCTGGACCAGACTTCCTGTTTCTTATTAGGTGTCCTGTACTCCTGTATCCCCTGGATATATTTCTGAACCAGCACACAAAGTGGGAGCAGGGCGCCAAGTGGGATTTTACCCGGATGGGATCAGGGGAGAGGTTAAAATATTCTATATGCTCCTGCCGAACCATTATTGATTGACGAATTCTTGGTTTTATTTATTTATTTCCCGTCGCCATTATTGATTGACGAATTAATGGTTTTATTTTTTTTATTTTCCGTCGCCGAAAGTTCGGGATCTCCCTTTTTTCGACCCAAATCTCCTAAAGAAAAATAAAAATAAATATTTGGCGGAAGAAGAAAACGAAAAAAAATCCAACCGTTAATGGGTCGGCAGGGATTCATGCAACATGTTTTTGTTGACCGATTGATATGGAGGCGTACATTAGGAAGGAGGAGGGAGCAAGGACAACAAATAAATGGAGTATGGTTGATAAATCTTGGCGGGAAGTAGACATAGAAGGAAGTTAGACTTTGCGCATAGATAGGTTTCCTTTGTTTCCGTGGTTCTTCTGCTTTCGGGAATGTTACTGTGAGTGATCAGCGGTGAAGCTCATCATGCTGCACATTGTCGGATGGCAAATATGATAATAATAATAATAATTATTATTATTATAATAATAATAATAATAATAATAATAATAATAATAATAATAATAATAATAATAATAATAATAATAATAATAACATGGAGGCGTATTCGTAGTCGATTGGCCACCCCGTTTTCCCCCATACACAAGCACTCATCATGATGACCGTGTGGACTGCACTTAGGCGCTGCAGTGCATAATGGGGTAAGAACCGGTCCCCCCCTGTGTGGGGGGAAAACTACTTGGAGTTAGTGTGGGATAGTTTCGTCAGTTCTGAATGGGTTAAGAACTGGTCTCACGAATTTGGGGACGAACTACTCGGAATTAGTGTGGGACTATTTTTTGTTCAGTTCTGAAGGAGTTAACCCCTTAAGAACCAGTCCCCCGTTTTCTGGGGGAAAACTACTTGGAATTAATGTGGGATGAGTATTTTCAGTTCTGAATGGGTTAAGGAGCTCCCTTCATTCCGAACGGGTTTCAGCCAAAAAAAGGTATACCTTATACATCTATCGTCCCACGTATGGGAACAAAAAAAAAAAAAAGGAGAAAAGGTGCGCCATCCATTGAGTGCGGGGCATGCCGCAGGAGTAAGAAGAGGGGTTTGAGGATTTTGAGATGCCGCGAGAGGAGGCGAGGAAAACCCAACTAAAGGTAGTGTGACGGTGATCGCAGAAAGCATGCATGCATGCATGCATGCATGCATGCATGCATGCATGGGTGTTATATATGATATATATGCGCATGCACAGCATACATGCGCACATACAACATGATATATAACTGCAGTATGCATGATGCGCATGTAGATAGCATGGTATGATATGAGCGTGCAGGAACAAAACATGTCTTGAATTGCGTGCTGCCGAACGACCGCATACAAAGTGCAGCTGCAGTAGCAGCAATAACGTCAAATAGCACATCTATTTATAGTGGGTAGTAGTATATATCGTAGTATTCGTAGTAGTGGAAGTGTAGTAGTAGTAGTAGTAGTAGTAGTAGTAGTAGTAGTAGTAGTAGTAGTGTAGTAGTAGTAGTAGTAGTAGTAGTAGTAGTAGCAGTAGTAGTAGTAGTAGTAGCAGTAGTAGTAGTAGTAGTAGTAGTAGTAGTAGTAGTAGTAGTAGTAGTAGTAGTAGTAGTAGTAGCAGTAGCAGTAGTAGTAGTAGTGGAAGTAGTATAGTGTAGTAGTGCAGTAGTGCAGTAGTGTGTAGTAGCAGTAGCAGTAGCAGCAGTAGTAGTAGTAGCAGTAGTAGTAGTAGTGTAGTTGTAGTGGATCAATATAAACACCTATGGATGACCATTTACTTCAGCAAGACATTATAATGTTGTTTCAGTCTCCAGTGACAACGATCATCTTCCCCAGGCACCCCAGGGGTGCAACGTATAAAAACCCCAACACCCCACTATTACGGGGGACCGTGGTAAATAGGCAGTAGAGGACAAACACTGTTAGTGGATCTTCCTAAGGTAGCTAATTATGCACTCTGATTGGCCAAGCAAGCACTGACCACTGGCATAGGGTTCGGGTTAGGGTTCGGGTTAGGGTTCGATCTGAGGGTCACACTACTACTACCAAGACAAAAACCCCATTTTAAAGATCCACTATCACCCTTTGTCCACCCCTCTAAATAGGACCAAATATTGTTACTTCCTACAAGTAAAAATAGTTAAATATATATATCTGGTATATATATATATATATATAGGTTTCTGTGTGCACCGTAGGTCCTATTTACTATTACGGAGGACCATAGTAAACACTAGTAAATAGGACCAAATTTTGTTAGTAATAATAGGGAAATATATAGGTTTTTGTCTTTACCATAGGTCCTATTTACTATGGTCCTCCGTAATATTTACGATGGTCGCCCGTAATACCCATTTTCGAGACCCAAACAGGGGGGTATACGAAAACCAAGTAAACAAAAAATGAAAACAAAAATCGATTTTCGTCAATTCGTCCAGAAGTCGTCGTGCCCCCCTCATCAACCGTTTTTTTTTTTTTTTGTTCTTGCCTTGTTGCCTTTTTGGTGACCGTTTTATACGATCGACGTTTTTTTCTTGCTTGGTTCATGGTAGTACGGCACCAACATGCTTACATGATGGTTTTGGTTAGTTGACTGACATTCGATGTGGCCCACAGAAAAAAAACACACACACACACAAACACACACAACACATTTCGATCAGCAAATCATACGTATCGTAGGCCTACATTTTTTCGGCCCTTTTTTGGTCCGTTTGGGTTCACTCACAGAAAAAACACACACACACACACACATTTCGATCGGCACATTGTTGTCGTTTGTGTGTTGTTGTCTTCACATTAAAAGCCGTGCCGGTCTCTCTATCCAGTACCTCCATCTGTCCGTACGAATCCAACACTTGACGCGGTCGATTCCCGTGGTCATATGCAAACTTACCCAAAAAAGGTATACCTTGTACTGAAATATAATACAGTAGGCCTATTTTTTTTTACAGCCCTGTTTTCGGTCCATTTTGGGCCCTGAGGTAATTACCGCGGCCTTGCAAGCCCATACTACTACACAATCATATTTGTTATATTATTTGCCTTCCGACAATGTACAGGGCACTATTATTATCATCTTTGCCATCCGACAATGTGCAGCATGATCTTCAGCGTTGATCACTCATAAAACTCCCAAAAGCAGAAGACCACGGAAACCAAGGAAACCTATGCGTACAGTCTAACACAATTCTATGTCTGCTTCCCGCCAAGATTTATCCACAATACAGGGCACTATTCCTTCAGAATGAAATGAAAAAGCTGACACAATTCGTCGAATACCACCAATCTCCTCCAACAAATTCTCCTCATAACCACACTGACGCATGCTGACCATCTTAAGGGCAGAGGTGCACCTGCATACAGGCCATGTTTTTTTTTTTCCGTGGGTGATCAGTCACTTGAGGAGCTCTATACTAATAGTGAGTCAAAACGTGATTTTGGAGGAAAACAAATGTGCTATTTAGCCGATGACCAATACATACTGTGGCCTACCTACTGTAAGTATACAACGATCAATAAATTGCAACTCATGAAAAAAAAAAAAGTCCGACGAATTTGGGTTAAGGAGCCCGATCATTTCGGAAAACATTTCCGACAAATAACGGTATACCTCTACCTCTATCACACCCAGACGCGTGCTACGGTAGAGGTAGCATTTTTGGGCTGAATCGTTTTCTGAACGATCGGGCTTCTTATAACCCAAATTCGTCGTTTTTTTCATTTTTGTGACGAATAGTGTTCCAGAGTATACTTCGGTCATGAGATTTCGCATCCGGCAGCACTTTTATTTTCCTCCAAAACCATTTTTTCGGTGAGGTATGACGCTCCTTAAGCGAGGAGCTCAGAAAAAACAGGGTGCGTCTCTATCGTAGCATGCCTCACCACATCGTAGCATGCCTCACCACGCGTCATAAGTAGGTGTGTTTTAGGGGGGGGGGGTGCTCCATTTTCATGCATGGGCGTAGTCGCCGTATGACCATAGACCCTCGCATCCCCACAATGCCGGGACGGAGCACGATGGGTTTTCACCAACCAGGCAGGCATTTGCTAGCACCAAGCGCGAAGCGAAACGCGAGGTATCTCGGCGAGTGGCATGGAGGGTGAGCTGCGTCCTGCTATAAGAAACCCCGCCTGTGAGGCGGACTTGCATATGGACGACAGCTTCCGGTGGATCGCTTTGGTTTCTGGTGTGACCACTTCCAGGGGCAGCAATGGGTATTTGGCGGGGGGGGGGGGGGGGGAAACAACAGGACCCCCGAGATATAGATATATACAGCGACCAAACCAATGATGAGTTTGACGCATGCTACGGTGGAGGACGCGTGCTACGATGGAGGAGGTATACCTTATTTTGGCTGAATCGTTTTCTGAACGATCGGGCTCCTTAACCCAAATTCGTCGTTTTTTCATTTTTGTGACGAACAATATTTCAGAGTATACTTCGGTCAGAGGATGTTTCTCTTCCGGGCAGCACTTTTTATTTTCCTCCTAAAAACATTTTTTCGGTGATGGTATGACGCTCCTTTAAGTCGAGAAGCTCGGAAAAAAAAAACATGATGCGCCTCTATCGTACTATGTGTCAGAGGTGCGCCATGTTGTTTCCGAGCTCCTTACTTGAAGAGCTCCACACACCTCACCGAAAAAGCGGTTTTTGGAGGAATATAACACGGATGGCCGATGGCCAATTTCACAACCTACAGCAAGTACGTTCGGAAACGTATTTTCAACACAAGAGTAAAAGCCAGGCGATTTTGGGTTAACCCACTGACTAGTGCTACGGTAGAGGTAGCACTTTTTGGCTGAATCGTTTTCTGAACGATCGGGCTCCTTAACCCAAATTCGTCGTTTTTTCATTTTTGTGACGAATCATGTTTCTAACTACACTTCGATCATGAGATTTCGCATCCGGCAGCTTATTTACTTTCTTCTAAAAGAAATTTTCGGTGAGGTATGACGCTCCTCAAGTGAGTAAGTAGCCTCAGAAAAATCATGGTGCACCTCTATCGTAGCATGCGTCCCCCTTTAGAACTGGTCCCCCGCTTTTGGGGACAAACTACTTGGAATTAGTGTGGGATCAGTTTTTGCAGTTCTGGAAGGGTTAAGGACCCCCCTGTTGACCAGAAAACGTTTCAGCCAAAAAAAAAGGTACACCTCTGTCGTAGCACGCGCCTTTTAGTGTTATCAACCGTCTTCCACCAGTAAGCGTGAGCGTCTAGGATTGCGGGTGTAGGATACTGGTTGCGCTGTCCGTGCCCTACAATGTACGGTGCCTTGACAAGCATTGTAACTCGGAAATCCGCAATTGACGCATGCTACGATAGAGGTGCACCATGATTTTTCTGAGGCTACTCACTTGAGGAGCGTCATACCTCACCGAATTTTTTTTTTAGAAGAAAGTAAATAAGCTGCCGGATGCGAAATCTCATGATCGAAGTGTAGTTAGAAACATTATTCGTCACAAAAATGAAAGAAGTCCGACGAATTTGGGTTAAGGAGCCCGATCGTTCAGAAAACGATTCAGCCAAAGTGCTACCTCTACCGTAGCACTAGTCAGAAGCGTGAGCGTCTAGGATTGCGGGTGTAGGATACTGGTTGCGCTGTCCGTGCCCTACAATGTACGGTGCCTTGACAAGCATTGTAACTCGGAAATCCGCATTCGATAGAGGTTCGTAGCACTTTCTGGCTGAAATTTTTCGGAATGATCGGGCTCCTTGGTCCAAACTCGTTGTAATATTTTTCACACTAGACTCAGGTCAATGGCATTGCTTCATCGGGTAGCACTTTTATTTTCCTCCAAAGGCAGGTGGCTTACTATTAGTATGGAGCTCCTCAAGTTAGGAGCTCAGAAGAAACAGGGCGCACCTCTATCGTAGCATTCGTATCATCCGGCAATCATGAAGTGTGTACGTCGTTGGAAGTCGTCCATTTTTTTGTCCTCAAATTTTATCGTCAACATTTTCCTCTCTCTGGAGTGCTAAAAATAAGGGGGTTTTACGACTTGAGTGACGAGTAATAGTAGTGTGGATTAGAGCACACGATGCCCCCCTTTCGTATACAATAAAGTAGTCGAACGTTGTGCGAGGTAGTAGGGGTGGATTAAATGGATTAGTTAATGGCTTGAAGGTAGTCGTAGCGTGGATTCTTTATTATTATGTTATCCCATTTTTTTTTCAATCAAACCATTCACATATATATATATATATATATAATGTTTCATACCTACTGTCACAATCAATCATCAATCATCCCTGAATACTATTTTGCCAATTAAGGGACACACAACATCTTAATCAAACCATACTACGGGTACTACAGTACTACAAGATACATATACACTGTAGACTACGAGGGATATACACGCGATAGACTTACCCGTGCAAGAAAAAAAGACAAAAAGAAAATTACCCAGACCAATAAAAAACGCGCGCACACCTCGTTATAGACGAACCTCTCTACGAGTAGACTGTTCAAGTGACCCCTGGTGGGATACGTTGGGGCGGGGAAAGAAGTAGAAGTTCCGCGGTTGTATATATATTAACTTCGTACACAGAAGAAAGGGGGAGAAACATGGAGAAAACATAAAGTGGGGCGATAGAAATCGCCCCAAACCGCCAAGTGCTCCACAGAGAAGCACGCATATTTCCTCTGTGGACGTTACACAAATATCCCTGCACCAAGTACGTTAGCACTCTGAACATAGACCACCGCCACAATAGAGCAACCCCCTTGCTCCGTCTCGAAAATGATGCGTGGTCAATGGTCAAATTACTAACGCAAGCAACGAATGAGTACGCCCCCCCCCCCTATGGTCATACGACTACGGCCATCCATGAGAATGAAGTACACCCCCCCCCCCCCATCCCCATCCCCCACCCCCAGGCCAGCGGAACGGTGAAAAGCCAACGTGCTCCGTCCCGGCATTGTAGGGATGCGAGGGTCTATGGTCATACGACTACGGCCGTGCACGACATGAGTACACCCCCCCCCCTATGGTCATACGACTACGGCCGTGCACGACATGAGTAACCCCCGCACCCCTAATGGTCATACGACTACGGCCATGCATGAAAATGAAGTACCCCCCCATGCCAGCGGAACTGTTGTACCTGCCACCAAAGAACGTCCACGTCTAAGGCTTAAAAATAGCAGCAGTCGGAGAGATGCAACGCGCACGGGACAGCAGCAGCGGCGGCGCCAACGGCAGCGGCGGCAGCAGTAGCAGCAGCAGCAGCAGCAGCAGCAGCAGCAGCAGCAGCGGCAGCAGCAGCAGCAGCGGCAGCAGCAGCAGCGGCAGCAGCAGCAGCGGCAGCAGCGGCAGCAGCAGCAGCGGCAGCAGCAGCAGCGGCAGCAGCAGCAACAGCCCCTGTATCGGGAACCAAAAACAAACGAGTGCAACAACAGTAACAACACCGCTCGCTTGCTCATGCGACCGAAAAATTTGCCATCAACATATTCATACCATCAAACTATATTCAGTGCCACCACAGGCTCTATTAGGGCCGACCTTGTAGCCTCCTGGGGCGTGTGTGTCGAAAACTATCACGGAGCAGTAGTGAACGGATGCTCTCCTCGCGCATGCATATAATATGACATGATATTCTAGTTTGAAGCTCATTCATTGGCTCAAGTTTGCCCCGCTTTTATTGGTGATGTCAACACATCATTCCAATAGCACGACCATACGAACGTGTGCGATTGTCGTGGTATCTATAGAAAGCCCAGCTTTTGCTAATCTTATCCCCTTCCTGTTTCGCCGCCTGTGGCCACCATCTATCTCCTAAGATAGCGATCGTTTTTTCGCTACTATTTAGTGTACCAAACTTCTCCGTGTCACATTCGTCTACTTTTCTCGTCTCTTCCTCTAACACACCCCTTTCCCCCTTGTACCTTTTCACACTCTCCCACGATGTAAATTCTACTCTCTATGGCTTTGCCACATGGGCACATCTGTGCATCTACTTCCTCCTCCTCCTCCCGGCTACTGGTATACCTCTTTCTTCTTTCTGGCAGGTCCAGGTCCCCTACACGAAATCGCAGTTTCAGCTTTTTCGCCGAGGGCGTGTGGGGGTGATATATAAGGGAACATTCCTTGCCAACGAGTGCGTGTTACCGGCGGGGTGTGCAAGCGGCGGTACTTCGATGGCTAAAAGCAGTGACAACTACGCGGCCGGCAAGGGGGTGACAGGGGGGGGTGCCAACAAGAGGGGGGTGTGAGGCAAGGAGTGTACCAGGAAGCATGAGAGGCTTTGGTCTGAAAAACAAAAACACAGTTTGGTTTTTTCGTTCCCACGCAATGCCGGTGATATTATGGCAAGGCCCCAAGCTTGAAAACCACGGGACGAGAGCAAAAAAAAAACAAACAGTCGCCTTGCCGCGATACCTCGGAGAACGGTTTTCGGTACGTATGTACCCCCAAACAACGATGAAAAACTCCAGAGGATTGCGCACCTCAGAGGCCTTGTCCCTTTGCCCCACTAAAAAAAAACGGCCGATGGTAAAATATCTTGGTATGAAACCTTTCTGAACTCCCTTTCTGGCCCACACCAGAGCGTATTTTATGCCGCCGGCGCAGCAGCAGCACCGACGGAGCCCGCTCCCCGTCCAGGGGTCGCCGGAGTCAATATTGTACGTAGCGATTTTAATATTATGTTAACATGAGTCGGGAAAAACCCTTACAGGTACGTATAATACGCATTTCGCCTGATGTAGAGAGCCAAAGCGCTCTGTTTTCAGGTGTACCTCCGAAAGAGGGGTGTGTGGTATTCAACGTACCCCCCCCGGTGATAAAGCGACGGGGCGAAACAAAAAAATGTTTATATGTATATATACAGTATATATNTCTTGCGCTGGACGCCGCTCGTCCGATTGGTTGGGGGGGGTGGGGGGGGGGGGGGGGTGATAGTGTGATATCACATACATGCGTGTTGTACGGTAAGACATGCCTTCAAGTACCTCTAGCACGGGCGAATGCTTCGCACTCCGGACGACAGATCACCTACCGATAGACCATATAGATCATCTACAGATAGATCATGATCTAGATATTTCAGGGATTAGATAGATCTATTCCCTCGCGATCTTGTAGGATCTACTAGCTCATCGTGTCGCCGGGACGGTTGGGTATAACCCGCATAATGATCTACTCGAAGTTATAGCGCATGTCACATGTTTCCTGGTCTGGACCCGTACTTACAAAGAACCAACGCACACCTCTCATCACGGCAGGTGAGCAACTACAAACGATCTACTAGATGATCTGCTAGATGATCTAACCGATCTATCTGTATACTATCTATATACTATCTATAGATAGATCATGATCTGTGAGAGGTGTGGAATGTTTTTTCAACCTTCTTGGGGGACTTTGGAAACCCTAGAGCGGTTAATGGGGGGAGGGGGGGGGGAGTGTACCCATTAGCCGCATGTCGTGCATGGCCGTAGTCGTATGCCCCGTAGACCCTCTCGCATTCCTATACAATGCCGGGACGGAGCACACGTCAGATTTTCACCAACCAGGAAAGGCACACTGCTTGCTTGCACCAAGCGCGAAGCGCCGTGAGGTGTTGATTGGGCGAGTCGCATGAAGGGTGAGCTGCGATAGAGGTAGTCCCAGTGACACTTTTTGGCCCAAAACTTTTTCTGAATGACCTATGAAAGGTACCTTAACCCAAACTCGCCGGAATTCCATTTTTGCTTTCGCCGTATTTTTCGTTTTTTTCGTTAGGCCATGAGGTTGTTTATATCGGGTACGAGCGCTTTTGTTTTCCGCCAAAACCAGTTTTTGAGAGGGGTATGGAGCTTCTCAAGTGACCACCCTTATAAGGCAGAAAAAATGCAGTGCACCCCTATCGTAGCATGCGTCCCGCCTGTGGGGGGTGTCTTGGGCAACAAGGGGTCTGACGCGTGCTACGATCGAGGTAAAGGTATACCTTTTTTTGGCTGTTTTTGTTTTTTATTTCGGAATTCCAGTCTTGTGTTGCAATATTTTTCGTTGTATACAGGTACCGGCCCGCTCATAAGAAACCAGAACTCGGGCTTAGGCTGGACGCGTGCTACGGTAGAGGTAGCACTTTTGGGCTTAATCGTTTTCTGAACGATCGGGCTCCTTAACCCAAATTCGTCGGACTTTTTATCATATTTGTGACGAATAATGTTTCAGAGTATACTTCGGTCATGATATTTCGCATCCGGCAGCACTTTTATTTTTCTCCAAAATCATTTTTTGGGTGAGGTATGACGCTCCTTAAGTGAGGAGCTCAGAAAAAAACATGGTGCACCTCTATCGTAGCATGCGTCGCTGACTTTCTTATTCGAGAAAGGGGGGTTGTGTCCCGCACTAACTTCAGTGTAACAGCTGTCGACTTTCTTATTTCCCCCGTAATGTTTAGGCTTGAGTTTTCTTGTGGGGGCACTTTCTTATGACAGGGCCGGTAGTGTAGTTATTAGCTCTTGCGGGGTTGTTCGTCGGGGTAGGTGGAACGTTTACCTTCCTCCAAAATCAGTTTTCTGGTGCGGTTTACTCGTAGAGCGTCTCAAATAATAAGTGACCCCCCTCAGAAGGCAGAAACAATGGTTGGTGCATGTGAGGAGGTTGGGGTAAGGACACAGCAGAGTATCCTTAGCCAGGTCAGCCAAATATAACGGGTACTCGTTGGTACTCGCGTGTGTTGTTTGCTTAGAGATAGAAGAAGAGCAGCTTTGTTATTATTATTGTGCTTGCCATCCGACAATGTGTAGTGTTGTTCCAAAAAAGACCTCAGGGAACAAAAGTGAAGAACTCTCCAGATCAATAGCGTAGCAGTATCATGCGGCAGCTTTATTCCTTTTCCCGCGATGAAGACTGAAAGGACAGGGGAAGGCCACCTGGGAACCCCTCCCCCTGGTTCCCATCTGAGATACGCCTTCCAAGTAATACCAATACGATCCAAACACCTGATACCAGGTATTTACCAACGTTTTCACATCATTCCAACAGTACCATAACATGCACCTCTGCCGTAGCATGCGTCGTCTGCACACAACAAGCGTGGTTCTATTTTTTTTCGGTTCGTTAAAAAAATACCTGGTAATACCGTTGCGACTTTCGTACTACTGTAAAAAAACACAATGCAGGCACGAGAGACACATGCCCGTAGGTAGAGGTGCACCGATGTTTTTTTTTCCGGGGTTCCTCCCTTGAGCCGTACCAGGTATACGAATAGCAAGTCAGTAATATTATTAGTAAGTCACACGAAAAACGGATTTCGAAAAAAAAAATGAAACTGCAACTCGATGATTTTGCCAAACAAAGAATGGCATTCCGATGTGTTCGGGTTGTTAAGGAGCCCCGCCATTCAAAAAAAAAAAAATGCCTTATAAGGCAAAAAAACGCCACCCCTATCGTGAACAGATCTCCGAAACCAGAAAAAAAAAAAAAACAGATCTACGGAAAAAAGAAAACAGATCTACGTACGACACTGTGGTACCCGATGTACGCCCGAGTACGAGCACGTATTGCACGTCGTACAGAATGTGGTCGGTTCAGCCGTTTCGGGTCACATTTCTCAGGTACTCAAAACCCGAAGTTGGCGCGATGTAAGTATGCAAAGATTAGTTTCGATCAAATCCTCGATCTCACAGCTGTGTTTTTTTTTTTTTTTTTTCAATATATCAAGTAGGTACACGGAAAAAAAAGGGGGGAAAAGTCGCCGCGGTTCATCAATTGACCCACCACCAAATTCGATATTTTATTGTTTGATCAGAAACAGAGCCAGCTCCCCCCCCCTCCCCCCCCGGGAAGATCAGCTTCCCAGAGGTTGGAGTGGTCGGCCTGGTGCCTTCACGAAGAAGGGGTACGAGTACGAGGGGTATAACCCGTCAGTCGAAACGAGGGGGGAACACTGGAGCACATGTTGGCCCTCGCTACCAAAACTTCCACCAGCGAAACAACAGCCTATATACGTAACGTAACCACAACGCGGCGCCGACTGCAGCACAACGCCCCTCTCACGCCGCATACGTACTAAAACCAAGATAATAGTGTCACAGACGGGGGGGGGGCGGGGGGAGGGGGGGGTATACTAGAACCAAGTAAAATACGAACTGAAAAATAAATAATTTCTTAATGTCATTGAATTAGGTTAAAACCCATCCCATTTATTATCTTCGCCCTTCTTTTCTCTCTCCCTCTCATAGAGTCGTAACTCAGATCCGGGGTCACTTAACTCTCCTCCTCCCCTCCCCACTACACAGCTGTAGTACTTGCCTTGCACTTTTATCGGGAGACAAACTCAGCACTTTCTTCCCTCTTCGACTCTCGTCAAAAATTGTGCCTACCCACGCTCGCCCCCGCTCGTCCACTCGCCCGGCAATCGACCCGACACCATCGCTCGCCCCTATAAATACAACAGGCGCTTTCGACAGTAGCTGGTGTCGTTTGAGAATAAAAATCTCCCTGCATAACCCTCATAGGACTGGAGTCCTGTTTTGGGGACAAATTACTTAGAATTAGAGTGCTTTGTCCCCAAAACGGGACTGCAGTTCTAAAAGGGAGACTCGAATCCCTCACTTCGTGGTTAACTACTACAGTAGACCACCGGGGCGACGCCTGGGCGCGGGCGGCGTCGCGGGTAATGTGCAAGTTCAATCCCACGGTGTGGAGGATGTCGTGGGATGTGGAGTGGACTCACTATGAGCTGTACGTGTACCGTTCTCCAACCCTACTGTGGGTCAAAACTTTGGACTTTTCGACGAAACGCCGCTCGACACGCATTTTTAACCAAAGATGTCAGGAGACGGCACTTTTGACCCCTTGACTGACGTCATTTTGTCTTTTTTTTATCCTTGACTGACGCCAAACTACTAGGTTTTAGTGTGGAACAATCGGATCCACACGCTTGACCGATGCCCGTTTTCCCTTGACTGACCGTCTCGTGACATCTTTGTTTTTAAAAACAACAGCTGTGAGCTCGAGGATTTCGTCGAAGCTCATCTTTGCCGCGTAGCTGAGGGTAATACTTCGATCGCGCGTACTTACGGGTTTTATATGTCCTCATGTAGGATGTACATCCCATATGTATGCTCGTTTTGGGCACGCGGCGGACCACGCGATCTCAATTGATATCTATGAGCCACTAATAAGAGCCACTCAACATACACACTTTTTCAACTCTTGCCACACAAGATCGTTTGGGCACGCGGCGGACCACGCCATCTCAATGATATCTACGAGCCCATTAGCAGGCTGGCTTACCCCAGCGACGTCTCGAAACTATACCCCTGGAATTTCTGGAGGCTGGAGAGGACACAAACCGGGCTGGTCGCATACCAGTGTAGGGTCATGGCCCAAGGCCCCGGCCAGAACTTTCCACACACGACCCCCCAAAAAAGCATCCCCCCCAAAAAGCAATGTCTCACGGCGCTTCGCGCTTGATGCAAGCAATGTCTGCCTGGTTGGTGAAAACCCAACGTGCTCCGTCCCGGCATTGTAGGGATGCGAGGGTCTATGGTCATATGACTACGGCCATGCACGACATGAGTACACCCCCCCCCCCCCAAAAGCAAAGTCATACACAAGGACGCTGATCACACTTGTGTCTTCTGCTGCTGTCATGGTGCCGAAAAGTAATATCAGCAGAGACAGCCGTGACTCTACCGTACCATTCTCCAATCCTACGTCAAAACTTTTGGGACTTTTCTACGAAACGCCGCCCAACACGCTTTCATAACTCATCGCCACAGATGCACACGCTTTAATAACTCCTCGTCGTTTTCAGCACGCGACGGACCACGCGGTCTCAATGATACCTACGAGGCATGTGATATGAGCCACTCAACATCAACATACATACGTTTTAAACTCCTGCAACACACGCATGAGCGTTTGGGGACGCGGCGTACCACGCGGTCTCAATGATAAACATGAGCCTATAACATGAGCCACTCAACATACAATTTTAACTTCTGCCACGAGGTCTCATTGGTAGATATGAGCCTACGAGATGAAATACGTCGGGTAACGGTAGCTGGCTGGCTTGCCGAGCGCGCGGCGACTTATCGAAACTGCGAGTATACCCTGGAATTTTTGGAGGGTGGAGGGGACACAAACCTGTCTGGTCGCATACCGGGTTCGGGTCATGGCAAGGCCCCCGGCTAGAATGTTTCCACACACAGACCACAAGAAAAAAAATTCAGACACGTACGCAATACATGTAAGGACGCTGATCCCACTGGCGCCTTCTGCTGCTGCCGTGGCGCCGTAAGGGGAGGTCGGCAGAGACAGACAGCCTTATCGGCGTGATCTAGTCGCAACTAGTAGTGCGATATTTTGAGCTGAAACTCGATGGAATTTTCTCACTCTAGTCTGTACGTATCACACCTTGGACCTGTAGCTCTTGACTCTGCTGCACTGTGCTTTCACGTGTAGGTCACAACTACGCACTGGACGAGGTGTGTACCAAGGGCTGCCATTCACACTACCATGTATCGCTGCATTCATCTGATTGGCCAAACTTCTTACCAACGTACAAAACTCACATTCTCTCATTCTTCCGAGAATATTCGACGTACTAAATCAGGATCCATGATTGGTCCCGGGCCTCTGGCGGCATAAATACCTACTATTACTGTAACACCGACGCGAAAAATAGTTAGTCGTGTTGAAAAAACAAAAACGGGGACAGGAATCTTTTTGTTCCAGACACCCTCCCCCCCCCTATAAGACACGCCTTCAATTATCTGCCCATCAGGCGCAGTTTTGTCCAACCCTCTTGAGACTTCCGAACTACCAAAAGCGCTTACGACATGCATTCAAGTACCTGTCATATATCTCAGGCGCATCTTCTGTTTGAAACCTCTTGAAGACTTCTGAACTCCCAAAGCGCTTACGGCACGCATTCAAGCACTTGGCTATATGCCAGACGCATCTTCTTTTTTTAAAGTCTCTTGGAGACTTCTGAAACCCCTAAGCGCTTACGACACGCATTCGAGTACCTCTCTTATCTCTGCCAGACGCATGCCTTATTAAATCCAGCCCTTGGGACTTCTGAAATCCCAAAGCGGTCAAGACATGCCTCCAGGTACCTCACTATGTGCCAGGCGCATGGTTTGGAAACCCCGTTTCGATGGCGCCACTGAGGGCTGATGCTTGGGGCGGGCGCGGCGGGCGAGGTGCCGAGAGGGGTTGGGTGGCGCACGGTATAGCCGGTTCCCCGCGAGGCATACAAAAAACCGACATAGTCGTGACGGTCCGTTAGGGCACCACCATCACCCATCACTACCGAGAAGCATAAAATAATAAGGGTGACGCAGACCAAAATCCATCAACCTGGCTGCTAACGGGCTGCTTCGAACCCCCTCCCCCCTGCTCCGCTACCAAGGCGGTCTCGAGAAGGCCTTCGAGAGCGCTTTCTGGCTTCTCTGGCTCGGGCTTGGTTGTGCAGAAAGTACACTGGCCCCTTCCAGAGTCCTGTGGGAGTCACCTACGTACAAACAAAAAAAAAGCATACATACAGTAAATACATACTTCCTCTGTGCCGTAAGTAAAGGTACTTATGGGGGACAAATCATATCTCGCCGGTGCGGTTACCGACAGTGCTAAAATTGGGTTAGCAGAAAAGCTACTAATACGGTGATACTCATGAAAAAAAAAAAAAATGCGAGACATGCTCTTTGAGAATTAGTGGGTCGAATATTGGGAATTTTATCGGGATTTTGGGAAGATTTGAGAATGTTTTTGAGATATTTTTCGAGATTTGTTTTGAGAATTTGTTGTTTTCGGCGTTTGAACGCCCCCCTACCTCCCACAACTACGATGGATACCCCCCCCAAACGTAAACGGGGCGCCCGAAGCGTGTTGTGGTGCAGCAGGATGGCGCGAGCCCCTACACGGGAAAGAACAATCCGGAGATTCTTAACTCTGCGGGGATGGGGCGGGGTTGGATGGTAGAGACTTGAACGTCAACGACTTGGGCTTCTTCGCATCACTTAAGTCGAGGGTATGGGGGATGAACGCCAGTTCGATAGAACAGTTGGTGAAGACTATCTTCCAGCAGTACGGGGAGTACGATAGTGCCACCTTAGAACGGGTTTGGCAGAGCCTCTTCAAGGTTTACAACCAGACACTACGTAAGATGGGCGATAACGACTTTATTTAGCGTTGAGCATACCGGGGTGACGGCGCGGCAGAGGGCAGGAACGTTAGAGAGGGTGGTAAAATATGACCAGGAGGCCTTCTCGAAGGCGTGGGACTACCTAGCGGCGCCCATCAGTGACGGCGAGGACGACTAAGTTTTTGTTTTTGTTTTTTCGTCACTTTTTCGTCACTTTTTAGCCCCCCGAAAAGGGGCAAAATACGGCCATTTTTGGGCCGACCGGATTTGTTTCGGCCGTTCATGTATGCAGGGGGGTGCGTGCAAAAAATAAATAAATACGGAGTTCAACTAAAAAAACACCAAATATTAAAAAAAAAAATGTCGCCTACGGCATCGGACACCGTTAAGGGTCTGTGCAATCATAAGTACCTTTACTTATGGCACAGAGGAAGTACATACACAAAACACACATGATAATACAGACACAAAAAAGACGCACAAAAAATACCCATACAGTACAACAATACACACAAAAAACGCACATGAAAACACAGACACAAAAAACAGACACATCCGTAATAAAAAAAATAACAGATGCAGCGAGGGTGGTTGATTGTTGATTTTTTTTTTTCGACATCTCACAGAATTTTTTGTTCGTTACGGGGGGGGGGGGGGTTACTAAAACCAAGTGAAAAAAATTGGAAATAAGGATCATTTTTTTTCCCCGTTTTCTTATTTCATCATGTGATCACAACGGTTGCAACGGTTTCCTATTCCGACCTCTGGGGGTGTGGTGTGTCGTTTTCTCTTTTTTCCGGACGCCCCTGGATGCAGTCCTAAATAGTTCTAAGCTGTACGCTGTACACTGCTGTAGACACGATCAATACGTACTATTGCGGGGTGGGCTAATGTAGTAAACACTAGTAAATAGAACCTACGGTACACACTGTTACCTGTTTTTACTAACAATATTTGGTCCTATTTACTATGGTCCTCCGTAACAAACGACAGTTTTGCCCTCCGTAATTGGTGCACGAGCAACGTAGTTAGTGGCGATGGAGTTTTGGGGGGACTACAGATGCATAACAAAAAAAAAACACGCAAAATGTCATTTTCGACAGCCCAAATTGGTGTGTACCAGTAGCGCGGCGATGGGAATTACGACCTCGCGGCGGTGTGAAAAGCACGTTGTGTTGCTGCACGAAGGTCGTGGGTGGGATGCATGCATTCGGGGCTGGCAAAATAGGGAGACCATAAAAAATAAAAATAAAACCAAAAACCAAAAACCAAAAACCAAAAACTGCACAAAAAAAAAAACAGCCAACATCAATCAATCAATCAATCAATCAATCAATCAATCAATCGGGGTTGCAAAATAAGGAGACCATAAACAAAACAAAAAACACACACACATTGCACTAACAAACAGCCAACATTAATCAACCAAAATCGATATTTTTTTCCCCCGGCCCAATTAGCAGGCTATGCGAGCGAGAGGATAAGATACAATGCGGTTCTGGTTTGCGGTAGCGACGTATTACCTGGTATGATAGTACCCGCATTGATTAAAACCAAAATCGATTGTTTATTTTTCCCGGCCCAATTATTAATAGTAGGCAATGCGGTTGCGACATGCTAACGGCAAGATGCCCTTGCGACGTCCAGGCTATCCCCACTTTGCAGAAAGTGGTATGATGGTGTTAAGAATGGCAAAGAAGGCTGTCTACTAATGCTGTCTACTGTTAAGGAGGGCCGTAGTAAATAGAACCAAATATTGTTACTAGATTTAGGAAAATATATAGGTTATTGTATGTCCCGTAGGTCCTATTTACTAGTATTTACTATGCTCCTTGCCCGTAATAATGCTGTCTATACCACAAAGGACGCATGCTACGGTAGAGGTCCAGCATGATAAGGTTTTGCCTTCGGAGGGTGGCCACTTAATGACCTCTATACTAACAGTAAGTCACCCAAAAACTGATTCGGGAGGAAAATTAAAGTGCTACATACCCGATTTGAGCAACACCATGGCCCCCAACTATACAATGAAAAACATTTGCAATTGAAAAAATATATATATTCGGACGGTTTTTTGGGGGTTAAGGTAAGGAGGTGTGCGGATCATTCAGAAAACATTTCAGACAAAAACGTGCTACCTTTATGGTAGCATGTTTGCCTTCTGAGGGTGGTCACTTGAGGAGCTCTATACTAACAGTAAGTCAAAAAATGATTTTGGAGGAAAATTAAAGTGCTACATACCCGATTTGAGCAACACCATGGCCCCCAACTATACAATGAAAAACATTTGCAATTGAAAAAAAATGAAATTCGGACGGTTTTTTGGGGTAAAGGGCCCGTTTTAACGAAGAAAAAAAAAATCAATTTGGAAAAAAAAAAAAAAAACGCTTTTCATTGGTCAGAACCCGCACCACCACCCAAGATTATACCCCAAGATCCTAATCTTTGGTGCTGGTGCGTGTGTTGACCAATGAAAAGCGTATTTGAATATTTTTTTTCCAAATTGTTTTTTTTTCTTCTTCGTTAAAACGGGCCCTAACACGTTTTGGCCCGTTTTAACGAAGAAAAAAAAAACAATTTGGAAAAAAAAAAAAAATCCGCTTTTCATTGGTCAACACGCGCACCAGCACCAAAGATTAGGATCTTGGGGGGTGCTGGTGCGTGTGTGACCAATGAAAAGCGAATTTGAATTTTATTTTTCCCAAATTGATTTATTTTATACTCGTTAATTCGGGCCCTAAGGCTCGTAACGAAGAAACAAAAAAAAATCTAATTTGGAAAAAAAAATGAAATCAAATACCGCTTTTCATTGGTAACACGCGCACCAGCACCAAGATTAGGATCTTGGGGGGTGCTGG
>MEHQ01001214.1:151238-174890 GCA_008828725.1 Saccharina japonica | reverse complement strand
TATGACACATCGGATTTCGATTGCCCACTCTTCTGTTATTAATAGTGCAGCAAAATGTTTGTGTTTTTCAAGTAAGGTACCCTATACCTCGCGATTGTGGAACATGCTCGGCTCCCAGTCCGCGATGGATGGGAAGGAGTGCTGGCTGCGGCGCGTCTCGGAGGCAAAAAAGTTGACCAAGACCTAGTTAATAGTCGTATTGCACCCGAGAAAGTAAACGGAGGGATGAGAGGGAAGGGAGGGAAGGGGGGAGGGGGAGAGGGAGGGAGGGAGGGACGGGTAGGAAGAAAGGGAGGGAGGGACGGGTGGGAAGAAAGGGAGGGAGGGAGGGAGGGAGGGAGGGAGGGAGGGAGGGAGTGATAAATATCGTATCATAACGTTCACCTGTGCCAACTGCCATACAATACTACTCACCTTTAACTGTGATAACTATCATATCATCCCACTTATATACCTGCGATAACTGTTAATATCATAGTACAATACTCCTTGGGGACAAATATCGGGTCTTGTGCACTATTGTTTTTTATCGTGGAAGTCGCCGGAAGTTTCAATGGAAGCTTCCACGGCTTCCATGGAAGCTTCCACCACTTCCACGGAAGCTTCCATAGAAGTCGTCCAAGCTTCCATGGCCGATTTAGACCGCCTAACATTGAACGGTCGCCTTATTGCTGCTGCCATGTTTATATACAGGTCCCACTACTGTATTGCAACATACAGTCCGAAGTAACTGCACTACATTCAACTGTGTGATAACTATCATGCCATTCCACTCACCTGTAATAAATGAGGTGGCATCACACCATACAGTGGGTGTTCACCTGTGATAACCATCATACCATAAAACTCGTACATGGCGGCTTTTCATAAGATAACACTAGCTTGTGATCACAAAACAACAGACTATGACGCTCATCACCCTGTTATAATTTTCGTTCCTCACCTTTCGCAAGTTTGTACCATTCGATAACACTCACCTTGAACTGTGACAACTATCGTTCCACAGCACAAAGCACGCTTGACCCATGCTTTTTCTGAGAATGGTCACTTAAGCATATATATACTAATAGTAAGCCACCTGCCTTTGGAGGAAAACAAAGGTGCTATATACATACCTACCCGATGAACAACCACAAGCAAGCACGCTTCACGCTTGCTACGGTAGAGGTGTAAGCACCATGTTTTTCCTGAGGGTGGTGACTTAAGCATCTCCATACTAATATTAAGTCATTAGTAAGCCGCCTGCCTTTGGAGGAACGCAAAAGTGCTATATACATACACTTTACTATTAGTGAGTCATTAGTAAGCCACCTGCCTTTGGAGGAAAACGAAAGTGCTACCCGATGAACAATCACATGGACTAACTACACAACAAAAACATTGCAGCAAAAAAAAGGAATTTCGACGATTATGTTAACCCAGTCAGCACTCAAAAAATTATCCCACACTAATTCCTAGTAGTTTGTTCCCAAACACCTGGAACCCCTTATAGGACTGGAGTCCCGTTTTGGGGACAAATCACTTAGAATTAGAGTGGGTTAAGGAGCCCAAGCATTCAGAAACAAAACACGTAAAAAAGTGCTACTTCTATATCGTATTTAGCACGTATCGCTTACTATCTGTTAGGTTATAACACTGTGATTCTGACAACAATCGTACAATACCACGACACACGTTGTGATATCTATCACGCGATAACACTAACTTTTGATCACCATCGTATTACATTATGACACTCACCTGTGTATACCTATCATATGGTACCGCTAACTTTCGATAACTATCACATTATGACATCCACCCTGTGATAACTGGTATATTACGCGTACAACACTCACCTTCGATAACTATCGTACTATATCATGACACTCACCTGTGATATCTATCATACGATAAAACTAACTTTCGATCATCGTCGTACTACATCACGACACTCACCTGTGATACCTATCATACGATTACCCTCACCTTCGATAACTATCGAATAATATCATGACACTCACATGTGACACCCATCATACGATAACACTCATTTGCAATAACTATCGTGCTATATCACGACACCTACCTGTCATACTTACCATACGATAACACTAACTTTTGACATCCACCCACCCTGTGATAACTGTCATATTAAAACACTCACTTGCGATCACTATCGTATTATATCATGACACACGCGTAACAACCATCATACGATAGCACTCATTGGCGATAACTATCGTACTATATCATGACACCTACCTGTGATATCTATCATATCATACATACGATAACATTACGGGGGGCCATAGTAAACACTAGTAAATAGGACCAATTTTGTTAGTAAACAAAGTAAAACATCTAGGTCTTTGTCTGCACCGTAGGTCCTATTTACCATTCTCCCCCGCATTAAATATCGATACCTGTCACAACATTACATCCACCCTGCGATAACTATCATGCGATAACGCTCACTTTCGATCATTATCGTATATTATTTTCCCTCTTTCGCTAAATTAATTAATTGTACCCCCCCCATACCACGAACAACTTACCTTTATTATATATTATACCTGGTACACTCTACGAGGTACTATCACATAATTACATCCACCCTGCGATAACTATCATGCGATAACGCTCACTTTCGATCATTATCGTATATTATTTTCCCTCTTTCGCTAAATTAATTAATTGTACCCCCCCCATACCACGAACAACTTACCTTTATTATATATTATACCTGGTACACTCTACGAGGTACTATCACATAATTACATCCACCCTGCGATAACTATCATGCGATAACGCTCACTTTCGATCACTTATCATATCACACCATGCCTTAAAACTCACCTGGGCCAACTGTATGCCATCCACCGTGTGGTCCACCACTTCATGGAAAGTACCGTCCGGATCCAACCGCCACTCATACGGGTTCTATTAATGGAAGAAAAATATGTACCCAGATCAGGCAACCGAAGAACGCCACCATAGCAGCAGCAGAAACAGCAACAGGAGGAGCAGGAGCAGCAGCAGGAGGAGGAGGAGGAGGAGGAGGGGGGGGAGCAGCAGCGACAGCAGCAGCATCATTAAAAGTGGTAGAATATGTGGTAGTAGGGATAGCAGCAGCAGAGTGTTACGTACACAAACCGCAAAAAAAAAGCCAAACGCTATCATACGCTACTTCCAAGCATTAGCATTTACGGGGAAACCCTAGAGCAATAGTACTGAAATCAGAACCAAATGTGGTGTGCAAACAAACATAACTTTACATATAAATATTATAAGTTTTGTACCTTCATCGTGGGTGCTGATTCCTATAACAAATGCCCCCCCTGTGCCGTAGTAATACCTAGTAATACCGAGTAATCAGCACCAAATATGGTGTGAACATTTAGGAGGATACCTGTTTTTTGGGTCCATTACGGATTATGATTCTTACAACAAATGCCCCCCCTGTTGCATAGGAATGTATAGTAACATATAGTTATACATAGTAGTACATAATCGTACATAGTAATGCATAGTAATACATAGTAATACGTAGCAATACATAGTAGTACATAGTAATACATAGTAATACATAGTAATGAGCACCAAACTTGGGGAGATATCTGTTTTTTTTGTCCATTGTGGGTTATGAATTGTATGTATTGTATCATTATACCCCCCCCTAACCCTCCCCCCTATAAATATATTTATAGGTTGGGTTGGCGTCGGTTGGCAACGACGCTGTAAAACACGCCACTCGCTGCGTGAGCTAGACAACCAGGGTGCCGTTTTTTTTTGTTTGTTTTTTTGGCGGTCACCAAAGCTGGCGGTCGAGTAGATCATTTGTGCGGGGTGGAGAACCTTTGTTCCGCACAAGGGGAATGGTCGTTTCACGTAGTGTTAATATGGTAAGGCGTCCGCGAGGCAGTTACATAGTAAAACCCATTGCTGTCTCCGGAAGTGGCCACACCAGAAATTAAATTAACTCATTGAAGCTGTCGTCCATATGCAAGTCCGCCTCAGAGGCGGTTCTTAGCAGGATGCAGCTCACCCTCCATGCGACTCGCCCAATACCTCACGGCGCTTCGCGCTTGGTGCAAGCAATGTCTGCCTGGTTGGTGAAAACCCAACGTGCTCCGTCCCGGCATTGTAGGGATGCGAGGGTCTATGGTCATATGACTACGGCCGTGCACAACATGAGTACACCCCCCCCCCCTCTGTATGCACGCCTTCGCGATGACAGTGCCGTCTGAAGTCTCCAGATGCCATAATGTTTTCGAAGAAGAACGACACCAACCCGATGGAAGACGAGACCTCGGCTGAGTTCCTGATGGCAAAGAACGACTGCGCGCTCATGGCTTTCGGCAGCCACAACAAGAAACGTCCGAATAATCTCGTCCTGGTGAGACCTGGGGTACAGGATCATAGGTGGGGGATTGGGGAGAGAAAGGAGAGAGGGAGAGAGAAGGAGAGGGAGAGATATAATAGAGAGAGCGAGAGAGAGGGGAATAGAGAAAGCGGCAGCAGGAGAACGTTTGGTTCGTTGCTTGTTGTGGACCCTCGACTCGAGGAGGAGTGTCTCCCCTGACCAATACCACTCTGACCCAAAATATAAGAACCGTTTGTATATTCACATTCAGTCTAAATGGTCCTTATATTCGGGTCAGGGTGGTAGTGTTTAGGTTTTGGGCCAAGCTTGGACGTAAGAGTTGAGAGTGCACACAAACTCATCGTAACGGCCTCGTTCCGAGAATTTTCCCAGGCGATCGGATTGGGGTTATAGGGTAGGGGATAGGGTTCAAAGTCAACTATGTTTCAACCATTTTGTCGGACCTGGGCCGTTGCATACACGGCTCCCTCCAGCCGTTTTTTTCTAGTGAAAAATAAGTGGAACCAGAGCACCACTTCCTGCGTGGACCTACTACTGTATGCACTGAATTGGCTGGAGCTATATCGCTGCCATTATAGTCAGGTAGGCCCAAGCGCTCACGCATGTGGACGGGATTTGACAAAACACCAAGCACAATTGCGTCACATATTTTCTGTTTGGGTCGGGACTGTCCGTGGTCTTGACGGAGTGGTTGGAGCTCACCGTCTTGTCTGCGTGGTTCATGGTTCCTGGGAACCTACCTATCTTGTCCTCGTATGTCGTGCCACCGTCTGTGTGTCATACCACTCTGCCTGTAGACGTAAGCACCTTCCTGGTATTACTATGAATACCCGAACGGCCCTTAAAAGTTCCGACAGAGTTTTACCAGGTATGTCATACACCTCAGTGCGAATTTAGTATCCATGCTCACGCGTCCCTTATGTTCCTACCCAAACGCGGCATTTTTGTTGTTGCTGCTCTTTCTTTTCAAGGGTCGGACGTTCGATGGGCACATGCTGGACATGATCGAGCTAGGCATCGTGGGCTACAAGGGACTCGAGGAGCTGGCGGGGCTTGCCAAGCGCGTCGGGTCTAAGCCGGCGTTCGTGTTCGCTGGGGAAAAGTGGGGGCGAGAGGAAGCCTACCGGAAGATGCAGAACATTTTCCTTGGTGAGATACTTTCTATCATAGGCAACACCGGCGCTTCTGCGCTTTGTCGGTTATACCTTGTGTATTACAAATATGGATGCAGTCGCTTTATGGTTCGCGGAAGGGTCGGTTCGCATCGAGCGCGCTTTTCGATAGCGTCTCGTTTTCTCGCAGTACAATCGAAACCATCTTGAGGAGGGCTACTCCGGGTTACGATATATCACCCGCTCCCGGGGGGTGTGTGCCCAGGTTTCACGATAACGTTTCATGGTGGCAAGGTTTACTTACCTTTCGTGTACCCCCCCCCCCCGCCCCTCCCTACCCTTCGCATGCATCTATCGTTGGGTATGCTGTCGCGACGAACGGGGTATTGCGATTCCGAAGACTTTTTCCGAGGTCAGGTAGTGAACGAGATCACGTTGGCGGGTCTGGACCACTGCATCGTCTGCACGGCGGCGCAGGACAAGGTGCACGTTAGGCACTACCACATCGGCTTCCAGCGGTCGGGCTCCAAGGTGAGCAGGGAATGAGGGTCGGCCTCGCTTGTCGCGTGTCATCCCACGGCCCCTCTCCACAGAATGATGGCTTTTCGGAGATTGTACCGGCGGTATGTTGCCTTTCTTCCACGCAGAAGTGATGCTACTCTAATTCCAAGTAAGCGTCCCCCAAAAAGTGGGTGCGGTTGTACGAACAGGATTCGTTTTGGTCTACATAGTTTCTGAATACTTATCCGCGCGGACATTTCCCTTTATGGTCGGTTTTGGTGTGCGGTCGTGGTGTGCGGTGCCTAAAACAAAGCAAGCATAGCGTCCGCACTACTCTTTACTCCTCAATGATGGTCGTGATATTTACATCTGACTGCTGTAGTGCGCATGTTTTGTAAAAAATGGGCAGGCATGTTGTTGCATTCGTCGCTTTTACTCTCCACCTCAACTATAAATAGCAGGATGTTGTGTACCTATCAGACAATCGGTTGATTGAAATGACTTCCGCGGATGGTGATGCGATCGCCCCTGTTTGGATGAAGTACGTCAGTTGCCGGTCTGCTTTTGTGTTCTCCCGTCAAGGCCTCATGAGACTTCCACAACTATGTTTGGTGTGGGTATGTCCTTGACGGCCGTCCGTCAAGGGACAAGACGGCGCCGTCAACCGGCATATAATTTCCTAGTTTTAGTGTGAGAATTTCTTTGACGGCTGTCCGTCCGTCAAGAGGCAAAAGTGCCGTCAACGAACATAATATTAGCTGCAGTAGTTTTGTTGTCGGGAGTTCCTTGGAGGCCGTCCGTGAAGGGGCAACAATACTGCTAACCGGAATATAATATACTAGTTTTAGGGTGGGGCGTTCCTTGACGGCCGTCCGTCAAAAGGGCTAAGAGTGCCGCCAACCGACATCAAATATACTACAGTAGTTTTGGCGCGGGCGTCCCTTGACACCTGTCCGGTCAAGGGGCAAAATATAGTGCCTGTCAACCATCGCACTAACTTTTGGTGCGGATTATGGATCGTTCGATGTGCCACCGATGAAACAACATGGACAGTTTGTGAAAATATGTTAAACCAAAAACGTTTTTTTTTTTTTTTTTGCAGATCCCGAACGTGGGGTTGAAGGAGATGGGACCGTCGCTCGACCTGGAGATCCGGCGTACCAGCTTCGCTGCCAAGGACCTGTGGAAGGCGTCCGTCAAGAAGCCTAGAGTGTGAGTACCCTGCTTTGTTTTCAGCCGTCTGTCTGACTTGTCCCGCTCGTTCGTTCCCTGCCTACGTACCTTTCTGGGATTGTGCTCTCGGTATCACTGCTGACGTGTTTTTTTTTTGTCGATACGGCGGCATGTACCGCACCCGAGTTGTCAAATGGCGCTTGTTTCGTCCGATGCGAATCGACGTTCTATACGCTGAATTCTGGCCGGATGTTATAAAGCGTACCAGGCATCTGGTAGTGTATTTCCAGCCCCTTGCGGTGGCAGCTGCGCGTATCATCTCGGGGGACTGAACCAGGAGGTCTTGGGCTTACCATGCCTCGCTGATATCACTGGTACACCGTGCACCCTATTTGTGGCTTGTAGTATTTGCGGAACGAAAGCGTTGTACATCGTGGGCTTGCTCTACAGTAGATCAGATACGTTTTTAGGTGTTTGTCGCAAATATGTGTGGGGTGTACAAGGATAGTTCTAGATTTTTGACTGGCGGCTGTGAGGGTGGCGAAGCAAGCCGTGGATTGCTCTTGCTTTAGTCGCCTCATCGGCCCCGCCTGCCGTAAACGGGGGTCTCAGTTTCTTGAGTGCCTCATTCGACGGATTTTGTTTTCAGCAAAAGTTTGGCGTAGAATGACCCGTGTTGGTAGTTCGATAGGGAACACCACTGCTTAGTGTTTCGTTCTACGCACTGCTATTTTTGTATTTCGACGTCTCTGAACGCTTTCTTTCTTTTGGTATATATATGTCTCGTGTCCGTCTCACTGTTGAGCAGGACGGAGACGAAAAAGACGAAGAACGTTTCCGCGAACCAGTTCGGAGACAAGCTGGGACGCATCCATCTCGGCAGACAGGACCTTTCAAGCATGAAGGTGAGGGACTATTACTGTTGGCGCCGGTTCGCTTCTTGTGAGACTGTTCTTTTTCCTGGGGTGCTCTTGATGCCATCGCGTGGCCTTTAGTTGTGGCCTCGTCCCTTCCCGGGTAATGCGTAGTGGTAGCTTGATTTGTTGTCTCGGATTGGCGCTACAGTATTTTGAGATCCACGTGGGCTGGGCGACTTCGGGTGTCATGACGCTTAAAAAACAAATCTACTCGGTGCTTGGAAGTTCGGTCCTACTCGCAGTAGTTTTGGGTTTCGGGACGAGCATGCACGGGTGGGGTGGCTCAAAGCGCGCCCCCCAGTCAGCGCTAAACACACCAGACGAACACGCGTTTAATTTATAGAGCGATGCGAGGGTTTGGTGTCAAAAGGTATCGTCATAAATAAGTAGGGCCGCCAAAACGTGAGAGTATCGATGGTTATACGAAGAGTTATCGATAAGTAAGATTATCGATCAGAAGGATGAAGAGGATAGGCAGGGTTACCGATAAGTTAGATTATCGATCAGAAGGAGTATCGGTTCAAAGGGTTATCGGTTATCGATTATTTCGCCCAACAAGCCCCCTCGCCGGTTTTGATGATGACAGACTGAGTGGATAAACTAGGCGCCACACTGCGCTCCCCCTTCCACCTCCCGGCACCTCTTGACGACCAGCCTGCACTGTCGTCACGTCGTCACAGCTGTTGTGCATAGAGCACCGATGCCTCAGACACCAACCACAAACCGCACAATTCGTTCCTAACAAGACACACCACAAACCGTGCTCCCGTGATGACGCGTCGCCCCTCGCCCTACAGGTCCGCCGCGTCAAAGCCCTTCGCACAGTTTCGAAGAAGTCGCGCGGCGAGGACAGCGGCGCTGAAGGAGGGGAGAGCGGTGGCGAGGGAGGGGCGGCTGGTGACTCAGGCGGTGGAGGTGTTAGTGGGGGCGAGGGAGGCGGCGAAGAGACCGGCGCGACAGCAGCTGCTAAGGCCAAGCGCGGCACGCGCCGCAAGAATAGGGAGAGGAAAGTTCTGTAGCGGGGTTGTTGCTGGCAGTGCCCTGGTGCGGCGAATAACGCCCCCCGCGTGTTATCGTAGTATTTTTGTTGCTGTGAGGGGGGCAGAACCGTGTATTTTTGCTGGGTGGTTTTGGGACGTTCGGAATCCGTTTTTGAAGTGGAGGTTAACTTGAGAATTCCATGCACGGCCCCAAGTGAAGTGTGTATAATATGACCCAGGACCCAGGTCTTGCCACGCATCTATCGATGGTGTTAACTGTTCTCCAGTTATTTTGTCCGACTCTTGATCCCCTTCATGCACCAATCGGGGGTCACAGCAGCACCCCCCCCCCCCCTTCCCCCATACACCCGCCTTTGCGCTGGCAAGAGTTTCGCCTTAGCGTCCCCTCACTCATCGTCTTCGGTAGATAGACCCGAGCCGCATGTGCACTACCGCCTGTGAGGCATTCTGTTGCCGCTGGTCGAGAAATTTCGGAGCCGTGAGCTCGAGCTAATTTAGGACCCTTCTCTCTACACACAAGAACATGAGAGCCGAACGCATTTGACTTTCGAGGCGGTAAGGCTACGAGTGCGGATTAGACCCCCCTTCCCCCGAGGGGTGACCGCAGTTACTCGCAACGAATATGCACATATGATATCAGGCACCAGTTTGATTGTACGTAGCGGGTACCACTCCGGACGGAAATGTAAGGGCCGTTAAGTATTGGTATTTATGTACCAACGGCCCTTGCTTTGCCGTCCCCGCGGCCCGTACCGTAGCTCGCTGCTGCTGTTTTTGTATCGACGAGGAGGGGTTTGTCTCGCCAATTTGTTCGCCGTAGCATCGTCGAACGAGCGTCACCAGGGTCTTCACGGCGTCCCATGCGGACGCTAACCGAGGGGCCTTGCCTCGCTGAGACAGAGAGAGCTCGTCGCTTGGGCTCGGTCGAATCGGAAGTGCGGCGGCTGTGGGAGAGATGTGACGGCCACAACACCCACAGCAGCAGCAGCAGCAGCAGTACACCCCCAAAAACACATGTTTCGTCGGCAGCTGTGAAGTTGCGCCGGGTGAAACCGCAGCACGCCCGAACAAGTGCTTTTTGAGAGGTTGCGTTTGGGAGGTTGCGCCGCGGAATTCAACAATAGTGTAATCGTGTAAAAAAAAGCTTCGACCATTCCGAAGGGGCACCCTATTTTAGGCGGCGGGAAAATTAAAACCTCGCTATCGCTCGTAATTATAGTCTACTATTGGTAAGAATAATTATTACCAGTATCGAATAACGCTTCCCTCGATTATTCCTCTTTTTCTCGAAAACAAAAAAAGAGGAAAAAGAGAACGTGTTTCCTAAATCAGGGAATTAAACAGATGGCAAAAACCAGGAGCGCATACCCGTACGAGCTGGTTCAAGCTTATTACCGCCCCAAATTTATTAAGCATTCAATGTCCACGCCGTTTTTTTGGAGACCCTGAAATGAAAGTAGGCAAGCGTGTTATATGAACCCCTGCCACCCCGTTATTACTGATTTATTTATTTTTCGCGAGATAGTTTTTCTTGTTTTTGGATATTTGCGTCTTAAGAGATCCAAACTACACGGCGAAAAAAAAAATGCGCCGTTCATCAACGACTTATTGGGAGGGGCTCAACGAATATGTGTGCCACATTTCTGGGTAGTATCTCCAAAAAACGGTGTTGACATTTGATTTGGACTTACGCCTTGTGCGGTAAAAGTGCAAAAAAAAATAGCGTTGTCTTGTAATTACTTGCGGAAGTTTCAGTATACGATCAACTTCTAGCGTTGAGTATGATGTTTTATTGGTCCCACGCAGTCAGTTCTTCGAGTCTATGCCCGAAACGTTTATGAACGACATGCCTTGGAGTGCTTGGAACCGCTGTCCATACAAAAACACAACCAAAAATGTTTTGTTCCTACGGAGAAGGCTGACTAAAAAGTAATATTGGCTTTTTGAAGGCCTTGTGTGTGGTTGGTCGGGACACAATTTCGCCGCTAACGCCAGCCCTAGGCCCTTAACAAAAATACGGCCTGTGCCCCCTTCTTCCGCCGTTCAATACGGCGGGAATTGTAGTAAGCTATCAAATGTGTGACACTCGATTAGATACTGCGATCGGCCTTTAATTCATGGCGAGTAAATATTGAGGTTATGCTGTGTTTACTTGAACAGACTGCAGATGAAGCCCAGGGTATATCATATATTAGTGACCAAATACCCGAGAAATTTGGTTTTATCAACCCTTAACGTATACTTCTGAAGAGTGGATAATGCGTGTATTGCTGTGCCGGTACGTACAGTAATTAATTATACACTTATAGCGGAGCTGCGCCCGTATGGTACAGTTCCCCGCACTGTTGTGCACAGTCCGGTTTCTTCTACTTGGTTTATTATCCCTCAATAACGCAGTGGCCGAGATGCCGTCCCGTTTCCCCTTTGAAGTCCAATAAGGGTCTCCGAGTTAACGTGGAAACCAATAAGACACTGCTGCTGCTGCTGCAACAGCTCTCTAGGGTTCGGATATTGATTGGCTGGATTTGTCTTAACAACTTGAGCCGTTTTGTTACCAGCAAATAAAAACGGTTACGAGTTGAAGAATGAAATTCACCGTGGCAGGCGTTCTGGCCGATGGGTGGCCCATAGGGCCTGTGCTGAGTGCTGTTGCAGGGCCCACTCGCTAGCAGGGCTTCTTCTTTCGTCTTCTGTATCGTGATACACAGCGCCCCTCACACGACTGCGAGGCGGCCAAGTCGTCCGGGCGTGAGACTTACGAACGCACGAGTTGATAGTCGTTCAAGAGAGGTCTACCCCAAGTACTCAAGGATAGCTTCAAGTCGCTGGCTCTTGGCTTGAAGCTTCGCAGAGGTCGGCACACGAGGAAGCTCGCAGCGAAAAAGAAGACCTGCGACAAGAACTGCAGAGGAGAATGCTTGGCAGCCAGAATCCTTGTCAACGTCTCGAAGAGCAACAGCCCTGAGGAGCCAGGGCCGATCAGAGCCCGGTGGCGCCGACGGAAGCACCGCTGCAGGAGAAAGCCCCGCTAGGACCCTATAAGTGACTACTGTAGGTACGGGCATCCATCCTTTTTTCTAGAAGCTCGCGATATATGGGGGACCTGGGCCAGAGATCTGGTGTTTCAGGGGAAGGCTGGTACTACGAGGGATCAACTATACTACTACTGATAGGCCAGCCGACAAGCGCTGGAGAGGGGGCCATTGAACCCAGGTGGTGAGTTTGAGGGGTGGTTCTGGGTTGCATTGCTCCTATATACTGTAACAGCGTGGAACATGGAAAATCCCCGGCCCCGCAGGTCGGCCGGGGTCGACGGAGCACCATTAATTGCAGAATTTGGGAGGTAGGCGAAACAAATAATATCGTTTTATTTTGCGTACAGTATCAGGCGCGCTGTAAGTGCATTTCCACCAGAGAGTCGGAAACGGAGAGGGGGTTCTATTCTGTGCTGCTACGCAGGGAGTTAGCCCCGATAGCGCCCACTAAAAACAATGTCATGTGAGCCCTCCTTGCAACGGCGCTCAAGACCAGGATCGATAACCAAATGAAGTATCTTGCAGTCCGTGTGATTCACTGGTATGCGAATGTATGCCCAGGATACACCTGTCACCTAACGTGTCCCACCCACGGACTGAGTCTGGCCTGTACCAACACCTTGGCGTATGGCGAGACAACACCGAGGAGCAATGCGCTTGAAAAAGTGGGAAGGTGAAATAGATAACCTGCCGCGGAAATGTGTGCAAATGTGTCATCTCACATCATCATCAGTCGATATGGCCCGGTTATATATGCGCACCTTTTGTTTTTGTTTTTTGTTTTGCTTTTGTCGATGAACTGCCTACGGGAGACAAGGCCTTGGCCAGGATCTTGGCAATGCACCAAAGCTTCGACCACAAATATGCCGGTTTGCGGGGATCCGAATCTGCCAAGAGAATTCAGCAGCCACGGAGGGTGATCGTTCGAATCTACAGTACCAGCGGTGATGGTGGGTATGGGTAAGTATCGAGGCAAGCGTAGTGGGCTGCACTTCGCCTGCAGGGTGCTGGGCCAGCAGGCCCCACCACGCTCTAAAATAGTTGGTTGTACTGTTGGCACTCTCTACATTATGAGATGAAGCGTGGGTGAGGTGGGTGTTTGGGGATATATTAATATAATATCTCGCACGACTCCAATGAGGTCAAACCATCCCAACTTGAGACTCGCGAACAGCACTTCTTACCCGACGGCATCCAGCACGCCTGTACAGAGAGTAGTCTTCCTATGGTAGAGAGGTGCCCGTCCTATGGTCATAATTCGTATATCGAGGAGCAATTGGTCGCTAAAAGTCCCCAAAAAAACGCATACATACCTGGTACCTGGTACAGTAGAGTACGAGGTAATGTACCTGGTATGTAGGGCTGTGAGTTGGCTGGAGTTCCCGCCTAGTTATTAGTTGGCTGGCGAAGCCAGCCAACTAACTGACTTCAGTTGACTAGTTGGCTGGCGCTAGCCAGCGAGCCAAAAAAGCCCCCCCCGGCCGAGGGGGCCCCGCTGGAGGCGCCCCCGGAGGGCCCGCCGGAGGCGCTTCCGGAGGATCCCGCTGAAGGCGCCGCCGGAGGTCAAAAATACGCTATTTGGCTTCATTTTACACACAAAAAGCATGATAAATGGGCCAAGTTTATCTCTGGTTTTGATCCCGAAACAGGCATATTCCTAAAGTTCGTCTCAGTTTGTCGTATATTAAAGAGATGCACCAGAAATATAGGGTACGTTCTCGTACCCAGTACGTTAAGCATCTCACTTGCTTTACCCATTAAGTTGCGTTTATTTTGTTTTGGTTTTTCTCTGTTTCAGTCTGTGACCACATAATTTGTATCTCTCTGGGATTGGGAATCAGGACAGGCACTGGGTGTACTGGTGTGGTTGAGTAGAAATAACGGGTTTAATGTGAAGACAACACACACATACTCGTGCGGCAGGCAGTAGCACATCACCAGTACAAACTAAAAACAGGACACAAAATAGACTGGGATCGGCCAAACTAGACGGGGATCGACCAAAATAGACTGGGATCGACACACAGCTCAGGACGAGCATCGCTCAAACACCCGAGCCAGAGGTGCTCATCATCCAGTTGACACGTTGACACACTCATGACAGAGACATACTTGTATTATTACAGTAATAGCACGTTGGGACAAAGTCCCGCCATCACAGTCAGTTGACCGCATTAACCATAAGACCAGAGTTCTACCTTTTACTTAATACTCGTATGGTCCGTCCGGCACAAACTATTTCCAATGACGTTTACGAAGTATGAATAGTCATAACTCATGATTTTTTTTATTTTATGGGACAACCATATATTCGTGACCGCATAGACAAGAGGAATCGATGCTGAGAACGAAAAAAAATAATAAGTTTATACACTAAATTCAAGTAGTTACGCAACAATGAATCAAAAAATATTTCTCCAAGACTGGCCAAAATCGACCAAAATCAGTCATTTTGGGCAAAATTATGAATATCTCACGCAATTTGGTATTGCTGTGAACGAAAAAAAAAACGACCTGGAGGCGTGGACGAGAGCAATCGTTTGCCGTATTCTATTAGTATATCTACACTCTACTCTACGCAGCAGTCTACAGAAGTCTACATCAGCCTCCGCTTGCCACACTGGTGTTGGATGCAGCTACTGTTGTTACAATGTACCTCATATAGATAGATAGATTCAGATGCATGTCAGATGCATGATTCCACTCTCTTTGCTTCTTCTCGCACATATCGTACAGATCACCGATATATTTTGGTGTTATTGCGGGTGATAAACTATAATAGAGCCGGCACGAGTGTGTGTTATGATAATTAATTAATTAATTTCACGAAAGAGGGAGCTTAATTAATTAATTTCACGAAAGGGGGAGAAGAATATCGCACGATTTGTCGAACAGTAGTAACCAGGGGAAAATGACCTTCGATATACATTGTTTCCCTCATATTCTTCTCCCTCTTTCGCTAAATAAATAAATTAATAATTATCTCCCCTCTTTCGGTAAAATTGTGTCTAATAGTATATGTTCATATCATGCATTCGTATTATCATATCTGACTTAATATATGCAAACAAGATGCGTGTGTGGTATCTCTCCCTCTAAAGCTGTTTTTTTATTATGAAAAAAATGGCCGGCGGCCTATGGTCATAGCTCCCCAAATCACTGCTCAGAATTTGGGTTTGAAAAGTATTACACCCAGGGAAACAAGGGGCTTGTTTATACGTTTTTGGCATAAACGAGGCGAATTAATATAATTAAAAAAAAAATCGTGAGAAGCTGCGCGCAGTGTTGAGCTTTCTGACGGTGCCTCCAGATTTCCGAACAGTACCAAAACATCCTGAGAAATGCACCTTGGTGCGGGGAATGTATTGGGAATACGAGTATTGAAATAATGTCCCAGATGGACTACGTACAAAGATGCAGAACCCCGCAAATCATCTCGCATCAAAAGTATGAATCCCTGTCCCCGTTTGGGGCGCTTGGAAAACTTCTGTACACGGTAGCGAACCGCTACCTTGTCGCGTGCACTCGCTTTCGGAGGAGCGCTCGGTACAGTCACTTCTTCGTCGGACGCTCCATCACCGCCATGGTCCGCCGACAGGCCAGGTTCAGCGGTGCCAGTACCCTCGGCCCTGCCATCGGCACCGGCACCGTCGATGGCGATGGGTTGATGCGCCATGAGTTGTGGAAGACCTCTCTCTGTGCCGCGTGGTGGTACTGCTTGGGGACGCCGAGAAATACGCACCCCGTATCAAACAAGCCTTCCTACAAGCAAGGAAACCCAAAAAACAAAAATAGTTGGATAGTTGGCACCGCCGCAACTAACTTAAAAAACTAGCCAGCTAATAACTAGCTGGCAACTATTAGTCAGCCAACTCACAGCCCTAGGGAAAGGATCGTATCACGTAGTGTGTATATATGGTAAGGCACCCACGAGTCAGATACATAACAAGGGAAAGGATCGTATCACGTAGTGTGTATATATGAGATAAGGGGCGATAAGCTGGGAAGACAGCTCAGGCGTCCAAGGCACACCTCGGTCCCTTCGGTCCCGAGGGTCCCCTCTTGGTCTTAGCAGGTCCCATACTCCATGTTTCCCCATGGCGGACGACCTCATCCCGGGGCTGAGCGACCCATCGTCGGTCATCATTTTCGACACCTTCGATGACATCACGGATCTCGTGGCACCCAAGGACAAGGGAGTTCCGCGGTACGATCCCAGCAAGATCACCATAACGACACGACGCCTGGCCGGCGATCAAGCAGGGCGGCAGCTCATGCAGATTTGCGGAGACGCGGTCGATCAGGGCGACGCGGCGGACCCTCCGGATCTCTGGCCGAAGGCGGCGAGCGCGAGGTGCGTCAGCTAGCAGCGCGTCGAGCTCTGCTCCAGCGCACGGTGGAGTTCCTTTGGCGATCGACGGACCGCGGAAGGCTCTGTGGGGCGGCGGGCCTACTCCAGCTGCCAACAGTACGCAGGGAGGTCCCCGTGGCCAGCGCAAGCTCATCCGTATAGTAATAATGTATTATTGATCGGTTGGTGCGTGTGCCCCTAGGTGGGTGGGTGGGTGGGTGAGTGGGTGGGTTGATCGGTTGGTGCGTGTGCCCCTGGGTGGGTGGGTGGGTGGGTGGGTGGGTGGGTGGCTCGGTCGTACGTGGGCGAATGCTTTCGTACCGGTATGTGTTTTTTTTTGGGCAATAACCAAAAACGGATATACCCGGTCGGTTTTCACTCAAAAACGGGTGCATGCTGGAATCAAGTAAAAAACACGCCCAGCGAGCCACGCGATTGGCCCAAAACAAATTGTACCCATTTTTGAGAGAAACTGTCCCGGGTACAACTGTAAATGTCGATTATGCTTGGCTTTCAACCCTTTTTTGGTTATGTATTTTGGTTAACCACTTGCCTACAGTATACCTCGCTCTCCACTGCGTCTGCGGCCGCTCTTTCGTTGTTTCATTCTCTTTTAAGCTCTTTCACAATCCACCTTAACTCTATTCAACCATTTTACGCACCTGGGTACGTCGTACGTCGCACGTTTTCAGAGTCATACATACGACCATCCACCTATGTGTGCACAGCAGTATCAACGTAGCTGGTATCTATATCGGGTGTATTTCAGGTACACCCTGAGACCAAGTAAAACACAACTAAATGCTTGCCGCCAGAACCCTCTGCGTCTAAACACCCCTGACCCTGCTCCCGACCCCATCCGGCCCTGAACCCTCCAAACATAATCCGGACACGTCTAAGGGTATAGTTACGCGCCAACAAGTGTGCCTGGTGATCACTACCCCTCAGAAACGGGCACGATGTAATTTTAGCCAATCTACCCCGTGATGGCTTGTGGGATGTGGTGTTTTGACTCGATTCCATTCTGTACCCGTTTTTTACTCAAACCGGCGCGGGTGTACCCGTTTTGGAATATTGCCCTTTTTTTGGTATTTTTTTTTGTCCGCTATGTCGTCCCCGCTCTGGCCTAGTAACATAGTAATACCCATTACGGTCTCTGGAAGGGGCCACACCGGAAATTGAACCAACTCATTGGAGGCTGTCGTCCATATGCAAGTTTGCCTCGAAAGCAGTTCTTAGCGTCATTCTTATCGAGCAACTTTTTCCCAATGTTCTTTTTCCAATATCATTTTTCGCGCAATTTCTTTTTAGATTTCCGTATTTAAAAAAAAAAAATGTCCAAATATTGGTGTGCGACGCCTTCCAAATATTTTGCCCGCTGTTAAAATTCCAAACTTTTCCAAATAAATCCTGTTTTTCCTGTTTTTCCTGTTTTTTGGGGGAATATGTTTAATAATGTTTGGGAAAAAAGTTGCTCGATAAGAACGACTCTTAGTAGGATGCAGCCCACCCTTCGCGCTTGGTGCTAGCTATCAATGCCTGGTTGGTGAAAACCCAACGTGCTCCGTCCCGGCATTGTTCGTAGGGATACGAGGGTCTATGGTCATACCACTACCGTCATGCATGACATGAATATCGAACCAAACATGGTGAGGAGATACGTCGTACCCGTTTTTTTTTTAAATCCATCTTGGGGTTCTGATTCCTATAACAAATGCCCCCCCCCCCCGTGTAATAGTGTTTAGTACTTATTTCGACGTCAATATTAATAACTACTGAGCTATGATAGAATAGGAGGGGGTTAATTATATATTTTCTAGATTCGGGGAGACGACATAGTAATACCTAATCACGGGGGGGCCATGGTAAACAGGACCTACCGTACATACAAAAACCTATACATTTACCTATTTTTACCAACAGTATTTGGTCCTATTTACTGTGGACGCGTGCTACGATAGAGGTGCACCATGTATTTTCTGAGCTCCTCACTTAAGGAGCGTCATACCTCACCGAAAATACGATTTTGGAGGAAAATAAAAAGTGCTGCCGGATGCGAAATCTCATGACCGAAGTATATTCAGAAACAGTATTCGTCACAAAAACGAAAAAACGACGAATTTGGGTTAAGGAGCCCGATCGTTCAGAAAACGATTCAGCCAAAAAGTGCCACCTCTACCGTAATAGTAATACCTAATATTAATACTAATACTCATAACCATATATGGTGTGAGGGCTCCTGTTTTTTGTGCCTGCTTACTGTAAAGAATACCTCCCCGGCAAATTGATTACTCTAACGAGTACCGTGTGTGCACTTGTCAACTTGACCCATTGATAACTGAAAAAAAATGTCCCACACTCATTACAAGTAGTTCGTCCCTAAATTCGTGGGACCAGGTCTTGAGGGGTTAAAATGACAAAAACGAAAAACATAAACAAAAACAAAAAGAGGGGGGGGGGGGGCGCCGATGGGACGACGAGACTGTCGAAGACCGNCAGATCCGGGGTCACAAAGTAGGCTCCTCTCCCTCCCCCCCCACTACGGTTCTTGCCTTGATTTTTATCGCGCAGAGGGTTCAGCCTTCCCAACGCTCGTCGATTTTCTTCGAATTTTGCCAACTCACGCTCTCGCGCTTTCCGCTAGTCAAGATTTTTATTTTTCGCCGGTATGATCTCTCTCCCTCTTACCCAGACCCAGTTTACATATCAGGCTCTTCTCCCCCCTCCCCTCCCCTCCCCTCTACGGTCGGTGCCTTGGTTTTTTTATCCCGAGAGGACTTCATTCAGTCCCTTCTTCCATCGTCGATTTTTGTCTGTGGCTCATGTTTTCTAGTCTGTCGGCAAACGTGTACGTACGTATCACAATATACAGTATATAGTGTAGTATGTACACACTCCGTAGAAGTAACGTATACACAATACACACGCGATATAGCTCGTAAGAAAGAAACAGCAACAATAATACGTACAAGGTTCCCCTCCGGGACGTGCCTAGGGGAGTGGCGCAAGAACGGATTGAAAACCTGCTACAACAGCATGCGATATTAAATCATACGCGTATCACATATTAATAGTACGTATATACGACGTTGAACAGCATCTATCTGCACTTTGGGATAAAACGTACAGGGAAATAAAAATACTAAGTTTGAGTGTGGGTGGTTGAAACCGACTTGGTTTTGGTGTTAGGGCATCGAAATTGACTTGGTTATAAAATAGGGATCGAAATTGACTTGATTTTAGTGTAGGGTCGGAAAAAACTTGATTTTTGTGTGGGGGATTGAAATATAATTGATTACGTATTGTGTGGGGATCGTATTTGGCTTGATTTTTGTGCGAGGGCTCGAAATTGATTTGGTTTTGAGTGCCAGGGCCGAACATGACTTGGTTTTAGTGTTGGGCTCGAAGTTGACTGTTATTTTTAGTTAGGGCCGAAAAACACTTGGTTTTAGTGTCGGGGCATCGAACATGCCTTGGGGTTAGAATTGGGATCGAAATTGACTTGATTTTAGTGTTGGGTTCAAATTTAAGTTGATTTTGTGTCGGGGATCGAAATTGACTTTGTGCGGGGATCAAAATGGGCTTGGTTTTTGTTCGGGAGGTCCAACTTGACTTGGCTTTTATTATAGTGTGCGGGCCGAAAATTAAAGGTTTGCAGTGGGGGGGCAATAACCAAAAACGGATATACCCGGTCGGTTTTCACTCTAAAACGGGTGCATGCTGGAATCAAGTAAAAAACACGCCCAGCGAGCCACGCGATTGGCCCAAAACAAATTGTACCCATTTTTGAGAGAAACTGTCCCGGGTACAACTGTAAATGTCGATTATGCTTGGCTTTCAACCCTTTTTTGGTTATGTATTTTGGTTAACCACTTGCCTACAGTATACCTCGCTCTCCACTGCGTCTGCGGCCGCTCTTTCGTTGTTTCATTCTCTTTTAAGCTCTTTCACAATCCACCTTAACTCTATTCAACCATTTTACGCACCTGGGTACGTCGTACGTCGCACGTTTTCAGAGTCATACATACGACCATCCACCTATGTGTGCACAGCAGTATCAACGTAGCTGGTATCTATATCGGGTGTATTTCAGGTACACCCTGAGACCAAGTAAAACACAACTAAATGCTTGCCGCCAGAACCCTCTGCGTCTAAACACCCCTGACCCTGCTCCCGACCCCATCCGGCCCTGAACCCTCCAAACATAATCCGGACACGTCTAAGGGTATAGTTACGCGCCAACAAGTGTGCCTGGTGATCACTACCCCTCAGAAACGGGCACGATGTAATTTTAGCCAATCTACCCCGTGATGGCTTGTGGGATGTGGTGTTTTGACTCGATTCCATTCTGTACCCGTTTTTTACTCAAACCGGCGCGGGTGTACCCGTTTTGGAATATTGCCCTTTTTTTGGTATTTTTTTTTGTCCGCTATGTCGTCCCCGCTCTGGCCTAGTAACATAGTAATACCCATTACGGTCTCTGGAAGGGGCCACACCGGAAATTGAACCAACTCATTGGAGGCTGTCGTCCATATGCAAGTTTGCCTCGAAAGCAGTTCTTAGCGTCATTCTTATCGAGCAACTTTTTCCCAATGTTCTTTTTCCAATATCATTTTTCGCGCAATTTCTTTTTAGATTTCCGTATTTAAAAAAAAAAAATGTCCAAATATTGGTGTGCGACGCCTTCCAAATATTTTGCCCGCTGTTAAAATTCCAAACTTTTCCAAATAAATCCTGTTTTTCCTGTTTTTCCTGTTTTTTGGGGGAATATGTTTAATAATGTTTGGGAAAAAAGTTGCTCGATAAGAACGACTCTTAGTAGGATGCAGCCCACCCTTCGCGCTTGGTGCTAGCTATCAATGCCTGGTTGGTGAAAACCCAACGTGCTCCGTCCCGGCATTGTTCGTAGGGATACGAGGGTCTATGGTCATACCACTACCGTCATGCATGACATGAATATCGAACCAAACATGGTGAGGAGATACGTCGTACCCGTTTTTTTTTTAAATCCATCTTGGGGTTCTGATTCCTATAACAAATGCCCCCCCCCCCCGTGTAATAGTGTTTAGTACTTATTTCGACGTCAATATTAATAACTACTGAGCTATGATAGAATAGGAGGGGGTTAATTATATATTTTCTAGATTCGGGGAGACGACATAGTAATACCTAATCACGGGGGGGCCATGGTAAACAGGACCTACCGTACATACAAAAACCTATACATTTACCTATTTTTACCAACAGTATTTGGTCCTATTTACTGTGGACGCGTGCTACGATAGAGGTGCACCATGTATTTTCTGAGCTCCTCACTTAAGGAGCGTCATACCTCACCGAAAATACGATTTTGGAGGAAAATAAAAAGTGCTGCCGGATGCGAAATCTCATGACCGAAGTATATTCAGAAACAGTATTCGTCACAAAAACGAAAAAACGACGAATTTGGGTTAAGGAGCCCGATCGTTCAGAAAACGATTCAGCCAAAAAGTGCCACCTCTACCGTAATAGTAATACCTAATATTAATACTAATACTCATAACCATATATGGTGTGAGGGCTCCTGTTTTTTGTGCCTGCTTACTGTAAAGAATACCTCCCCGGCAAATTGATTACTCTAACGAGTACCGTGTGTGCACTTGTCAACTTGACCCATTGATAACTGAAAAAAAATGTCCCACACTCATTACAAGTAGTTCGTCCCTAAATTCGTGGGACCAGGTCTTGAGGGGTTAAAATGACAAAAACGAAAAACATAAACAAAAACAAAAAGAGGGGGGGGGGGGGGGGCGCCGATGGGACGACGAGACTGTCGAAGACCGGTCCTTGCGATGCATCATCTATACATACATACACACCTGTCTGGCTGAGGCAACCGTAAAAAATCCCGAGCTCCCTATACAATTCGGTAGCTAGGATCTTCAATGGTGGCGGGCTGTTCACGTCTCGCTTTTCTTTGCGAGCTAGGACGCACTTCCTGGTGGAATCAAGGTACGGGCGTGGACCCAACCCAACCCCCAACCCCCAACCCTAACCCTGACCCAAACCGGACCCAAAACGGACCAGAAACGAGCGAGAAACGCGGCTGCGCCACTTTAGCATCTAGCGAGAAAATTGCAAGAATATTCATTCCGAGCGCGGACCACGATTCCGATATGCGGACCACATGTGCACAATTTTTGAGACAAAATCATACCTTAAATATCCTAGCTAACGGATTGTATTGTGTACTCAAGGTATAGGGGATTTGGGGTTGGAGTTAGTGTTGGCCTTCTGAGGCACATACTAGTGACTGTGACTGACTATTAGTATGCTCCTCAAGTGACCAACTACTACCGGATACTGCTGGGGGGGGAATAAACAAAAAAGGTAAGGCCTTACATTTTGGGGGCACAAAAAAAGGGTACATTGTACATTGTACAGCAACAGTACAGTATGGCCCCGCCAATCGAAAACGCCTAATCGTAATGTGAAGCCATCCTTGATTAAGCAAACCTGTCCCGAAATATAAGCACCATTTTTATTGAATGTTACTATAAAATGATGATTATATTTCGGGACAGAGAGGTAGGATTTAGAGTGGTGCTCGCTCCCTGAATGAGCATAATGTATTAACCCCAAATTTCTGAGTGTCCTCCAAACACTTCTGAGCCTTACGCTCTTCTCTAACAGGTACATTCATTCTTCTTTCGTGGTTTCATGTGTGTGTGCGTGTTCTCTCCAAAGATGTCGGGAGACAGGACTTTAAACCCTTGACAGACAGCAGCTTTGCCTTAACATGCCGTGACTGACACCAAACTACTAGGTTTTAGTGTGGATCACTTCGGCCCTACACCCTTGACAGCGCATGTCTTGCCTTGCTTGGCATGTCTCCCGACATATTTGGTTCATTCTGCTTGATTGTTGATTTGCTTCAGTATATTTACTTTTTATTACTTTTTCTTTTCGCTTTTTTCTTTTTTTCTCTTTTTTTCTCTTGCATGCACCTGGATTTCTAGCAGGGTAGGTCTTGCCTGTCGTATATGGCGTTGCATTGTCTGCTCTGCTTACTGCACTGAGTGTAGTATCTCTGTGTCGTAGTTTTGTGACCACATAACTGATACCTTTTTAGGATGAAGAATCGGCACGGACACTGGGTGTGCTGGATGTCGACGGGTAGAAAGGAAGGTTTAATGTGAAGAACACACACACACACA
>MEHQ01001214.1:0-149354 GCA_008828725.1 Saccharina japonica | reverse complement strand
AAAAAAAAAAAAAAAAAACTGTACGAGCTGGTCCAGCCTTAAAACTCATTTTTGCTTAGTCGGGGTTTTCACAATAGTTTGGAAGTATTAGGACGCCAGATTTGGCAACGGTGTTTCTGGGTATGTAGCGCGTTTGTTGCATTTGGAATTTTTGGAATCCGAGTTGTTGTCGTTGAGATATCGCATATCGATCAAATCCCATCACGCACGAACATAAATCCATACTAAAGTCTACACGAAAGTCCGAAAAATACATTCAGCGGGTGTCGCTGATACTTGGTGTGAGCGTTCCTTGGGGCAAGGGGAAACGACCAATACCCTCGCCACCGCTCAATTCGCTCTCAATCAAGAGATATCGCGTACACACGATCCCAATACAAAATTAACATACTACGATGAGACAAAATATCATTTTCGCAGCGCAGTTTTACGAGTTTTGACCTGAAATTTTGACACGTGATTCGAAGCGCATTTGTCTAGGCCTTCAAGCCGGCTCCAGAAAGAAAAATATGTTTTGACGTATCTTTCGGTCGATTCCCATCTTGGCTTTTCACTCAAACGGTCATAATGTTAGCTCCTCAACTTTGTTTTTTCTGGAGCCGGCTTGAAGGCCTAGACAAATGCGCTTCGAATCACGTGTCAAAATTTCAGGTCAAATTCGTAAAACTGCGCTGCGAAAAAACATTTAACTGTCACGACAGCCTCTAAGCCAGACCAGCTCGTAACCAAAATAGGAAAATCAATTTAGACCGATTGTCCTGCGCAAACAACGGCCCGAATACTGCAAAACTAGAGTATATTCGTAGTAATTTCAACTAATTGGTCCTCAGAAAACGTAGGGGGCAGCGCTGAAGGCTAAATGAAGCTTGTACACTTCAGGCAGATCAATCTATATATCAACACAGATCATATACAGAGAGGATCTACAGATAGATCATCTAGAGATGGATCGTCTACAGATAGATGATCTACATATATAATATATATATATGATCTACAGATAGATCATCTACAGATGGATCATCTACACAAATATAATCTCCAGATAGATCATCCACAGATAGATCATCTAGAGATAGACCATCTACAGATGGATCGTCTACAAGATAGATCATCTACAGATACATCCATCTATCTGCAGTATTATTAGAGGGGACCATAGTAAATAGGGGACCAAATATTGATGGTAAAAATACATAAATATATACATATATACATATATACACTGGTAACTCCTTGTGTGTACGGCAGGCCCTATTTACTAGTATTTACTATGGTCCCCCGAAATAGACCATGCAGCTCCTCATCTGCCGCTACGAGGTGTTGCCATGGATCTGTATATAACAGTACAGGTACAACCCAGGAAACGTGTTCTATATCCTACTACTCTGTATAGTACAGAGTATACGGCTGCTACCTGGCAACGTGAGCTAGGTACAGTATCAGCGATATACACGTATATGTATAGTTATGTTTGTGAAATTTTCGCACTTTTCGCAACTTTTCTCTCCGCGCGAGCGCTTTTCGGCAAAACGCTAAGTACCCCGACACGGGAGGCCCGGCCGGACACATTGGTCGAGGTTTGGGCTCGATCCGAGCTCTGTGGCTCGCGTGGCGGGCGCTCGAAGTTTTTTTTCCCGCGGGAGTGGATAAGCCGATTTCCCTGGTTTCTCTGCGTGAGGCTTTGTACGTACGTGTTAGTAAATAATACGTAATGTCCTGTTGTTTGTGCCCTGATTTCACGAGCTGGTCATGCGCACACACAGGAGAGCGCAGACATATCGGTATACTACGTGCCAGTAAATAGTATTGTGTATTTTGTCTGTGTTTTGCTCTCTCACATACGCACAGGCCAGAAACATGTACCAGATAGACAACAGACAACATGCACAGAGCACGGCGTTACATCGTTGCCGCCCACACCAGTAGGGGAGCATCGTGCGTGAGTGGCACATCCTTCTGGGCTATACTGCTGCTGCTGTAGATAGTTGTTTTATCGAAGGCTGCCGTCCGTAGCCCGCCACCTATTATCCATTCTTTGCTGTTGTGCTGTGTGTTTATGACATATCCAGGGTCACTCTGGACCGAAATGTAAGGACCGTTTTTAGTACGTGTGAGCACAGCAACTGTTATTAAATTTCTGATGTTGCGTATTGTGCCCCAAAAGCACACCACCAAAATTTTAGACATCAGATAACATGTAGAGAGAACACAAACAACACGTTGCGATCTCGCCCAGCAGCACAAGCAGCAGCAGGCAACATCACGCGCATGTGGCAGGTCCGCGGTGTGTACTGCTGCTGTGGCTCCAGCAGTAGTTGATTTATCGGAGACTATGATCCGTCATCGGTCATCTCTATCTCTCTTCTTCTTCTGCTGCGCTGCTGCTGTGCACGTGTATGTGCGGTGGGTCGCGCACTGCTGCTGTGCACACGCACGCCAGTAAAAAAATAATTTGGTTCTTTGGTAATATATCAATGGTAAATGATTGCGATGCTCGGTTTTTTGTTTGAGGTCGTGAGTTCGAGACTTTCGTTCATACATATTTTCCTTTTTTTTCACGTTAGTTTGTTTTTATGTTTGTAGTATGTACGTGAGTAACCCGGACACAACAGACAGCACACACGAATGGTGCAGAGCAAGAAACAGCATCAAGCGCGTGTGGTAGTTTTGTCCGCCCTGTATTGCTGTGGCGTCCTACTATTTTACAGTATACTGTAATTTTATTATATTTTTATCGGACCCTGCAATCTGTTGTTATAAGGGGTAGTCCGTGGTCACAGGACACAGGCTCCAAAAAGCTCTGCAGTGGAAGAATACCCCAGGAAAAAATAATACACTTTAGTAACACAAAGTAGAACGCAGTACGTAATGCTGGGGGTCTCTGCTGTTGCGTAGTACATGCATGCTGCCACAGGTCCAACAACACACTGACAGCTGGTGCTGCTGCTGCTAACTGTGCAGCAGACCCACAGTCGATATTGGGAAAGGCGCTGCATACACTTACACACTACTACTGGATATCTTTCGAGTCTCGTCATCTTGGGCGTCGTTCGAACAGTGGTGGGTCAGGGGATAACAATGCACGATGCACCTTTTCACCCCGCATACCAAGGTCAAGTCATTTTAGGCCCGCAGACAAAGAGCAAGTTAAATTCTATCCCCAACTAAAACCAGTAATTTTCGACCCTGAAACAAATAATAAGTCAATTTCGACCCTCCGCACCAAAAGCAGGCCAATTTTGAACCCAACACGAAAACCAAAAGTCATGTTCGATCCCCCACATAAAACCAAGATAATTTTGACCCTAACACTGAAATCGAGTAAATTTCGATCCCCTTCTAGCACCAACTCAAGTCAACTGTGGTGCCCCTACACACAACAAAAACACACAAAAACACACTGGCAAACAAACATGATATAATGTTTGGCGGAATCGTTAGGAAAATCTATTTAAAAGAAGCAGTCAAGAGTAAGGGTTCCACATTATTTCCAAGTATTTGTATCCCCAAAAGTGCGCAGGTCATCTGATGTAGTTCTAAAAAATAGAATGTGTGTCCCTGCACGTACGGTAATATACAGATAATTATATAATTCATAACGTCGTACTATGATATCATATGCATGCGTAGGATACAATATAGAATTATGTATGGTTATCAATTCGTTCTTGCGCCACTCCCCTAGGCACGTCCCGGAGGGGAACCTTGTACGAAGTATATATGTATACACAAGGCTTTCCTACGGAGTGGTCTTATAGTAAGGGCGACGCAAGAAACACGGGTTATATATAAAAGTAATGTATAAAAATATATATATTAAAAAAAAAAACTTGACTAGCCGAAAGCGCGAGAGCGTGAGTTGGCAAAATTCGATGAAAATCGACGAGCGTTGGGAAGGCTGAACGCTTTGCGCGATAAAAACCAAGGCAAGTACCGTAGTGGGGGAGGAGGGAGAGGAGCCTACTTTGTGACCCCGGATCTGAGTCACGACCAGGGAGGGAGAAAGACGGAAGTGCGAAGATAATTAATGGGATGAGAAATATGTATATAATATATATATTTGAATTGTGGCCCTTGGCGGGTTTGCAATGTGCTGGAGGAGCGGCCACAGGCGTATGAGATCGACAAGTTCCCTGTCAAGCACCCCCCTGGCCGATGCTCCAAGTTCCCATTCCATGGTCTAGATATTTCAAGGCAGATCGCCACACACCTCACTGGCAGATGCTCGAATTTCCCATGTCATGGTCTAGATATTTCAAGGCCGCCTTGAACTATCTAGACCATGGAATGGGAAATTCGAGCATCTGCCAGAGGGGCGTGTGGCGGTCTGCCTTGAAAATATCCAAACCATGAAATGATAATTTCGAGCATCTGCCAGAGGGGTGTGTCGCAGACTACATATCGATCCAACGCGCCTGCTGTGGCCGCCCCTCCAGCAACATTGCGACCCCGCCAGGGGCCAACAAACACAAAACTACCGCTAAAAAAAGCGTCGAGTTCGCAATAAAAAGGGTGCGAATTAACGAAGGCAAGTTTCAAATCGAATCGATTTCAAATCGTTTTTTTTTTTATGAATCGAATCGATTTGTTTCCGATTTGAAGTGAAAATGCGGCTTTGCGTCCTATCGGGTGAACCCGTCGCCTGTTTAAGGTACACCTTTTCTCGGCAACGGTAGCGGTGGTGCTGAAGCAGAAAACGACACATCTTTCCGACAGCACATTTGTGCGGTATTTGGTTCGTTACTCGTTCGGTATTGGTATGCGAAAACCTTCTTCCGTTCTGGGAAAAAAATCTAGCGCCGAAAAACGATCCCCACCCCACCCCTTAGGGGCCCGTATTAACGAAAGAACGTTTCAAATCGAACCTATTTAATCGATTTTTTTTTATTGGATCGACTCGAACTTTCATCTGATTGGCCTAAACATGAATCACCGGGAAGACATTTGTACTTTGGGGCATGAAAAAGTCGATTCGATCGGATATAAAAAGAATTATCAAAATACTATATTTTTTGCAATCGAATCGAATCGATTCGAATCGATTGGAGTGTATCCAACATGCATGGCATGTTCCCACTGGGTGAACGTCCCCGAGGCGGTCCGTCGCTGTTTGGGCTGTTCTCGACAACCACCAACGAGGCGATAAATCGTTAACCTCAAGGAGTGGCGAACGGAGCAATAGCCGCGCCCACGGCTACAGACAATAGCACAACATGGCCCGGCGGTGGCTCCTAAAAACAAATCATGGCGGTCGCAAGCTCATTTTTTCCACCAGCTCGATCGGCCAAGCCCGACGACAACCAAGCGATCGACCCAAAACACGGAGGAAAAACTCAAGACTTCGATAGCTACATCGCTGTCGCTGTCCGGTGTGTGGCGTTTAAGGGCTTCTTCCGTCCACCCAAGCGAAGCTGAGAGTAACGGCTTCCTCGCCTAGGCCTTAAACATAAAACAGAGGCTGTAGGCGGCGTGCACGTGACGATGCATGCCGTCGCTCTCAGCTTCCCTCCTCGGTACTTGTCAGCCGGGTGTTCTGTGGGATGTCGCGTTGTTCCGATATCATTCACATTTCGAGAACATACGGACCACGCACCCCCCCGCGAAGTCAACGCTGTTTAAGGTACACCTGGTACCTGGTATCGTTGACGCTGGGTCTCAGCGGTATTCCTTTTGTGCTTTACGCAAGGCAAGTGCCTGTCAACCATGTTTTATTAATACGTTGGTCCATAAAAGCTATATATATACGGTACTGCCGTCTAGATTTTGCGTCTCGAGACACCTATAAATATATAAGTGCCGAGAACAAACCAGGGAAATCTCAGTAAAAAAACGACCCGATACGTATGTATGATTCGCTCTACCTACTACTGCTGCCTGAGCTGTGTGGGTGAGCGTGTCTCCGGACACTTATTTACAGGGAAATAACGCCACACAAATGAAATTCTTACGAAAAATGTTCTCCTACACCTGCTGTACACCTGTGCGGATAAGGCGGCTCTTCACACGCCTCGGACGCATCATCTACAGATAGATCATGATCTATCTATCTACAGATCATCTAGTTCCTCACCTACCGTGGTGAGAGGTTGCGCAAGATCTAATCTGCACAGTACAGGGTCCAACCCAGCGGGCAGGATATGCGATAGCTCGTGCGAATATACGGCTCCCACCCGGCTACGTTGATCGAAATCATACACTATCAGGCATAGACCTTATCTGCCTTGAAAGGTCTACTGCTTGTAGATCATGGAGTGGGCGTACACAGTTGATCTAGATCATGATCTATGAGAGCTCTGGAGCTCTCTTACCTTTGACCTACAGTATCTGCCTTGAAAGGTCTACTGCTTGTAGATCATGAAGTGGGGGTATAGAGATCTCATGATCTAGATCATGATCTGTGTGATCTGTGTGATCTGTGGAGCTCTCTTGCCTTTTCCGGGTGCCACTGCAGTCCGTACACGGGGTAGTCGAACGCCTCCACCGCGCTGACGTACTCGCTGCCCTTCCTGTCCGCATTCACGGCCAACAGTCTGTACGCCCGCCCCCCCCCCAGACGCAAGAAAACGTAGGAAACGTACGTAGGGTGTGCGTGTTCTTGACGTTAAACCGTTAGTTTGTAACCGTCAATATCTATTTAGTACGAATCCAGTGTCTTGTGCGTGCGGATGCTTCCATCCCAGAGAGAGAGATCCAGGCTCACAAAATACGAGACAGGGATACCCACCTACCCTTTTTTATAGGGGTAGGTCAAGATGGGTCTATGAAATAATAAGTGGCGCGTGTAACAAGAGATATGATGGAAAAAACAGACAATAAAAGTTCACCAACATACCACTCTGGCCAGCAATATAAGGACTGTTTGTATACGAACATGTAATTAAAATGGTTCTCATGTTTAGGGTCAGAGTAGAGTGGTACGTACAAGCACTGGGTACCGCGACTTAAGAGAGGGTACTCTATTTAAGAGAATTACTACAACGTAGAGAGGGTACTCTATTTAAGAGAAACTACAATTTAGAGAGGGTGCTCTATTTAAGAGAATACTACCATTTAGAGAGGGTACTCTATTTAAGAGAATACTACCATTTAGCGAGGGTACTCTATTTAAGAGAATACTACAACTTAGAGAGGGTACTCTATTTAAGAGAATACTACCATTTCGAGAGTGTACTCTATTTAAGAGAATACGACGCACGCTACGGTCGAGGTGCACCATGTTATCGCCTTCTGAGGGTGGTCACTCGAGGACCTCTACACTAATAGTAAGTAACCCAAAAACTTTTTCTTTTTTTTTTGCAGGGAACTAAAGTGCTATGATACGTACCAGTACTCGATGAACAATACCATGGACACAAAAAAATACATGGAAAAAAAAATCACAACGACAAGACAAGAAAGACCGTCCGACGGGTTCGGGTTATAAGCGGGCAATAACGATACAGTACCTGTGTCGTTGTACACTAAAACCTATATATTTCCCGCTGGGGATAAGATGGAGAAGCCTAGTTATGTGAATCCTGCGATGCACAAGTAATGGCTGACGACACCCAAGACCTTTGAATACGCAGCAAGGGCAGCCCCCCTTGCTCACATCTTCGTACCGTTCATCCGGCTTGTCGTCAAGCCTGGATGCTCCAACAACCTGGCGTCCACTCGACGCCACACAGACAAGAAAGGAAAGTGCCACACGCTCGAGCAGAACCTGAGCCCGTACTCATAGTTAACCCCTTAAGAACTGACCCCACGTACTTGGGGGAAAAACTACTTGGAAATAGTGTGGGATAGGTTTTTCAGTTATGAATGGGTTAAGAGAGTTTTTTTTTTCGGCCTACAGTATGTGGTACCAAACCCCTCTTAAATGGGGGTACCCACTGTCATGCTACGATAGAGGTGTACCATGTTTTTGCCTTATAAGGATGGTCACTTAAGGAGCGTCATACCTCACCGGGAACATGATTTTGGAGGAAAATAAAAGTGCTGCCGGATGAGAAATCTCATGACCGAAGTATACTCTGAAACATTATTCGTCACAAAAATGAAAAAAAACGACGAATTTGGGTTAAGGAGCCCGATCGGTCAGAAAACGATTCAACCAAAACGTGCTACCTCTACCGTAGCACGCGTCATATACGAGTATGTACCGTATATGACACTGTATACCACACCCCCTCGGACGAATTTCAACGCTGATTTGCTCGACGACCGGTCGAGCGCTAACCCCGAGCGACCCGTCTATGGGAAGATCAAAATTGGCTTCGAAATCCACGCGAGGGGGTGTGATATGCACTGTCATACACGGGTAGGTAATCTAAATAGGACGAAAAATACGGCGGTATGTAATTGGTTTCACTTTGACCGAAGCTTTAAGCCACGCCCGGGCTCTGATGTGAACACCAAAACGTTTCTTACATTTCCGACCAGCTGGCTTCACTTTGGCCGATAATATAATCCCCGCCTGGGCTCTGATATGAACACTAAATGTGTCTTATATTTTCGGACAATGTGGTGTGTATCAACCCCTTCAGAACTCCACCCACGTGTTGAGGGACCAACTACTTGGAATTAGTGTGAACACATTTTGTAGTATAGTGTTCGTAAGGGTTGGCTCTTTCTGCGCTTTTCGCTTTTGAGAGAAAGAAGAAATGTTGAATAAAAAAAGGCGAGTCGTACACATTTTATTTAAAAAAAAAAAAAACGACACAGCTGTGAGATCGAGCATTTTGTCAAACTTCAAATTTGCAAGCTGCGTGGGATACTGCGATCGCGCGAACTACGTACGGTACGGGTTTTGGATTTTCAAGACATCCAGTTCAAGGCCAGAGTAGATATTTACCAATACCAGGTAAATCGGCTTCGTCACGAAAAAAAAAAAACTTCAAATTAGTACGATGGAGTCGTTTTTTTTTTCAGGAGTAAAATGAAACGGGGATAAGACCACGCAATAAATCAGCTTGTCACAATGGGCACACCGCTGCTGTGCAACATCGATCTGACTGGCACAGGGGGAGCATGATACAGCTTGTGTTATTACAAAAGCAGCACGTCATGCGAAACGGGCGTAATACGACATCCTATAAGGGTGAGCTCTTCATAATATATAATCGTGTGGATGATGCATGAGACCTATCTCACGTTTTCAGGAGATTATGTTGAGACTGAGATACGACGCAAACAAACAAAAACAATTATATATAGCAGGTAGTGAAACTAACCCATGCATATGCACACGCATGCTTCAAGCACCTATGGGGGGAAACCTTGACACAAAAAAAGCAAAAGCAGCCTCGGCCTGGAGAGAACAATACGAAATCTCTGGTATGAAATAAAAAACTACGCCTCCAAGCGCATGAAACCCCAGAGCAACATCGGACTACACACCATCATGCCATGCCACATCATAACGGCACCATGCCACACCACACGCCTAACAGGCGATCGGTGCCAAATACTTCATACCTCAAGCAGATAATCGATTCTTACTTCATGATTTGGACATGATACTTCATGACAGATATATTTCCGATATTGTATGATCTGTATGATTTAGCTCACGTGGCCCCCGGATGGGAGCGGTGTTTTACCCGCATGATCTATATAGTGCATGTTTTCCTGGGTTGGATCTGCACTATGCGCTATATAGATCATGACGGCAGGTGAAGAACTAGATGATCTAGATCACGATCTATGTGTGGGTGATCTACATCATGATCTACCTGTCCGATGATACATATCATGATTTATCTGTAACTGTAGATCATGATCTATCTGCGGATGGTCTAGATCATTATCAATCTGTAGATGATCTAGATCACGATAATTCCGTAGATGATCTAGATCATGATATATCCGTAGATTATCTAGACCGTGATATATCTGTAGATGATCCAGATCGTGATATATCTGCAGATGATCTAGGTCATGATCTACCTGTAGATATATAGATACTTCGTATATCATGATGTATCTGTGGACGATCTGTAGATAGATAGATCATGATATAGCTGTAGATGATCTGTCTGCCTGAGGTTGTAAAATGGTTAGCAGGGTTGTTCACGCGGGTTGAGTCAAACCTCGCTGGCCAGCTCCAGACGAGTCGGGTAAGGGCCGAGCCGAGCCGAGCCGAGCCGAGCCGAGCCGAGCCGAGCCGAGCCGAGCCGAGCCGAGCCGAGCCGAGCCGAGCCGAGCCGAGGCGTGGAGAGCCGAGGCGTGGAGAGCCGTGGAGAGTCCGCAAAGTATCACGGCACCGACAGAGATACAGTCCAGGGCACCATACATATAAAAAAATAACACGGGCACTATAGGCAAACACACACACTACGAGGAACAAGTACTGGGCCAGCCTATAGACCTAACGTGTACAAATATGTCTTGAAATATAAGGAACGCTTCCATTAAATATGTACCTGGTACATGTACATACAAACGATCTCAGTATTTCGGGACCAAAGAGTGGGGAGATTATAGGGGCAAGGGTGAAGTGGCTCGATTTGTAAAAACAAACTGAAGTATTCTCGCGATAAAAATGTTAGGCACGAACCGTAGTGCGGTGGAGGGAGAGGAGCCTACTTCGTGACCCCAGATCCGAGTTACGACCAGGAAGGGCGAAAATAATAAATGGGATGGAACAAGAGCAAAAAAAAGTAGTGCTGAAGAGCACTCACTACCTCGATTACCACTTGGCCCAGTCTGCCTCCCCCTCCCCGGTCATGCGACTACGGCCATGTATGAATATCGATCACACACCCCCCCCTCTCCCGCCCCCGCCATCGGGGGATCTGCCCCCTTCCCTCTTTCCTCTTTCCCTCTTTCCTCTTTCCCTCTTTCCCTTCCTCTACCCCCCCGGCGCCTCATTCGACAAGGTCATCCATAAGCAAGTCCTCCTCACAAGCTGTTTCTAGTAGGACACTTCCAGCTTGGTGCAAGCAATCAATGTCTGCCTGGTCGGTGAAAACCCGACGTGGTCCGTCCCGGCATTGTAGGGACGCGAGGATCTAAGGTAATACGAGACATGACTACTGCCCATGCATGACATGAATACTTCAATTATTGTTTCGTTGCCGTGCTGTTCTTATTTGATTTTATTTTCAGGTCTGGCTTGTGTTGTGTTCTCGTACCCGGTACGACGTGCTCTCGTACCCTGTACGATGAAATTTCACTTGTCTTACCTTGGGCTTTCTCTGTCTCAGTCTGAGACCACAGAAACACAGTATTATCTCTCTAGTAAAACTATTACGGAGGGCCTATAGTAAATAGGACCAAATGTTGTTAGTAAAAAATACGTAAATATATAGGCTTTGGTGTGCACGGTAGGTCCTATTTACTAGTATTTACTATGGTCCTTGCCCGTAATAATCAAGACGGACACCGCGTGTGCGAATGTACCCGGTAGCTGGGTAGAAGTAACGGTTTAATGTGAAGACAACACAAACACTGCCCCCTCCCCCGTCTCAAAGAGGATGCGTGGTCAATAGCCACACAACTACGAAGGCCAGCAACAAATCAGTACGCCCCCCACCACCCCACCCACCCAGCCCAACGTGGTCCGTCCTGGCATTGTAGGGATGCGAGCGTCTATGTGCATACGACTGCGGCCATGCATGACATGAGTACACCCCACCCCCACCCTAACCCCCGCTTCCCTCACCTGAATGTTTGGTCCAGGCCCGACTGGGCAAAATCTTCGGGGGACACCCCCTTGCCATGTGCGTTAGCGGTCAGGGACTCCGTGGACACCTTTTCCAGCAGCTCAGGAGGAAACGCTTTCGAGCACAAACCAACACGCGACACGGCAAAAAACAAAAAAAAAACGGCGCAAAATGCGAGGAGAAAAGGATTATTGAAACAAAAACAAAAAACAACCGGGGAAAACGCATCGAGTTAGACGTTATCAAGCTCTACGTACGAGTATGATATAGCAGCACAAGCAGTACTTGTACAAACAACGTAAGCTAAAAAAATCAGAAAACAAACACGTAGCATTCGTAAACACACCATTACGAATTATGCATGCTCCAAAAAAAATAAAAACGGGGCCAATCGTGTTCACTGCAGGAGGTCTGCGTGAACAGTAATTCTTACGGTAACGTTGTATTTTTTATTTTATTATTTATGCTAGGACGTATGTATGATACACCTGGTGCGTTCGTAGCCTGCAGGCAGGAATCGACCGGACACTCTGTCATCGTCTAGGACAGCTTCAGCACCAAATACAATAAAATCGCCATTCAAGTTACTCTTCACGAAGCAACAAAACGGCTGTTAAGCCACCTCGTACGAGATATACCGGCTAACGGGTGTTCCACACGTCTCACGTACAGATCGTCGAGTCTCGCTTGATGATCTAGGTCATTCAGGGGCAGGTAGATCTCTGATCTGTATGATCTGCGTGATCTGTATGATCTGTATGATTTAGCTCACACTGCCGGGTGGGAACCATAAGACTCTGCATGATACGGGACACTCTCTCTGGGTCGGATCTGTGCTATACAGATCCTGCACAGCACCTCAGAACTACAGCTTACAATCTGGATGCCCTAAATGATCTATCTATAGATGGTCTATCTGTAGATGGTCTATCTGTGATGATCTATTTATATATGATCTATTTGTAAATGGTCTATCTGTAGATGATCTATCTGTAGATGGTCTATCTGTAGATGATCTGGCCGGCGTGTGAAATATTTTCTATACAAAATCCCTGCCAAGGTGCTGCAAAAAACCTCAGTCGTTGCTAATTTGGCCTCTACAAAACGGCCGTTACAAAAATGGTCGCCAGTAAACTCGCCGTTTCAAAACCGTCGCCACAATGTCGGCCAAAAACTAAAACACCGCCTCTTTATTAAAACGGTCACTTAAAAAAACATTGCTACAAATCAAGTCGCAAAAACAGCGGTCACTACAAAATATACCGCCACAAAACGTATTTACCTTTTTCTGGCTGAAGCCATTTTCACCTCCCTCCCCCCTCGTGACAATAACCGCCTTCTCGGCGTTTTAACAAGTAGCTGCGGTGGGCTGTCTACAAGGACACAAAGAAAGCGAGATCATCTACCAGGAAGTCAGGGCTTTATAGCTACCGACAGGGTGCGGCGGCCATCCTAGCTCCCCACAAAACCCTTTCGCTAGAACACCGTCCCTACACAAAGTGTCGCCACAAAGCCGCCGCTATAATATGTGTACGCAGGCGTCGGTACGAACGATGCATCGCCACAACACCGTCACTTGTGAAATAACCGTCCTTACAAAATGTACCGTCAAAATGAAATCGTCGCTACAAAATGTATTGCTCCTTAACCGTCGCTGTAAAAAAAGCGTCGCCACGAAAGCCTTCGCTTACAAAACAGACAGCCTTAAAAAGCCATCGCTACGTACAAACACGTACACCCATAAAAAGCCATCGCTACGTACAAAAAAGTATCGCCATAAAACCGTCGCTACAAAATGTACCGCCACAAGACCACCGCTACAACAGCCTTCGCTTACAAAACGCATAGCCATCAAAAGCCAAGTCTACGTACAAAAACAACTATTGCCATAAAACCGTCGCTACAAACAGTACCGCCACAAAACCGCCGCTTTTAAAAAACACCCCCCCCCCCAAAAAACAATCTGCTACACAAGACGTGCCGCTTCAAAAAGTATCTCTACAAAGCCACCGCTAACACAACCGTCCCTACAAAATGTACCGCCCCAAAACCGTAGCTCCAAAAACAAAAACAAAAACACATTTCAAGCAGAATTGGTGGTCGCTACGGAGCGCGTTGCCTCAAAACAGTCGCTGCAAAAAAAAAAAAAAAAACAAGAACAGGGTTTCCAGCAGAATTGGTGGCTGACCTGAGAGCAGTCGGCTTTCGGCCTCGACGCCAGGGAGCACTCCCAGAGGCTGGGTCAAGTTTTGCGCGTCGTAATCGACCGACAGGACGCCATCATATCCCGCAAAAGCCTGACCGACAAAACAAAGAAGAGAGAGAAATGCAAAGCAGAACGCCGTATTAAACGTGGAAACCAAAACGCCGTATTACACGTCTTACACGTAGTACACGCACAGTATTAATATATAAATATACAAGGGGGGCTTCGCCGCGGCGGGCTGACGCCCGCCTGCGGCTTCGCGCAATTCCCGTAAAGGCGAAGAATAGAGGTAGGAATACTAAAAAATAAGCTTATTTAGGGCGAACAAAAGCGAATTTACTGCCAAGGGGTGTACAGTATTACATACAGGACATCTATAATGAGAAACAATAAATATAACCCAGGCTGGGTTTCTGTTTTTTTTTCCAGAGGGTGCGTCCTACACTAACTTCATAGAACGGTTCCCGAATTTCTTATTTCCTTGGAAATATTAGGCTGGGTCCTTATCACTGTCCTGTACCTGGTACTAATGTATTTCAACATGAAAGATAATAACAATGTATTTCAACAACAAATTTTCATTCGTACCGTACGAGTATGTATGTATTATTCATATATAATAAAAACATATTGATGGTAAGTGATACTGTATCGAAGAACACCTGGGGTGGCAGGTGTGTAGGCAATCATTGTTTTGCGAGAAAAAATCCCTACGAGCATGCATTCGGGAAGACTCGAACTCACGACCTTGGCGCTAACAGGGATGAGTTTCACCGGGGACAGTAGTACAACGGTTGTTCAGTAGTCAGTATAGGATTACCAAATTCAATATTTTGCTGGAGTAGTTCAGTATGACGAACAGCAGCAGCAGCAGACAACAAACATCAGAAGGCCATTTTAATTTACACATATATGCACGCATATACAGAGAGAGCCACATGCACATACCTGTATACGTACTATTAACAGTGGTACCCCGAACCATGCAAGGGCGGGGCCGGTATAATCGGGGACAAAAACAAAAATACCAAATAATAACTGGGCCACGATCCACACCCTATGATATAACGCAAAATGCACTGATCAGGCAAGTTGACACACGCAGTCAACCACGTACCAACCGACCCACCGACACCCGCCCACCCACACCTACGCACCCACTCACGTACTCACCCACACGCACTCACTCACACCCACCCACCCAACCACCGACCCACCCACCGAACCACGCACGTACGTACGCGTACGCACCAACCGATCGACACACGAACCAACCGATCCACCCATCACCCACAATAACAACAATAGCAGTGTGGAATCAGTATACAGCAGCACCAGTACGTACGAGCGCCAAACGCGAGAGCTTGAGCTAGCAAAATTCGATGAAAATCGACGAGCGTTGGGAATGCTGGACCCTCTGCGAGAAAAAAACAAAGGCCCTAACCGTAGTGGGGAGGAGGGAGAAGTGCCTGCTGTGTGACCCCGGATCTGAGTTACGACTATGGGGGGAGAGGGACAGAAGTGCGAAGATAATAAATGGGACAGAAGTGCGAATAAGTAACATCTACCGGTATATATACGGTAGCTATTGTAACCACTAACTGTAGCTACCGTACGTCTTTACCTGCGCTATCCACTCCCAGCCGAGGCAGGTGCCCCAGACAGGAAAAAAATCGCCTTTGGCGTTGAGGGCGGTGGCGTACTTGATAGCCCACCTTCGATAGTACAGCGAAACGAAAAACATATCAATTAGGACATGATAACATGAAAAGATAGGGCTGGGCACTGTCACAGTATGTACTGGCAGTACTAATCTATTGATTGATCCGGCCAGTATATTGGCCAGTACCTGGTAGTTTGTTTTTCTCGTGTACGTCCAAGAAACACGCCATATTATAGTACGGAAACCCACCAATTTCGTTTCAGAAGGAGAGGGGAGAAAGGAGAGACACTATGCTGCTGCAATCCAGTTAACTGTTTAATTTTGACGACAGTATACATCGCTACTGCCTGCGTCAGCCAGTGCCCAGCCCTGCTAGTTAGAGGGAAAATATGGCAAGCTAAAAAACTACCAGACGGGATAAGGAAATCTGCAGTAAGACGAGACAATATTATGCCTTGCTTTGTACAAGACAAGAAAGCGTGAGATACGAACATAGTTGGTGTACGATAAAATAAGCTAAAATCATATACGTCGTAGGAAAATGCAAGATATGTTGAAAAATAAGATGAGCCGATGTACGCTAAGAGAAGCTAAGATAGGAATATATACCATAATACAAGTCAAGACAAACACATATAAGCTGATGCACGACACTGTAAGATACCTGGTAAGACAATACAACACGAGACAAGATAATGATACTACCTGGAGTACCTGGTATACGACAAGATCACATGGCATAAGGCAAGACAAGGCAACAATGAACATGCACCAAAATTACGCCAAGCGATATCCCCACACATCCTATATAATAGTCCGTGACCCCAACCTCGACCCAAAACAGGCCAGCAGCAGGCCAGAAACAGCGCTTTTAGCCTTCCTTCGAACAATCCGAACTGCGGACCATGATTTTCCTCCCGACTCTGACAGTAAAAATTCAGGAAAAATCCTACCGGGGATACTCATTGCAGAGACGCGGGACAAGCAACTGTCGCCAAACTCAGTTATTTCGGAGCCCCGAGCGATTACTAGAATAGTAACGAGTGCGGTTTTGTTCGAGCATCACCCATCTCACCCATGACTCTCAACGATCACCATCACTTGTCAACCGTCACCCACCACCGATATCCTACAGCTCCGATACGTTGCAGATCATACAGATCATACAGATAGGACAGATGACACATATCATACATACCACACAGATCATACAGATCATACAGATCATAAATATCACACGGACCGGACATATCATACAGATCAGACAGATCATACATATGATATAGGTCATAAAGATCATACAGACCAGACAAACCAGACATATCATACAGATCAGACCGATCAAACCGATCATACATATCATACAGGTCATACAGATCATACATATCAGATATGTAAGATAAATCAGACAGATCGGACAAATCATACAGATCAGACACTTTGCTTGCCTCAGCAGCCCGGGCTGCCGGGGTTGTAATCGTACCGGATGTTCGACTCCCCCCCCCCCCCCCCCCCCCCCCCCCAAACGCACAAACAAAAAAAATCAACAGACACACAAAACAAGAATACCAGGCAAAAAACAACACCAATCAATCCACTCCTACCGCAAAAAGAAAAAGAAAAAACACGACGACGAACGCTCCGTCTCGAAAGGGATGCGTGGCCAATTGTCAAATCACTAAGGCAAGCATCACAATGAGTGCCTTGTCGCCTTGTCGGTGAAAACCCGACATGCTCCGTCCCGGCATTGTAGGGACGCGAGTGTCTACGGCCATACGACTACGGTCATGCATGAAAATGAGGCACCCCCCCCTCCAGTGGCTGCGAGCACTAACCTAGCGCCTTCCGGAATGGGTGGTCCCCCCCCGGGGAAAAACAGGCCGTTCACTCCATCCATCAGCGGCTTGAGCTCTTCGGGCGTGGCGTCATACCTCACGGGTATCGTTCTCAGGCCAGCACTCTCGAGCCTTGCGAGGAAGAGGGCGGTGGGGCGGAGGCGGGAACGGGGGGGGGGGGGGTGTAGCTAATGTTGTGGGCACGGCCGTAGTGCTTATATGACCATAGACCCTCGCATCGCCTACCAATGCCGGACGGAGCGGCGTTGGGTTTTCACCAACCAGGCAGACATTGCTTGCACCAAGCGCGAACGCCGTGAGGTATGGACGAGTCGCATGGAGGGTGAGCTGCATCCTGCTAAGACCCGCCTCTGAGGCGGACTTGCATATGGACGAACGCTTCATGAGTATGTTATTATCTTGGGTGGCCACCTTCCGAAGAGCTAGCAATGGGGTGTTTAGCTATGTAACTGGCTTCGCGAACGCCTTACCATATTAACACTACGTGATAGCGTCATTCACCCATTGTGGGCAAGCAAAAGTTGCTCCAACCCCGCACAAAGTGATCATAACCTCGACCGCCAGCTTTGGTGACGCGCCAAAAAAAATAAAAAAAAAAAAAACGCAAACCCTGGTTTGTCTAAGGCTCACGGCAGCGAGTGGCGTGTTTGTACAAGCGTCGTTGGCCAACCGACGCCAACAGCCAACTATAAATATATAATATTAATTTATAGCACGGGGGGGGGGGGGGGGGGGGGGGGGGGGGGGGGTTGAACTTAATTTTCATGCATGGCCGTAGTCGTATGACCATAGACCCTCGCATCCCTACAACCGGGACGGAGCACGTTGGGTCTTCACCAACCAGGCAGACATTGCTTGCACCAAGCGTAAAGCGCCGTGAGGTATTGGGCGAGTCGCATGGAGGGTAAGCGGCATCCTGCTACGTAAGCGACCGCCTGTGAGGCGGACTTGCATATGGACGACAGCCTCCAATGAATTGATTTGATTTCTCGTGGGGGTGGGGGCGGCGTTTATAGGGATCATAGGGGGTGGGGGGGGGCGCCTGTGTTGCATACACTGCCCATACTGTGTTGTGTTTTTTGCCGAATCTGCGATCAAATCGACAACTGGAAGCACCTCTACCTCTGCTTGGTCCCTGGCGAAGATTCTGTACTTCTGCTCTACGTAGCTCCGGAATTTCAAATTGACCCCTTGTATGGCAAGGCAGATATGAGCCCCTTGGTGCACTCCCGCGAGCGTGGCAAAGCAGCGGGAGCAGTTTCTGTTCCCTCCTTGGTGGAGCCGGAGTTCGTCACGCTGAAGTTTGAAAGCGTGGTTCCAGGCTGTTGAGTTTGCGGTTACTTGTACCCTCGTACGTAGCCAAGGTTTGTTTTGTACTTTCTACAGCAGTAGTGGTACATACCCTCGAATGCTGCCACAGTACGTGTAAGAGTTGATTCCGTGAGTTAAAAAAACACCACCGTGCGTACTGATAATTCGATTATTCGCAAAAAAAAGAAGGAATGAACTGCTCAGAGAGCGTAGCGTGGGTGTGGCGCAACTCGACGCGAGTCGGCGAGGGAAGAAAAGGCTACAGCAGCAGCAGTAGAAGTCTTGAAAGCGATAAAAGTGAAGGCACGAACGGTAGAGGTGCACCATGTACTTGTTCAGAGCGCTAACGTACTTGGTGCAGGGATATTCATGTAACGGTATTTGGGAGTTCCACAGAGGAAATAGGCGTGTTTATCTGTGGAGCACTCTTTACGGTTTTGGGCGATTTCTATCGCTCACCTCATGTTTCTTCATGTTTCTCCCCCTTTCTTCTGTGTACGACGGTAATATATATTATACATCACGTGGAGCTTCTACTTCTTTCCCGGACCCAGAGTATCCTGCCAGGGGTCACTTGAACAGTATTTTCTGTGGCTACGTTCTTACTTGAGGAACTCTATACCTCACTCAAAAAATAATTTTGGAGAAAAAATGTAAGTGCTAGGCATACCCGATGACGGACAATCCCAGGGCCTGACTGCCGTACAATTGAAAAATATTTGCAAATCAAGACCGAACTACCGACGAATTTGGGTTAAGGGCCCGTTTTAACGAAGAAGAAAAAAACTCAATTTGGAAAAAAAAAAATCAAATCCGCTTTTCATTGGTCAACACACGCACCAGCACCAAAGATTAGGATCTTGAGGCATAATATTTGGTGCTGGTGCGTGTGTTGACCAATGAAAAGCGAATTTGAATTTTATTTTTTTTCCAAATTGAATTTATTTTGTACTCGTTAATTCGGGCCTTCATTGGTCCAACACACGCACCAGTACCCCCCAAGATCCGAATCTTGGGTGCTGGTGCGCGTGTTGACCAATGAAAAGCGTATTTGGGATCTTGGGGGGTGCTGGTGCGTGTGTTGACCAATGAAAAGCGTATTTGATTTTTTTTTTTTTCAAAATTTAATTTATTTTTTCTTGGTTAAAACGGGCCCTTAAGGCAGCCCGATCATTCAGAAAAAAAACCAGCCAAAAAGTGCTACTACATCTATCGTAGCACGTGTCGAGGGGCAAGGACAGCCTGCTATGTGACCCTACCAATAGATCTGAGCGATATACGACTGGGAGGAACAAGGAACATAAGGGCGTGGATACTAAATGGGGGGAAAAACAAGCACACAAACAAATAAACGCTTTAGACTCTTAACTATCTGGACAAGCCGCAGTCACGGGTGTCTCCCCTTCCCCCCGGCGGTACTCGCCTCCAATTTTATCGCGCAGACACGTTTCGGCAAGTCCCATTTGCTCGTCGAATGTTCCTCGATTTTATACTATTACGGAGGACCATAGTAAATAGGACCAAATATGGTTAGTAAAAAATAGGGAAGTGTATAGGTTTTTGCGTACAACGGGGGTCCTATTTACTATCGTCCCGCGAAATGCTACGGAGGACCAAAACAAAACTAGTACGTAAAATAGTACCAAATCTTGTTATTATAGTAAAAATAGGTAAATATAGGTAAATATCTAGGTTCTAGTGTGTACTGCAGGTCCTACTTACTCTGCTCCCCCATACTACTGTAAGCGTAAATGACCCCAACTCCGGCATGAATTGGCAGCCGAAATGACGAAATGACCCGCCCGTTTTCACCACAGCCCAGATGAACAGCAAACTAGAAAAGTTGGTTCCTCTGTGACAGAAGGACGAATTCTTCATAGGGTGGTAGCGGCACAGATTAGTAACACAATGAGCCGCAGCGACACACAGGGGACTGACTGCCCACCTGCGCAGGAAGCACAAATGAGACGGTTGCGCCTCCGATGGAAGAGGCAAAAACTGCAGAAACTGGACTTGTCCGTATAAAGTAATGCTCCACCTAGGGGACCGATCGTCGATTCCCAGATCATCATCTACTAGGGCTGGGCACTGGCAGAGTATGTACTGGCAGTAGTAACCTACTGATTGACCCGGCCAGTATGTTCGCCAGTAGTTTTTTTTTCTCATGTACGTTTAAGAAACACGCTATACTATAGTATGTAAACCCATCAAACGCGTTTCGGGAGGAGAGAGGAGAGACAGTATACTGGTTGCTTATGACGACAGTATAATCGCTACTGACTGGGTCAGCCAGTGTCCTGCCCTATGATCTATAGACGTTTCAAGGGAAAAAACCTACTGATATGTATGATCTGTATGATCTGTACGATCTGTATGATCTAGCTCACGTTGCCGGGTGGGAACAGTACAACTTTTTCCGGGTTGGGTCCGTCCTGTGAATACAGACCCTGCACAAAACATCATAACGGCGTGGTAGGATCTAGATGATCTATCCGTAGATGGTCTATCTGCAGATGGTCTATCTGTAGATGATCTTTTTGCAGATGGTCTATCTGAAGGTGATCATTCTGTAGATGGTCTATCTGTAGATGGTCTACATGTAGATGGTCCATCTGTAGATGATCTATCTGTAGGTGGTCTATCTGTAGATTGTATCTGTAGATGATCTATCTGAAGATGATCTATCTGTACATGATACTGTATATAACCTATCTGTAGATGCTCCGTTCGAGCTGTGAAAACAATGAATAGGATTGACAGTATCTACGGTAGATCATTTAGATTGTGATCTGTCCTGCGTCTGAAAAATAAAGTAAAAAGCCTTCCATGATTCAGAGGGCAGGACTGACCATTTAATGTAGGACGCCTGCACGTACTCGCAGTCTCCACCGCAGGCCGGAATGCTGGAAAAACAGAAAAAAAAACGGAGGAACGCAACGGGAAAGGAACAACTGAGAGCAGTGCACGAAAAAAAGCACCGAAGAAAATGTCAGAGTTGAAAGTATCAAGCGAAGCGCGCGAACAGGAGAACGGGAGTTCGCCAAAACATTTAGAAAACGGGAAACACCTCAGCAAGCGCGGGAGCGGGGAATTACAGTAGAGTTTACCGAAGAAAATCCAATGTGAAAATATCAAGCGAGGAGCGCGGGGACAGCAGGAGGACGGGCGAACAAGAGAACACAAAACACTAGGGCTGGGCACTGGCACAGTATGTACTGGCAGTAGTAATCTACTGATTGAACCGGCCAGTATATTCGCCAGTAGGTTTTTTTTTATCATGTACGTCCAAGAAACACGCCATATGATAGTACGGAAACCCACCAAATGCGTTTCGGAAGGAGAGAGGAGAAAGGAGAGACAGTATACTGCTGCAATCCAGTACGAGTATACTGATTGATTTTGACGACAGTATACATCGCTCGTACTAACTGGGTCAGCCAGTGCCCAGCCCTACGAAACACAAAACAAAAAGCTACGTACCACCCTGGGCGAAAATATATGGACCGTTGTATACTAATATTAGAGTACAAAAGCTCCTAATATTTCCATTCAGAATGGTAGTACATACGTAAAAAAGAAGCAAAAAATAGCGAACTTCTCAGACGTGCCCGCATGAATGATGCTGTTTCTAATGAGGTAGGGTTTTGTCACGAAGCTGTAAGACATTCGCTCCCGACGGTGAGCTTATTTTTTGGCTTCGGCTAACGGCGGCCACCACCCCGACCGGGAACTCTAACCCTAACCCTAAGGAGAGGCATGCCTGCTTGGTGTGCCACCTGGTCGTTGTGCTTGGGAAGGCTCTACTTTCAGTGCGGGCACATCTAAGGAAGTTCGCCTGCGCGGGCAGATTTACGCGAGTCCTGTCGCAGCTCCTCCAGGGGGGCACGACAGCGATGCCACAACCCCTCGCTTTATTTTATTTTATTTTGTTTTATTTTGCCGTGGTCGCTTTGGCCTTTGTTTTGTTTTCTGTCCTTCCATTTTCGTATTTCCTTAGATATATATTCGATTGTTTAGCTACGCACGCAAGTATAAATGTGTTGTTGATATTTCATCACCTCTTTCCTTGTCTTTCGTGTGTGGCACGAAGACGAAACGGAAGTGAGTAGGAAGCGCCACGCATCCGTGGTATGGGTGGCGCCCAAGGGAACGGAGACGGGCGGGGGGGGGCGGTTCGTAGGGAAACCGCGGCTGACGAAGCAGGAAGGACACGGCAGGCAGGGTGGCAAGGTACCAGACCGACTAGCTGGTAGAACCTATCTCTGCTACGAGTACAAACCTGCCTCGGCTGCCTGGAAGGTGCTTTTGGTGTACTTCGGTTGCCTATCCTTTCCTTTCGTTCTTAGTCTTGCTCTGTTTACGTTGTTTTCATTTCATTTCAGTTCATTTCAGATTTTTCGGTCACATCTCCGGGAGAAGCACGACACTTCCTTTCCTTGGCTTTTGTTATCGTGTTTGTTTGTTTGTTGTTTGTTTGTTCATCTGTTACATTATATATATATTTGTAAAGGCAAGTTTGGAAGGGTATACCGGTACCGGGGGTATATTTGTTGCGCGTACCGAACTTACCGAAGTGTCGGGTACCGGTATTGAAAAAGTACCGAACTTACCGAAATGTCCGGTATTGGTATTGAAAAAGTACCGAACTTACCGCAGTGTCCGGTACCGGTATTGAAAAAGTACCGAACTTACCGAAGTGTTCGGTAGGGTATTAAGCACACTACCGAGAAAATACCGGTACCCCCGGTATTGTGGACGAGGGTATACCGGTACCCCGGGTATATTTAGGTGAGCGTACCGAACTTACCGAAGTGTCAGGTACCGGTATGGGAAAAATACCGAACTTACCGAAGTGTTGGGTACCGGTATTGAAATAGTACCGAACTTACCGAAGTGTCGGGTTCCGGTATTGAAAAAATACCGAACTTACCGAAGTCTCGGGTACCGGTATTGAAAAAATACCGAACCTACCGAAGTGTCGGGTACCGGTATTGGGGAAATACCGAACTTACCCAAGTGTCAGGTATCGGTATTTACCGAGGAAATACCCCCGGTATACTTCGGTACGTACCCTACCGAATATACCTACGTAAATCATGTGTACTTGTAGCCACAGCAAACAGATTGCGGCGGCAACGGCGGAAAAAACGGAAATGCTGACGCCGCCATCCCAATCACGTAGCAAGCGGCAGCACGGTTAGCAGCAGCAGCAGCCCCAGCAAGAACGACAGCAGAACACAGCAGCAGAGGAGCAGAAGCAGCAGCTCCAACTTCGAAGTTCGGCATACAGTTTGGATAATAGGCGACCTAGCACAGTGCTGCTGCAGCTACTGCTGGCATATCAGTGTTTTAATATAATTAGAGCAGCGATGGATTCGAGATGTCGCGTTCAAGTCCGTATATAGGATGCATGATACGAGTACAGGCGAGCGGTCGAAGAAGCTTCTGCCACAACAAGAAGTTTGCGCAGAGCGTGCCATAGCACCGCCTCGGCGGCGCCTCGAACCCCACCGGCGCGAGTTGGTGATTGTTGTGTTGTGTCTACAGCCGTTCATGGTGGGTGTGAGGTGAGCGCGTTGTGTCACTCCAGAGCCAAGGACCAGATACGTAGATGTAGAGAAGACTGCTGCTGCTGCCACAAATAAAAACCTTGTATAATTTGTGTATGATATCATAATGTGTGTCTGTATTGCATACATACACGATTCCCCGGTGTCGAGGCCGCATCGATCACCGCCGGTATTGTGGTGGAGGGTATACCGGTACCGGGGGTATATTCGGGTAGGCGTACCGAACTTACCGAAGTGTCGGGTACCGTATTGAAAAAGTACCGAACTTACCGAAGTATCGGGTACCGGTATCGAAACAATACCGAACTTGCCGAAGTGTCGGGTACCGGTATTGAAAAAGTACCGAACGTACCGAAGTGTTCGGTAGGGTATCGAGCCCGGTACCGAACAAATACCGGTACCCCCAGTATTGCGGTCGAGGGTATACCGGTACCTGGGGTATATTTGGGCGGGCGTACCGAACTGACCGAAGTGTCGGGTACCGGTATGGGGAAAATACCGAACTTACCGAAGTGTCGGGTACCTGTATTTACCGAGAAAATATTCACGGTATACTCCGGTACGTACCCTACCGAACATACCTTTGAAAATATCGTTGGCCAAGAGCACCCGAGATGCCCCCGGACGAATGAACACTTCGCACGAGCAAGAAACCCGCATGATCTACGACGGCGCGTACGCACAGCGCACAGCAGCAGCGAGAAAGAGGGCTACCAGAGGGCAGGTGGTTTGAGTCACACACAAGCTATCCCAACAATGCCCCATGTCAACGCGAAGCGGCGCCGCGAAGGCCAGCAAAGGCATGCGCCCCCATGCGGTGGAGGCTTGGCACGGTACAGCTGCATCGTCGATGCTGTGTGCTCTGTCGACTGCTGCTGCTGACGCTGACGCTGCTGCAGCTGCTGCTGCTACTGCTGCTCTGTGTGCTGTTTGCTTCTCAATTTTGCTGCAAAGCTGTCAGCGAAAATACTCGAGGGTCTAGGGCGTGTGACCGCGCCACACGCACACCGCACATCGTACAGCACGCCCCACGCACTCACTGCACAACGCGCCCCGGCGGCGTCGGTTTACACCCTTCCCATATAACTACGGTAGAGCGCACAGCACACACACGCAGGAGCAACACGCAGGAGCACGCAGCACCAGCATCTCGCAAAAGCCCTTGGTATTCCATTTTCCGTATTTCATTTCGTTATTTGTCGCGAATTTAATTTCATAGAACTTTTTTTCCACATCAAAACCAAAAATCGTGATTTGGGTCGTCGCAAGCAGTTTCAAACCCGATTCGGTTCTGATGTTCTGAATAGACTTTTGGAAGTAAACCAAACCACAATCGGGTTTCCGCAAACTAGGGTTGTGTATCAACAAAAAAACGGGGTTGATATGATACTTGATATTTTGGGCGGAATCGGCGTGATATTATCATGATATGTTGATCGATATATCAGGTTATCATGACATGTTGATATTTTTGGAAGGTTTCAAAGAGCGCAACAGCGCCCCGATGAGTTGAAAATTCACGACGAGTCAAATCACCGCACACGCGCAGGCATGCATGCGCACGTCCGTAGCAGTGAGTATACGTGTTCAATTGGTAACAACCCCTCTGAAATACCTTATTTTGCTGCAGCCTGTATATCAGGTAGGTATCAGAGACAGCAACATATCTACGCAAATAAATGCACACTCGCACCCACCCGTGTTTGGTTGTACCATACGCCTCTTCTAGGTAGTTTATTTGGTCGTTTCGTCGACGCACGCCATATGGATGCGGCCGACTAACAAACTCTGCACGGCACGAGTAGTATCACACAGACCCAGCCCACTATAAGTAGACACGTGAAACCCATGGTGTCTACAACGGTGTACATACAACCCTGTTATCCTTCCATTTGCATCCGATAATTAATTTCCTCCGGGTCCCTGCAAGCGGTACTTTGTACTTGGCACTTGGCGCCCTACGTCATTATCTACCAGATGTCATGTTTCATGCTTTCGTGCAGGAACACGATGTCTGCTACCCGCTCCCCACCCAGGCGGTTCCGGTGCTTCGTGACCACGCGTCCGCCTACTGAGAATACACGCTCGGACGCAGCAGAGACGTGTGGCGTGTGACCCTCGGCGTGCGCGCGTATATCCACCACCTATCCGCTACTTGGTTGGGCCGCACAAAAATGGCGTTACATGACGCAAACGCCTCTTTTTGGGTCTGGAAATATTGACTTATCACGAAATTTCACTTGATTTGATACATCATGATAAGTTGCTATATATCACCGACCATCTCATGTCGTACGCCAAGGCCTTCGAAAAGGCACAATGCGAGAGCGTTAAGACGACCATCCGCAAACGACGCCTCCTTTTTTCGGGGGCCTTACAGCGCACGACCAAAGAGCGGCTGACCCGGCGGGTGATGTTTGGGACGATCGTCGGTGGGACGAACCCGGGACCTGGCCGACCAGAAAAGAACTGGGCCCAATGTCTAGCAGATGACCTCAGGGTTTTTCGAGCGACAGAGGGCTCCACAGACAGCTCCCCTTTACTGTTCGGAGCAGAGACGGTACTATGGCCGAGAGCGGCTAAGAAGAGTGGGGTGTGGTACCGGGGGGTCGGCGAAGCAGCAGACCACTTCATGGCGAGGTGGCACAGGGCTGAAGCGGGGAGGAGCTGGCTACGGCATGCAGCTGAGAACGCCAAGAGAGGCGACAAGGAAGGGGGAGGGGGAGGGGCAGGGGCGGCCGTACTGATAAAGCTGACGATTAATGCAGAAACGAAATGGTAGATCGTGCGGCAAGGTATCGACTCGATTAGCCCTTGAATTATATTTGTTGTTTTTTGTTTGTTTGTTTGTTTCTTGTTGCATTGTTCACTGGGGGGGGCGAGGCAAAGGTATTACCGGCTCTTGACACGATTTTTCATTTAGAGTGGGAAGGAGATGGCAGAAGGTGTGACATGGTCCCGGTATCCCGTTTTATAGCAGAGACGGGAGCTTGTTAGTACCATCGCCTTGAGCTTGCCTTGAGAACGTTTTTTCGCTTTTCCTCTCTCGTCTTCTTTCTTGCCTTTTTGCCTTGTTTCTCCTTTTGTTTTCACCCTCTGCCGGTTTCTTCCTCTTTTTCGTGTTGCCTCGCCCGTGCAGCAGTTATCTGTTCCTCTTGGGCACGTGTGCTTTTTTTCTAGGGGCGATTATGTCTCCCTGGGTCATTTGTGTTCTGTATAATTTCAGAATTCGTTTTTTATTTGCCTTTTTGTGCTCATTTTTTGGATCGGCTCGTGTCGTTGTGTTCTCGTACCCGGTACGTTAGCATCTCACTTGCTTTACCCATTAATTTGCGTTTATTTTGTTTGGTTTTTCTCCGTTTCACAGTCTGTGACCACAGAATTTGTATCTCTCTTAGGATTAGGAATCAGGACAGGCACTGGGTGTACTGATGTGGTTGAGTAGAAAGAACAGGTTTAATGTGATGAAGACAACACACACATATCAACTTATCAGCGTTGTGTTGATGCGATACTTGATAATATATCGACTCAACATATATCAACATATCACGCGTGATATTTTTGTTGAAGATTATGCTTTGGTTTGGTCATTTTCTGTTCTCCCGGTCCCAAAAAATAATCAACTTCCAAAAAAAAAGTTCCAAAACGTTCTAAAATCGTCCGAAAACGCCCTCAAGACCAGATTGTTTTCGGATTGGGTTTGGGTCTTTAGGGTTTCGAAAAGAACAAAATGTGGTTGGCCTAGAGCACCCGAGATGCCCCGGGCGAATGAACACTTCGCGCGAGCAAGAAACCCGCGTATAATCTACGGCTCGTATAATATGTACGCACAGCGCACAGCAGCAGCGAGAAAGAGGGCTACCAGAGGGCAGGTGGTTTGAGTCACACAAGCTATCCCAACAAGGCCGATGTCAACGCGAAGCGGCGCCGCGAAGGCCAGCAAAGGCATGCGCCCACATGAGGAGGAGGCTTGGCACGGTACAGCGGCATCGTCGATGCTGTGTGCTCTGCCGACTGCTGCTGCTGCTGACGCTGCTGCTGCTGCTGCTCAGTGTGCTGTTTGCTTTTCAATTTTGCAACAGAGCAGTCAGCCAAAATACTCGAGGGTCTAGGGCGTGTGACCGCGCCGCACGCACACCACACATCGTGCAGCACGCCCCACGCACTAACTGCACAACGCGTCCCGGTGGCGTAGATTTACACCCTTCCCATAACTGCGGTAGAGCGCACAGCAAACACACGCAGCAGCAACACGCAGGAGCACGCAGCAGCAGCAGCAGCATCTCGCATCGAAGCCGGTGGTTTCCATTTTCCGCACTTTCATTTCGTTATTTGTCGCGAATTCAAATTCCCAGTGACATTAGTTACTGGGCTCTGTCGCGGAAATTATTTAATTCCCAGTGACTTTAGTTACTGGGCTCTGTCGCGGAAATTATTGAATTTCCCAAATCCCCTGCTTTTCAACTCTGTTTCGAGGTCTAATTCCATCTTTTTTAGTAATCCCCTCACCTACTTAGTTCAACTCCAAACACGATTCTGTAGCCCATCAATCCATCTACGCCATGTTGTACCTGGTAAAAAAATCTGGATATGTTCCCAGTTACTTTAGTTACTGGGCTCTGTCGCGGAAATTATTCAATTTCCGAAATACCCTGCCTTTCAACTCTGTTTCGAGGTCTAATTCCATCTTTTTTTAGTAATCCCCTCCCCTACTTAGTTCGACTCCAAACACGATTTGGCTCTGTAGCCCATCAATCCATCTACGCCATGTTGTACCTGGTATAAAAATATGGATCTGTGACATTTGGCTAGATAAAGTTATACTGATTCAATACTTAACCTAGCTTGGTAGTATAGCTCTGGGTCGAGTCGGTTATGGTGACGGGCGAACTTGTACTGAGCTTTAATACATGGGAAGTGCAACTGTGCAAAGCGACGGCGCAGCCACCTGACGATAACGTGGAGGACTGCTGCAGCAGCGTGCTGCTGCTGCTGCTGCTGCTGCTGCTGCTGCTGCTGCTGAGCCGAGGTGGTATACGCTGCGTTGTGCGGTAGCACCCGACGATAATGAATGTGGAGGACGCTGATTTAAGCTGCGTTGTGCGCAAGCACCTGACGAGCACATACATACTATACATACATGGAGGAGGCTGCTCATTAACGTCAGGCAACATTACAAAAGCTGATGTATGTACATGATGAATACCAGGCATAGCTACTGCTGTACGCACAAACTACAACAATACATAATACTTCACAGGCGAGGCAAGGCGGTGCGGAGCGGATCGGGGCGCGTGCCCCGCCCAGCTAACAACCCTGTGTATGCGCGTCCGTGAAATATTAATATTTTTTGAATGGAATTGCCAGGAAGCGGAGTGGGTCAAACGGTCGTTCGTGTGTGTCATGCGAAGCACAAAACCAATCGTCGTGCTCTCTATGGATGGCGCACGGCCCATGCCTTGGGAGAGAGTCCGAGTCTATCCACGATTTCATGATATGTGCGGTAGCACCCGACGATAATTAATGTGGAGGACGCTGATTTAAACTGCGTTGTGCGCAAGCACCTGACGAGCACATACATACATACATGGAGGACGCTGCTCATCAACGTCAGGCAACATTACAAAAGCTGCTGTATGTACATGATGAATACCAGGCATAGCTACTGCTGTACGCACAAGCTACAACAATACATAATACTTCACAGGCGAGGCGGTGCGGAGCGGGTCGGGGCGCAGCCCCGACCCCCGTGCCCCGCCCAGCTAGCAACCCTGTGTATGCGCGTCCGTGGTATATTGTTTGAATGGAATTGCCAGGAAGCGGAGTGGGTCAAACGGTGGTTCGTGTGTGTCATGCGAAGCACACAACCAATCGTCGTGCTCTTTATGGCGCATGGCCCATGCTTTGGGAGAGAGTCCGAACGATTTATTTCATGATCCATGTGATCCATGGTCCATGGTCCAATATGTTCGTGCGAAATGTAACGCCAAATGAAACGACACAACAAGTTACGCCGCTCCGCATCACATACTTGACACTTGACATCTTGACACATGCTGCACAACTATTTAACTCACTGTACGTATTCGTACACACACGGAATATTTACGATTGATGCGATTGATGGCGAATTTAATGCAGTATGTTTACAGGCGTACAAGGGCAAGAAGAGTATTCTTGTCGCCACACATTACAAACTTTGCCGCGGGGAGCGGGTCGGGGCAGCGCCCCGACCCGCTCCCCGCCCAGCCGACAAACCCCGTGTACGAGTCAAGGATTCCCTCTCTCTCTATGTCTTCTATGGAATATATCGATGCGATAGAGTAATAAGTAGAGGAGTGCGTCAGGCGTATTCTATATACGTAGTAAGTAAGCAGCAGCAGCAGATAGTTCTTGTTCTTCGAGTACAAATCATTGCAGCAAGATGAAGGGGGTAGACCCACTGACACACAGACGACACACGGTAGTAGTAGTGCAGTTTCTGGTACGTCGTAGCAGTATCATCCAGCAGCAGCAGCAGTAGTAGTTCATACTACAACTGATTGATTATTGATTCGGATTGAATGTCGTACGAGTGCTATTATCACAAAACTTCACAGACAGGCGGGGCGGCGGGGAGTGGGTCGGGGCTTCAGACCGTTCACGCTGTGGCCGTTGATCGTGGAAAGTACTACAGGTAATATATTTTATTCAGGGTACTCGAACTACACAATAATAGCATTGATAGTACGTACTCGTACTGCTGTAGGACCGCATCAAACGATCAAGATGATATCAATCGTGGCAAAGTGTCACTGGGACCCGCGTGCAGAGCAACCTCTCTGCGCGCTATAACTATGTAAATTTGTATTATTCATATTTGTTTTTCCCTTTTCGCTTTTTATTTTATTTTTTCGCTTTCACGCAGCTGGATTGCTAGCAGGGTAGGTCGTGTCTGTTGTATATGGCATTGCATTGTCTGCTCTGCTGACTGCATTGCAGCGTAGTATCTCTGTGTCATGGTATTGTGGCCACATAACTGGTATCTCTCTATTAATAGGATGAATAATCGGCACAGACTCTGCACTGGGTGTGCTGGATGTCGACGGGTAGAAGGGAATAACACACACACATATATACCAGGCATACAGCAACAGCAGTAGTAGTACAGTAGTAACCATTTGAGAACGTGCTATTTTTTTGTGGGTTCTACCGATGGCTGTACTGAAAGAACCAAGGCGACAATTCACACGCCGGTTGTGTCCAACAATGCCCTGAGTGAAAATGAAAATTCGCGTTCGCGTCGATCTTTGTATTTTTCAGTTTTGCTTTAGTTATAGCCTTGAAAGGCTATTTTCGGTAAGGATTGCAAATGGCCAATTTTCAATATATTTAATTTCGGCTGGCTCAGGAAACCATATTCTAGACCCGATATTGAAAATGTGTTCCCGGAGGATTGTGGTGATTTAGCTATACGATCATCATACAAGTTGTATTGTAGTAAAATATCCATTTTTGATGGCGCTGAAAAAGTTTCCGTTTTGGGGTTAATTCCTTACTGTCAGTAAGGAAAAAAAACCAAAACGGAATAATTTTCAGCGCCATCAAAAATGGATATTTTACTACAATACAACTTGTATGATGATCGTATAGCTAAATCACCACAATCCTCCGGGAACACATTTTCAATATCGGGTCTAGAATATGGTTTCCTGAGCCAGCCGAAATTAAATATATTGAAAATTGGCCATTTGCAATCCTTACCGAAAATAGCCTTTCAAGGCTATAACTAAAGCAAAACTGAAAAATATAAAGATCGACGCGAACGCGAATTTTCATTTTCACTCTGGGCATTGTTGGACACAACCGGCGTGTGAATTGTCGCCTTGGTTCTTTCAGTACAGCCATCGGCAGAACCCACAAAAAAATAGCACGTTCTCAAATGGTTACTACTGTACTACTACTTACTGCTGTACCTGGAGTGTTGCGAGCAGGAGCTGTCACGGCAATCTTCTTGGAGAGCAGACCGTGACTCTGGTATTATTATCAAGGCGAAGGCGGAGCAACTATCATATGACACGTACTTCCCGTTTTCTCACGGCGTGTATATATGACGCATGCGTACTGGTATTGCTGTAACCCTACGTAATCACCTTCAATGCACTCGGCACTCGGCACTGGTATGGCACGAGCGCGTACAACACAAAATGCCCCCCCCTGCGTCCAAACCCCCACAACGAGGGGCTGGAGCTACGCCTGCCCATCCGCATCAACAGCAACAACACCAACAGCAACAACAGCAGAAGCAGAAGCAGCAGAAGAAGCAGCAGCAGCAGCAGCAAGCGGGAAGCAGCAAGCAGCAGCAGCAGCAGCAGCAGCAGCAGCAGCATCAGCACAAACATGAGCAGCAACAGCAGTAGTAGCAGCAGCAGCAGCAACAGCAGCAACAGCAGAAAGCAGCAGCAAGCAGTAGCAGCAAGCAGCAGCAGCAGCAGCAGCAGCAGCAGCAGCAGCAGCAGCAGCAGCAGCAGCAGCAGCAAGCAGCAAGCAGCAAGCAGCAGCAGCAGCAGCAGCAGCAGCAGCAGAAAACAGCAGCAGCAAGCAGTATATTCGTAGCAGCAAAAGCAGCAGCAGCAGTCGAGGCATATCGCAGCTCGCATCTCAGTTTCAAGCCCACAAGGCTTACTACAGCAGTAGTAATAGGCAGGTACATAGTAGGCTCATTTGCTACCCGCGGTGTTACTTTCCTAAAGTCTCAAGGGTTCACAAAGGGTTCGAGTTACGGTTCGAGTTCGAGTTCGAAGTTAGCTTATAGGACTGGAGTCCCGTTTTGGGGACAAATTACATAGAATTAGAGTGGTTTGTCCCCTAAACGGGACTGCAGTCCTAAAAAGGTTAGGAAGGACAGGCTCACGTTTTGTTGGTAGGGAGTACCCACACTGCAACCACCGGAGACCCGTTGCCCCCGTGCTGATCTACAAGTTGGCCGGCGCTTCTCCAGTCACCAACACATGACCTCCACGCCAAACACGTGGTGATCAGTCGTAGCGCGTAGCTTGCGACGAAAGGCATCTTCTCGTAGCTTGTGCAGCTTCCGGCACTGGACCGGGGACAGAAGGTCTCGGTCTTGCGTTGTGCAGTGTGCAGGTGCAGGGTGCAGGGTGCAGGGTGCAGGTTGTTGCGCCTGCATTAGCATCGGTCCACAAAGTACGCCTTGACCAATCAGAAGTCAGAAGACATGGATAGAGAACCAATTAAAATGGCTTTTACTTTCCGTCTAGACGAGTAGCCAATCATATTTCGTCATATGGTTGATATTACGCCGCTCCTAAAGAAAGCACAGGTTGCCAGTTGTAAGTTGCAAGCAGGTAGTTATTAGCAGTTAGTTAGCTGCAGCAGTAGTAGCAGCAAACCGTAGTACTGCCACCGTGATAGCGCTTACTGCAGTATTAATCCCTACGAAGCGTATTGAATGATAAGGATCGCAGCCTGTTGCCCGTCGCTACAAAGTATGCCCCCGGGCCCCGTCACAGACAGCCTCTTCCAAATAAGGCTATGGAACTCCTACGTGTCGGGAGCAAAGATGTCAGGAGACGGTCAGTCAAGGTAAAACGAGCATCGGTCAAGGGTGTGGATCCGAGTGTTCTGCACTAAAAACTAGCAGTTTGGCGTCAGTCAAGAATTAAAAAAGGAAAATTGCCGTCAGTCAAGGGGTGAAAGTGCCGTCTCCTGACATCTTTGGTCGGGAGTCGGGTCCCGGGTTCCGGGACCCGGGACCCACTGGGACCAGCATACGTAGTCGTTCGCATTGGTCGGAACATAGCCGACGCTGGTAGACAGACGGCAGACATCATTCCTACAGTGGTGGAGAATAACTACTACTGGTGTCAACCTACATCCACAGCTTGGGAGCTGCGTGAAACGCTGCTTGCTATATAGCATTGACCCCGCTGAATGCGTTGACCAACCGGTGAGCCTTGGGTGAGCTTATATGGGTTGAGTGTGAATCGGTATCATATCATAGCGTTAGATCAAGCAAGGCTACAACAATCAGTACTTCGGACAGCAGTCGAACACTACGATATACTACAGTCAGTACAGCTGTAGTTCTGCTTGTAGTAGTACTGGTACGGTGGAGGTCCCGATGTAGCGGCTCCGTGAATACGAGTACTCGTAGCGAAAAAGCCCATATATACTCGCAGCGGCTCTAAAGTATCCCGTCACCATTGCCACGGATGCACACGACTCGTACGAGTACTCGTATTTGTAAGTCTAATATACTTTTTGGTGGCGTGCCGTCTCCGATACCTCAGGATCCCTGAAAAAACATTTTTGAAGGCATTCCATTATCGGGATGTTTTCCTACACTAGGGAAGAGTTCATTTATCTTGGTTTGAGAGTTCAATTTGAGTTTTTTCACGTCGACCTTACCACTACTGTTTGTGTCCGAACATATAAGACCGCATGAGTATTACTACGAGTACCCATGCGTTCTTACATTTTCGGACAAAGTGGTACTACTGCTGCATACCCCTCTGACCCGAAATGCAAGGAGTGTTGGGGCATTAACGAGTACAATATCAAAACGCTCTTACTTTTCCGGACAGGGTGGAGTTTTCTGCCGTGTGTGCAATCTGAAGGAAAACACGCCCTGCCTACTGTGCAAGTACACGGAGTTTGCTCGCTGCTGAAGGTAAGCCGGTCTCCTGCACTATTGTTTTTGTTTTGCCGTGGAAGTCGATGGAAGTTTCCATGGAAGCTTCCATCGCTTACATGGAAGCTTCATTCGCTTCCATGGAAGCTTTCGTGGAAGTGATGGAAGCTTCCATAGAAGCGGGGGAAGCTTCAATGAATTTACCGCCTGATCTCACTTGGTACAACGTCCCACCCAAAGTGGGCCCATCCCGATTACTAAAACGTGGACCAATTACAAATGGGATACTCAAAACCGTGTAGGGGGCATCGCGGAACCACATTAGACCTGTCTAGTGGTTAAAGGCCCTCTTCAAGCGGTAACTTCCACGGATGTTCAGAAACTTGCATAGAATTTTCCACCGCGGAAGTTTCCATGGAAGCCATGGAAGCTTCCACCACTTCCACGGAAGCTTCCAACAATTCCACGGAAACTTCCACGGCTTCCGTGGAAGCTTCCAAGACTTCTATCGGAGCTTCAACGATTTCCATGGAAGCTTCCGTGGAAGTGGTGGAAGCTTCCTACAAGGAAAACAGCACACGTCAGATGGCGTCCACACAAGCGGCGAAGATGTATCTATCACGTGGGACTTATAAGCTCCCTCGCAAAGTGTCTCGGGATGGCTGCCGTCACCGTTCGTTCATCTGTGCTTGTTTCAAGTTCCTGTGTTTAGTTGTTCGTGGGCTTTTTGCTCCCCTCAAATATTATGGGGTTTCGATCTTGTCGCTTGTTCTGATCTTCTCCAAGGCTACGGTAAAGCTGTATATCGCTTCGAACGCAAACGGCCCACTTTCAAGCATGGGTTATTCTTGCATCGTTGACCTCTCTGTTAGTGTTGTCTCCGTGGGAAGAACCATGACAGGCTCGCATCTTTGTAAAATGGCCAGTCTGCTGAATTTGGTGCTAGCAATCCGGAGAGTTGCCGACAAACAGCTTTCATACGCTCAGGTCAAGCCCGTCGCACGCACGATAGAAAACCCACACCCAGCTTAAAACGGCGTGCGCCGTCTAATTGCTCAATCTCACGTCTGCAGTAGGGTGTTATTTTGTTTTCCATAATCCCTGAGCAGGGTGTTGGTGCGTTGGGGCAGAGATGCTTCGTGGTCGTTTGACTGATCTTCGCCTGATCGACACTCGAAAACGTCGACTCGCATATGTGTACAGTAGGGGTCCCCCCGTACGGTGGTCTGAATAAGGCGGTATCCCGATATAAGGCGGTCAAAAATCGCTTGGCACTACTATTAATAGGGAATTGCACTCATAACCTGGAATGAATAAGGCGGTTTCCCTCTATAAGGCGGTCATATTGCGTCACTGGCACACCACCGCCTTACTGGGGGACCCTTGGTGTGCCTCATGCAGTTGTCGAACCAAATGGCATGCCGAACTGTTCTTGAGTTGGTCTGCTGCGGCATACCGTAAATCTAGCCATCGGTGCAATACCGTAAATGTATCGAAGGTGGAGTGGACAAGGAAAGAAAGTCCAAGGACTGCTCTACCTAGGCCTATATTGCTTTCTAGGCCGCACAGCAAACCAATAAAGCAGCAAAGTGCAGCACGTAATAACAAGTGCTTCTATTTTCGTTTTTGGTCCACATACAGCCAGTTGTGCAAATCACCTGACACCTACCGCAGCATCATGCACGAGAAAACGAGCCATACAAGGCGGTTCTATTCAAATTGAACAGCGAGACGACAATATTTAGAGAAGTTATGCTAAAATCGGTCAAGTATTCAGGCGCACGTATCTCATAGAGAGGCGGGTTAGCCTTGATCAGCATTGCCGTTTCGCATATACCGCAGATAGGTGTCCGGTGCCGCGTACCTCCGTTTCTCGGTCTCAAAACGTTTGAACGCCCCGCACTTTGTCATGCTGCCGACTCATCCTTTCCTTTTCCCACGCCCTCACCGCTCCATAGCTCTGTCTACGACGCATGCTACGATAGAGGTGCACCATGTTTTTTCTGAGCTCCTCACTTAAGGAACGTCATACCTCACCCAAAAAATGATTTTGGAGGAAAATAAATGGGCTGCCCGATGCGAAATATCACGACCGAAGTATGCTCTGAAACATTATTCGTCACAAAAATGAAAGTCCGACGAATTTGGGTTAAGGAGCCCGATCGTTCAGAAAACGATTCAGCCACAAAGTGCTACCTCTACCGTAGCACGCGTCCTACATGCTATCCCTGTTTTCCGGGGCGGCACTTGGCACTTACATCTACCACTTTTTGTTTTGTTTTTTCCCGCGCCCCCGCGTTTAGGAGCGGTTTCACCATGCCAGACACCACTCAAGATGCCGAGATTGTACCTGTTGACGCCGTAGTTCGGCTTCAAGGTAATGCGGACGTCATGGCCGTGCTGGCGGGACTATCCAGCCAGTACGCCTTCTTCGCCGAGGTATCAAAGGACTGGAGAAACGCTTGGGGCGATCGACCGAAAACTACGCGAGCCATAACGCCCGACACCTCTGTATCCCAGCTACGGTGGAGCCTCGACGCGGGCCTGACAAAGGCTCCAATCATCTGCGAACAGATCGCCGAGCACTGCGGCCTGGATATTCTGCGGTACGCCCACTCGAACGGGTGTTTGTTGCGCGGGGAGGCATGCTTCAAGGCGGCGGCCCGGGGGGATCTCGAAATGATCCACTGGGGGCTTGACCAGAATTGCGGCTGGCGTGAGGCTCTGTGCAGAGCGGCTGCGGCCGGAGGAAGCCTGCGCCTTCTGAAGTGGGCACGCGCTATCGGCTGCCCTTGGGGATTTTCAACATGCTCCTCGGCTGCCCGCTCAGGCCATCTCGATATCCTGCAGTGGGCCCGATCAGAGGGCTGTCCTTGGGGCGGACGGATATGCTGGAACGCTGCGAGGGGTGGCCATCTTGACGTTCTTCAGTGGGCGCGAGCAAACGGGCGTAGTTGGGACGCTCAGATTTGCTCGGCTGCTGCCATCGGGGGGCACCTGGAGTTAATACAGTGGGCTACGGCTAACGGTGTTGGTATGGGACACAGCGTGGGGTACTGGGCTGCCGCGGGGGGACACTTGGAGCTACTTCAGTGGACGATGGCTCAAGGGCGTCCCGCGTGTCGCGGAGGCTTTTCGGTCGCTATAAAAAACGGGCATCTGGATATGCTGAAGTGGTTGGTTGATAACGGTTGCAGCTGGCCAGACAACGCCAAGGCCATCGCAGCTCTATATGGGCACCTTCACATTTTGAAATGGATGGAGGCCAGCCACCACCCCTTCAAAAACCATGGTGTATGCAACGCGGCTGCTTCTGGAGGGCACCTGCGTGTGCTTCGGTGGGCCCGAGAAAACATTTCCTGGGGCATCGGTCTCTGTACCGAGGCAGCTGGGGGAGGGAGTTTCCAGTTTAAAAAGTGGGTACGAGATGGCGCCCGCCCCTGGGACGAAACCACGTGCGCAAATGCGGCCAGGTGGGGGCATTTTGAGGTTCTAAAGTGGGCACGGCGTAACGGCTGCCCCTGGAATAGTGACACCTGTGCCGGGGCAGCCTTGGCCGGCCACTTCGAAATGCTTACATGGGCACGGTCGCAGGGCTGCCTCTGGGACGAACGCACTTGCACCAATGCCGCCGGCGGTGGCCGGTTGGACATACTCCAGTGGGCGCGGGGGGGGGGCTGTCCCTGGGATGGTAGCACCTGTGCCACAGCAGCCAAGTCTGGCCACTTAGAAGTGCTTAAATGGGCTCGGTGCAATGACTGCCCCTGGGACGAAAGCACGTGCTCTAGTGCCGCCAGCGCTGGTCGCTTGGACATTCTGCAGTGGGCACGAAGAGAAGGCTGCCCATGGGATGAGAAAACGTGCGTGAATGCTAAAAATTACGGGCAATGGCATGTGCAGGAGTGGGCATGGCGAAATGGGTGTCCTGTGGGAGAGTGGGGGGCAGGCGTCCGGTAGAGGCTCTTATTTTGAGTTTGGAGCGTGTTGTCAAACGTTATAGAGCTCAATGACGCTTTTTAGAGTGGCCATTCCTGCGACTGTTGGTGCCAAGACGAATCTTGCTCAACAGATAATTAGCAGGCATTCCCTGATGTGACTGCGGACAAGCTTGGTTTGATGCGTTGCCCCCCTGTGGGGGTTGGTTCTGCTGGAGCCTTGTTGTGACTTGAGCTGTTGGTGGTAATCCCATAAAACGGCGTCTGTCTGAACGCATGGGCCATCCACACATCTCCTTTTCTCTGCCTGTTGGTGCGTTTTGCGGTAAGTGGGAGGCCACGTGCCGCCTTCAACTCTGTCTACTCGTGACCTCGCGCAGGTAAACCACCCTTCCTATCTTTTAACGGCTATATATTTATGTAGTGTATTAGACGCGGGCTGCGATAGAGGTGACTCGTTTTCGCTGAAAAACTGTTTCTGCACGATCGGGCTCCTTAACCCAAACCTGTCGGATTTTTGATTTATTGCATTGTATCCTTAGGCCATGGGATAGTTCATCGGGTAGCACTTTTCGTGCTTCTCCAAATTCATTTTTGGGTGACTTACTGTTGACTTACTATTAGTATAGAGCTCCCCGATTGAGGAGTCCCGTCAAAATCTGTAACGTGGTGCCCCTCTCTCGTAGCATGTGTCACTACAGGTGTATGGCATAGAGGCATACGACGTAGCTGGAACCGGAATGTTGACGCGGGTCTATCATCGCTTTGGGTGTGTTTTTTCTAAGGAAACTATTCCATTCCGACAACCTTCTGCGAGCATTGTATGTAGCGCATGTACGCTCTCGTCTCGGAACTTGCCGAGGTTCATGCAATGTTGCATCGTTTTGCACAATGCCCACAGGTTGGTGTCAAAGCCATTCGTTACTTCTGCAATGAAGCGATTACATACATATTGAGACGCGTCCCGTTAATCGACGGGGGGTGTCGGTAGCTGTATAGAACATCGCGCGGTGAACTCTGGAAAGTGCAAGCTTCGAAACAGAGTAGCATTGATGTTGTCGCCTGTGGCTCCGTTCTTCACCCTAAGCGAGGGTGGTCGACTTTTTGTTTTTCGACATATCACATAATTGTTTGTTCGTTAGGGGGGGGGGGTTACTAAAACCAAGTGAAAAATATGAAAATAAGGATAATTTGTTTTTCCATTTTCTTATTTCATCATGTGATCACAACGATTGCAACGGTTTTCTATTCCGACCTCTGGGGGTGTGGTGTGTCGTTTTCTCTTTTTTCTGGACGCCCCTGCCCTAAGAACAACAAACATCGCTCGTTTTTCGAATCCGACCTATGGATGAGAGTGGACCGGTGGTGCTGCTGTAGTAGTGTGGTTGTTCAAGCAGGCTATGCTGCCTTTCAATGGTACTTTCTCTGGAAACCCTTGTTGTGAGCTTACAATCGGAGACCGTCGGCAAGCACGCGATGTGGTCACGCGGCTTGTGGTCTGCGTTCAGCTTTTACTTCGCCGAAGCGAAACACAAACAAACGACGTTTCGGATGAATTGAGAATAGGAATTGATCGTTCAGAGCGTTCGTTCCTGGAGAAGAAGTGATTGGTCACTGGCGAAGGCCGCAGACACCACAGGGGCGCCTCGTTGCGGGGTACAGGGGGACTGTCTTTTCAGGCAGTGCTGCCTCTCCCAGTTCGGCTAGGTAGCGCGTAGACGGGGCTCATACTTATAATCTCCATGGCGCCTGAGGTCGACTGTTTTGCTGAGGGTGATCTAGTTCGTCTGACGAGGGCTGTCCTAGGCTTTTCTGGAGGTAACCGTCCTCGGGCCGTTCGACTAAAATGACGGTCCTGACAACGATGAAGGCCTTTACTAGTGTTAACAAGGCAACTAACTTTACATGACTATTGTTGCGAGACTGATCTACCACTCAAACGCTACCGAACTTCCCCTACCTTAACCTAGGTACAAAGTTACAGTAGTAGTGCTGCGGTAAAGGGTACTGGGAAAGGAGATGCTATTAATAGACGGGAGATTACTTGGCACTGTTTGTGATGGGTGTTCACATGAAATAAACAGGAGATCCGGCGAGACTCACCACGGGGGGTTTGTACCCTTCAAGCTCAGGGTTGTCGAACACCACTGATGGGTGTGTTAGTGGTTCAAATCCGGCGGTAGCATCACCCGTTTCAGATGGCTCAGGGTAAAGACATGCGTGAACATCTCGTCAAGATATCCTTCCATAAGACACGTTGATGCATGCTACGGTAGAGGTGCACCAATATTTTTTTGACCTTCATTGAGGAGGAGCTCATGCCTCGCCCGAATATTGACTTTTGGATGAAAATAGAAGTTCTACCCAACGAACAATCCCACGAGCTAAGTATTTTACAAAACAAAAATTGCAACACAATAATGGAAGTTAGACGAGTTTGGGTTAAAAAACCAGATCATTCGAGTTTGGGTTAAATTACCCGATCATCCAGAAAACGAATCAGCCAAAAAACGCAACCTCTGTCGTAGCACGTGACAGTCTAACAATACATGAACGAAACGGCTTACCGTCTTTCAGAGAATCACGTTGGCCCTTCAGAAGTGCCATTCTGCGCGTATCTCCTGTCTTTTCCCACCCAAACAAAGTCCCGGCTGGTCCAAAATCGCTTCACTGACATGGCTTTAAACATTGTAGTTTCGCGAGTATTTCAACGGGCATATTCCACGACACCCATTTTGTGATACTACTCCAGCCACTACTACTGCTGTAGTGCTGTAATAGTGTACCGTTATCAAAGCAAAGGCCAGTTGGAGGCCGGCGATTCATCACATGTACGAATTACAGCCGCCGATTCCCTTCGCGTTTACCAGCTAAAAGCAATATTATATTCTACATGAAAAATCAACGGCAAAAACAAGCCTTGGCGTATTGCCCACGAGGCCAGGCATGGCGGGAAGGAATTTATTAGGCAACGGTGACCCCAGGAGTGCCTTGAAAACGTATATCGGCTTATGCAATATACGGCAGAGACGACCCAAGAAAAAATCACCAACCGGCAAATCGCGTGCGTACTGCATACACTGTCATAAAATTTCGAGAGTCCTTAAAAAAAAATCCAAAATACCTTACACTGCCTGCCATGTACCCGCACACACCCCTTGACAGAAATCAAGGCGCCTAGTTTATTATTGGCGCTAGCGTCCCGAGAGGCATCCCGTTGCTCCATTATCCCCACCAACATGAAACACAACAACCGAAGGGAAGGGAGGCACGAATCACTGTAGTGTTTCCTGCCAAAAACATACGTCTCTCAGCAACACGTATCGCAGGAACCCCCCCCATTTTACTGTAGTTTAACAGTCTTCACCGGAACCAGGGCAACCGTTTAGCCTTGCCCAATCCGCCACGTGCCCCCACCTCTCAGCCTCCATATATGTTCTGCTGTCCCAGGCGCAGCCTTCTGCTCGCGCCCACTGCAGTATGTCTAGACGCCCGGCCGCGGCAGCGCTGGCGCACGTGGCCTCACTCCAGGGGCATCCGTTTCGCCGTGCCCATTGAAGCACCTCGAAATTATCTACAGAAAATGATACGGCACACATCTCACTATCCCAGGGACAGCCCTGCGCCCGCGCCCACTTCAAAATATCCAGTCGGCCTTCCTCGACAGCAGCGGCGCACGTATCTTGGTCCCAGGGGCAGCCGTTACACCGGGCCCACTTCAACACCTCGAAATGACCGGCTCTGGCTGCCTCGCTACACACTTCACCATCCCAGTAGGAGCCGTTCGCTCGCGCCCATTGAAGCACACTCAGGTGCCCTCCTGCTGCAGCCACCGAACAAATATTCGGATCCACCCAGTCGAAGTCTGTGGCACGCATCCATTCGAGAATATGAAGGTGTCCATGTTCAGCTGCCACGCAGCTGCTGCCCCCGCGCATAAGGCAGCCGTTCGCCACCAGCCACTCCAGCGTATCCAGGTGGCCGTGTTTAATAGCGCCTACACAGCCATACGGGCCGAAGGGACACCCTTGGGCCCTCGCCCACTGGAGCAGCTCCAGGTGCCCACCCTCGGCAGCGCGGAAGGTCGTCGCCGCGCTCCAGTTGGCACCGTTCGCCCTCGCCCATTGAAGCATCTCTAAGTGGCCTCCGGCGGCGGCACTTGAGCACGTCGTGGTGTCCCAGGGGCAGCCGTGAGCTCGCGCCCACTCAACAATGCCGAGATGTCCGCCCTCCGCACCCTTCGAACACGTTCGGCTGTCCCAAGGACAGTTCTCTGAACGTGCCCACTTAAGGATATCGAGATGTCCAGAGCCGGCGGCACCGCTGCAAGTAGTGCTGTCCCAGGGGCAGTCGTTGGCGCGCGCCCATTTCAGAATATCAAGACTGCCCCCCGTCGCAGCAGTTGCACAAAGCATCTTTCGCCAGCTGGGATACTGGCCAAGTGTCCACTGGACCATTTCGAGATGACCCCGGGCGGCAGCCTCGACAACCACCTCCTGGGACAACCAGCATCGGTTCGAGTGGGCACACTTGAGAATTTCAACATCGCAGTGCTTGGCAATCTCTTCGCATAACGTTAGCCCTTTTACTAAGCCACCATCGAAGCTCCACTGCAGCTGAGATACAGAGGTGTCGGCCGTGATGGCTTGCGTGAATTTTGGGAGCCCCCCCCAAGCGTTTCTCCACCCTGTCGATACTCCGGCGAAAAATGCATGCTGGTTGGACAGTAGTTCCGCCAGCAAGGTCATTACGTCCCCGTTGGTCCCGAGCGGAAAACCCGCTCCAGACGAATCTGCCTCTGGAGCTTCTTCACCCGATGCGGATGTCCGAGTTCTGAAATGTTAGATCGACAGCAGAGACGTGGGAAATGGTGATAGGTTTCAGAGGCTTGGTAAAACAGGACAAACCAGTCATACAAAAAACGATTCGGGACAGAGAGTCACTGATGGGGCACACTCGCACACGTGGGTAAAGTTGGTTCCTCTCAGGGCAACAACGAAAATAAACCTGAGGAATAAATGAAACTTGCCTTTCCTACCCGGCGCGTTCTTTCGTGTATCGCCCCATTCAGTGCGAGTTTCTATTGTTCCAACTCCAGGGATCGAATTTCCAAGATAGGGGACCAGGTGGAAGTTTTGCTAGCACCCCAAGCGACTCACACAAGTGCGTCCATATATTAATAAGTATACAGTTAGAGTCCGAACGAAAACACTCTTAGGAGGCTCGCCGTCAGGATAATTGCTAGGCCTAAAATAACGCAAACCCCCGCAAACCAGATGAGAGGTCTCATCGTGTTGTGACACAAGTTTCACTCTCTCAAATATGGTAGCCGGTTCAAACAGACGCACTGGCGACGTCTATAGCAAACGACAAGTACTACGAACAACGTACCAAGTATGTATATATGACACGCTAGAAACAAATGTGGCGAAGTTGGACAGGGTGCACACCTTCCACGTTCTTGAGAGCGGCTTGTTCTCGCGATCTTGACCTGCGAGCTAGCCATGGTCTGCGCAGGCATCGTTGCGTCAAACGAAAAGGGGCGGTTATCGCTACAGTAGCAACAGGAGTGGTATTAAATAGTCGTGGTCTTGGTAGCAGGATTAGTGTTGCCAGTAGATCAGTAGCAGCTGTAGTAACAGCAACACTAAAGTAGCAACTGCACCAATGTGGTCACCAACAACAGTATTAACAGCTAGGAGTAGCGATTGCTGTGGTATAAACGCGTCTAGACACAAGGCAGGAACACGGGAAATATCTGTTGGAAACCTCCCAGGACACACAGGTGGTCGTAGTTTTTTCATGAGAAAACTGTATAGTGATGGGTGGAATAAATAGAGCGATAGAGGAGCACAGTATCGGGCGAAGCACTAATCAGCCCGGAGGCGATGCCAAGAAAGGTGCTTCAGTGACACGACAAACGACGTATCTAGAAATTCACCTACTATCGTTTTACCAAGGAATAGCGACAGGGCAAATGCTAAATACAGTCCTGGTACTTGCGTCCTGCAGTAGTGTACTTCGTTTCTGACGAAGAATTACACGTTCTACTGGAAGCACGGCAGGACGTACGGCCCTGGCCTCCTTACGATGTGCCAATACGGCAATAATAAGCCGTCAGTTGGCTACACTAAACTGGCTACGTAAGCTGTGCTACCAGAACAGGCAGCAGGTGGCTGCTGTACTGTTTTGCAGCAGCAAAAGCACCAGTAGGTATACATACCAATGCGGGGAACCCGGCCAAGACCAAGACTGTGCCTGGTATATATGTACTGCAGTAAGTGTACGTACTGTACAATCAGTACATACATATATTATATACGAGCTGGTTCCAGCGACACCCAAAATATTCCTTCTTCGCACTTTTGCACGCTGGTTTTTTAGAGTTGGAAAACGAAATTTGGCATGGTTGTGTGTCATGACCATATGAAAAAACTGACCACTGGTCTTTTTTGATTTTTTTTTTTTTTGGTTCTTGAGATACATTTTTCTGTTTTTTCTGAATTTTTCGGCAACTTTAACCCTCCCTAATTCACGAAAAAAACAAAAACTCAAAAAAGACCAGCGGTCAGTTTTTTCATATGGTCATGACGCACAACCATGACAAATTTCGTTTTCCAACTCTCAAAAACCAAAGTGCAAAAATGATTCCCGTGAAAGTACTCGAAAATTGTTCCCGGTTCATGTTAAAGTCTAGTACTTTGGAAGGCGGTAAATATAACAGCCTTGCATGTTTCGCAGAACAAAACAAATGTCACAAACATGTTCCCTTTGTTGATACGATCATGTCAACACTTCTAGTGTCGAATTATTCGACGTATTGGCCGATTTATGGCCTAAATACGAATTTATATGAATTTTAGTATGGGCAGTTTCAACCCCTATACAACAACGCCTCCGCAAGTAATACGAAAAATGTCCATATCTCGCGAACTACAACTCGTACGCCAAAAATCTCTTCAGCGATGTGTTCCCCTTGTTCATGCGGGCATGTGGATGTCTTTAGTATTGAAAATATCAACGGATTCCGGTTTTTATTGCCCGAAGGTGGAATCTCACGCTTGTTGCTGGAACCAGCTCGTATATATATATATATAAAAATGCAGGAACCGGGCGGACATAAATGGGTAAACTTACGTAGGAGCTGCAAGTTAGGTTACACCAATCACCGACCATGCACGTCAAACTCGCACCCATCAAACAAGAGCGAAGAGTTGTATTGTGAGTGGCATACCGGTCCATGACTACCCAACAGCCTCGAAGCTACTGGCACAGAGATGCCGCCATGAGCGGCAAGACTGCGCTGTATCCCACTCATGACAACGCTATAGACCACGGTAACGCCCGCCCGGATGAATCCTGTGCCTGCAATCCCATGCATGGTGTGTGTCTGCTTCACACTAAACAGCTCTTTCTACCCGTCGAATCTCCAGCACGCCCAGTGTCCGTGCCGATTCTTCATCCTAAAGAGATACGACCCAGATGTACTACGTTGCAACGCAGTAAGCGGAGCAGGCGATGCAATGCCATGCACGACAGGCACGATCTACTTAGCAATCCAGGTGTGTTGAAATAGAGAAAAAACGAAAGAACATGAAAATAAAACAGAACAAAAACAAAAGAACAATATGCAGCGACAAAGCATTGCCCTGGTTGTCCCGCGCTGTGACTGTCTTGATTATTGCGTACGGGAACTGTCACTGTGTTGATTGTCCCGTTCGGCAAACTAACGTAACAATCGCGTGAGATAGTAACTCCTGGGGCAATAATGTTGCGCGGTACAATCTTTGTTTCAAATTATCCTACATCATTCGGCTGTGTGCGCACTTGCTCCACTGGCTCGCCACCGCTTGTTGCTCCCGTTGCTGCTTCGCCTGTCACAGCAGGGGCAGCATGACTCTTGCAGGCAACCAGCAGGGTGTCTGCTGCCGCTGTGTATCTACACTACCTATAACGTACCATTGCCGTGGGAGCTGCGCTGCCGCCATTAGTCGCTGTAGTACCGATACTGTACCAAAGAAGCGTTTGTTCGCTCAACCATCGCGTCACAGAGAAATCTGTTACCGTGAGTACATTATGTACGGTAGATGCTACAACTGCTGTTAATGCTGCTGCTACAGATTGCAGCTGCTGCAGCAGTAGCAGCCGCAGTGATGTTCACGACGCGTTTATGTCCAACGCAACGCACTACATCATGCGGCGCAAGCCGCGCCGACCCAATCAATACGAACACATTCCACAACAGTCGCCATTGTTGAATTGACAAAACGTTACATACATATAATAAGTGGAAGGTGGGCCATATGCGGAGCGTATGCATAAAATGTAAGGTAATCCGGCGTCATGTTACGAGATGTGGTCCAACGCATTTACCATACGAACTCCCAGCTTCGTCGACTCGCCCTATGTGCAGGACTGGTCGGCACATTTTTTTTGTGCAGGATGCGAGTCTTATTGGTTGAGGAAAATACTTTCGGCTGCCCGGACATTTGTTGGGATAACGCCACCAAACACGCGGCGGAGCCGCGTAACTGCCCCTGCCGACCTCGAGCCTCCCACACGGTTGGTGTTGGAGTTCGGGTGAAAGCGTTAGGTCTGGGGTCGGGTTCGTCTGGACGACGTGCAATGTTGAAATCAACCACACGCGTCCTGCACAAACTTTTATCCTGCACAAAGTTTAGTGCGGACCGGTTCTAAACATATCGAACGCCAGCTATGTGGTCTATTAATGGTGCATTAAGGGGCCACTTCGGGCAAAACATGTAAGAGCACTGCTGTCGTAGTCTTTTGAAAAATCAAAGTTGTTCAAGTGACCCCTGGAGGGGTACTCTGGGTCGGGGAAGGATGTAGGGGCTCCACGTGATGTATATATATTACCGTCGTAGACACGAGAAAGGGGGAGAAAACATAGAGAAACACGTAGGTACATAAAGAGTGGCGATGGGAATCGCTCCAAACCGCCAAGTGCTCCACAGAGAAACACGCATATTTCCTCTGTGGAACTCCCAAATACCGTTACATAAATATCCCTGCACCAAGTACGTTAGCACTCTGAACAGCCTCCCTGCTTTCTACTTGGTGAATGGGATGACACTAATACCTCAGGATACCATGGTGGTACGTCAAGCTCACCCAAAAAAAGAAACAAAAATATCATACTCAATGAAAACCAAAAACTACCCAGCCTTCCCTTCGTTGAGGTCATCAGCTTGGATAAAAATGGTATTCAACACCGGATAAATGTCCGAAAATCAGAACCTCAAGCCTCAAACATTTCTCGGAAAAATCACTCTCAGAAAAATCAACTCTCGGAAAAATCAACTCTCAGAAATAAATCAACTCTCAGAAAAATCAACTCTCAGAAATTAATCAACTCTCAAAAAAATCATCTCTCAGAAATAAATCAGCGGTCAGAAAATCGACTCTCAAAAATAAATCAACTCTCAGAAAACAAAACAATAATTAGTCCTGCGACCACGCCAAGAACCAAGAACACAAAACAAAATAGCCTCCCTTCGTCCAAAAACACTCCGTTCGTTCAAATTGCAAACAATCGAAATTTACAACGTCAAAGCTACTTTGAAATCACTCATCATATTTTATAGATTCCGAAAACTAAAAGCTAAATAGCAGTTGCCTCTGAACGGGGAACAAGCACACTAAATCCAATCAATCGGCATCGTCAAGAAATCAGCATTCCTATAAATAATATTATCGAACAAACTTGCCAGTCTTCAGATCACGTACGTACACGTACGTACGTATTCGGTCGACCTCCATGAATATCTTTCAATTCCGCAGATCACGTACGTATTCGGTCGACATTCATGAATGTCCGTATACAACATCTTTCAACTCCGCAGATCACGTACGTATTCGGTCGACCTGCATTCCTCGTTCCGTATACCATATTCTTATCATTGTATGAGCTCAGTAAATCGTCAGTTCTCCACGCTCGGGCCATTTGCATATCTCAGGAAAACCTGACTTCTCGACGCACGTGCTCGCGGTCCGCATTCTTACCCCCCGCCGTAGTTGAGATTTGTTTACGCCGCCGTGGTGAAATTTTTCACTTCTATTGATTTAATGTGTGAGGATGAAACCGCTCCGCTCCGTATCCGGACTGTTACAGTGATGAGATTGTTTTTCCCCCCGCCTCGTGAACTTTCGAAGTTTTTTTATCCAAGTTCGATTTCTTTTCCCCCCGTCCGAAATTTTCTATCCAAGTTTTATTAATATCTTCATCCACTTTTATCACGGAGTTTGTGTGGGGATGAAAATTTAGCACCCCTCTACGTATATACGGTACCAGTCATGGTACTTAACAAGTACGAGTACTAATTTTGCTGCTATTAATATATTATCACCTGAAGAAGACATTAATTAATCGGGTCAGCTTTTTCATTCTGAATGAATATTGCGAATCCCCATAACGGGACTCCAGTCCTATAAGGACTAAGTTGTTGTTGCTGTTGTTGTTGGTACGTTGTTTACGTTGTTGTCACGTAATGTTTTTTTTTTTTAGTGTCGCTAAGTACGAGTTCGACTACGAGTTCGTGTTTTCGTATGTTGGGTATTTTTTTGTGTCGCTATACCAGGTTATTATTATTTGAAGTACCCCTTTACGTATGTACGTAGTGATACCAATTATTATTTTTTCAAGTAAACAGGTATTATTTTTTTTAGTATATTACAGACGACGTAGACTTTTTGTACCAGGTATTATATGTATGTATGTTGCCCATTTAATGTGTTGTTGTTGTTGTTGTTGTTGTTGTTGAGCTTTTCAATTTTCGCTTCGGTTTGTAGAGGGATGTCATGTTCCTTTTTTCTCCATGGCTTTGGCTTCTTGGGCATAACTCCCGGAAACACGAGATCGTAAATGGATGTGGCCGTTGTCTGTCGCGTGTCGCACGAGAAACAAACGCGTGTATATTTATTGGATATCCCTGCCGTATTTTAGACACATGAGCGTAGATGGATGTGGCAGTTGTACGTCGTGTGTTTAACGGGTAGTAAACGTTTTTTGTATTTTGATTGTTGTGTCGATTTTCGTATATGGGTGTGGCGGTTGTCTGTCGTGTGTCGCACGTGAAAACGGTACCGGTATAGCGGTAGAGTGAAAAAATAATATTCTGTTCGTGGATTTTATTTCATGGCTGCCGGACACGAGAGCGTAGATGGATGTGGCGGTTGTCCGTCGTGTGTCGCACGGGAAATAGTTTTCGTTTTATCCCACGGTATTGCGGTAGAGTGGTATATTNATGTAATTAAGGGCCCATCTTAACGAACATCGCTTTTTATTGAAATGGGAAAACAATTTTTGTTTTTCGTTTGTTTTTAATACGATTTCCCTGAAAAAACGTGTTTGGGTCTTATCGAGGAATGTGTATTGCGTAAAAAATGAGAATAACGCACAAGGGTCAACGAACACCCGTGAGTAACCAACGAGGCGACCTACGGCCTGTGTCCTCCCCGGGGCGCCGCTGCCAGCGGAAAATTATGTCTGCCAGCACCGGCTAGGAGGCTATCACCTAGGGATGTCTTGGGTGGGCTGGCGCAGCCCCGAAGCCCAACGCGGGCAGCAGCGACGGGGATACAGCGATCGAACTTCTACGCCAAGTCGCGACCTGGTCGGTGCTCGTGTGGTTTGGAGGCAAAGAGGGGTGAAAATGGATTTGCGACGGCCTATGTTACTTTTTAGGCACCGCAAGCGGTCTACCCTATGCTAGGGCCCGTCGGACCTCGCGCTGCGGCTGATCCGGTGGCCGTGCCTCTCGGGAATGGTGGATCTCGCCTCTGAATCAGTCGACGAATGGCTCAAGTTTGCGTGGCTTCCTTCGGTTTCATGGAACACGCCACGCCGAGTTGGATGAACTCCCAATTCAACAGAAAAAAAAGAGCAAAAGAAGTCCCAAAAGACTTCTTGTGGAATTCCGTTTTATTGAACTACTCAGTTTTGAAATCGAAATATCTTGCTGGTTATTCACGTTTCGACCAATCAGGTCAAAACAAAACAAACGAACGAAAAAAAAAACTCAAACAAACGAAAACAAATGTTCGTTAATACGGGCCCTTAGTTCCGATGCTTAGAGCCGTTCTCCCGAGGCAGATTTAGAGAGCGTAGGCCATGGGCAACCTTTTTGTGCCAGGCACCGGATCGATCCAACGCCTTTTTCATCACGATACGTGCCTTTCACTGAAACACAACTCCCCATACCTGTTACCAATATAGAATAATTTGGAAAATGGAAGTTTCTCAGGCTGCTGAAATTGTTTTTAACTCAGACGCGACGAAAACGCTGAGCACGAGTAGGCGCACCTACCTGGGCCTCGACTCGTACTGAAGTTTGACTGTCCGTAGCGTACTACGCGGCCACAGCAAAGTGTAGATATCAAACAGGAGCTCCGGAATGGTCAAGTTTCTTGTTTTTCGTTTCTTGGTGCAAGCACAGCAATGCCTGCCTTCCTTGCATATCCAAGGGGCCCAAACACCTCCTAGAGGCCACTAATAAAAAGCTAGACGTTGGTCCGGAATGAGTCTGAGCATTAGAGCTGGACTTATGCCGTGTTCGGTAAGGGAAGCGATGAGGTGGTGTTATTGTGCATGAATAGGGCATTCTCTTGTGTAAAAATACTTTTTTTCGAAAGACTCGAGCACGTTTTTTGTATTGACCGCCCTTAATCGGCATGTACGCCACGTACTAGAGCTGTGGAGAGTTCTAGCGGCCAGGGGGCTGGACAGTACTAAGCCACCCGGTTGAGCCATGCATTGCTGTATGCTCCATCTGCACAACATTGCAGAGTGTAGAGTGTTTGCGTAGAAGTCCTATGGAAAATTCCTAAGTTCAGCTCTGAAATCGTGAACTCACATCGAGCACGCATTTTGAAGTGTTCGCCTAGAAAATACCCAAAACAAGGACTTGGCAAACCCTTCATGCCGTACCAGACAGGGGTATATCGAAGAGCGCGGCAAAAAAAAACAAAAATGAAATTAATGTGGAATGAGGATGATCATGGATTATGACCATCTACTTCGTATAACGTTATGATCACACACAACCTGTACCAAGCATTACACATACGAGTAGCAATTTTATTAGTATCGCAATCGAATGAGTAACATTCGCGTTGCTAGTCTCCGGTCTTCCCCTTAACTAAAAAAAAAGGTGTTGAGAAAGGGCCGCATTATTATCGACCAAGTAGTAAGTGTTGTCCAATGTGTTACCAGTAGTATCGCAATCGATTGAGTATCATCCGCGTTGCTTGTCTCCAGTCTCAATCTATCGTAAGAGAAGATTGTTGTTAATCAGAGTGTTGGAGGTGCTGATCGCGGTTCAAGCGGGAGCTGTATGATATGGAGGATGTCCCGTTTACTCTAAATGTGCGCATGCTAAAGGCCGCGAGGTGATGGAGACACTGCTGTACAGGTGTGTGACGTGGACCCTTGTCCAGGAGCACTTTGCTGAGCTCCGAACGGCACACCACAACTTCCTCATACGTACGGACCATTAGTTTCCATCGCCGACAACGCATCGACCATCTTATCATGTCGTCCGCCAAGGCTCTCAAGAAGGCACAATGCGTGAGCGTTGAGATGACCATCCGCAAACGACGCCTCCTCTTTGCGGTGTTCGTCAGCTCCAAGCAAGATAGTCAAAACACACCCAGAGACAAGCGATGGTTTGATGATTCAAGTCGTTTATTAGGGGTACGAATAGCAGGAAGTGACAGTGTGCGTCGTCACATATATATGCACCCAGTCGTCAAGATCCACATAATCCTCAACACATAAAATCCTGAATCGTCATGTAACTGTTAAACTGAAGAGGCATCACGAACATGAGAAGGCCGTACAGCGCACGACCAATGAGCGGCTGGGGAGGGTGTGAAAATGATAGTTGGGAAATGAAATCACTTGCATTTTGGGTGGGCGGTCCGGACCGTATGATCCGAAAAAAATAATACGTGCAATCAAAGTGATCCGCACGCACAATGAACAAACATACGTACGCACCTGGAAAATCTGCCAAAAACGTAAAATAATCTCTCGGATACGCTGTACGCAGATACGGTACGCAGATAGATGCAGTGCGATAAAATACCAGGTGCGTATAAAGTAGCGGTGCCATCATCAGGCATGAGCTTTGCTCGTCAGATAGGCTCTCTCGGAGGGTGGATGTCACATGCACGCGGGAGGAGAGAACACTCAGCACAGCGACTGACTTCTTGACGTGGGTCAAGCTTTTGTGTTTTTATTGGGGGAGGTGTGGTTATTACCGCAGCCATTCCTACTACTATGCACGTTGTATTTGGAGGTGATGCGGTGTCTGATTCTTCCTTGTCTCTACGCTCTTCTTGGTACCACTCCGTCCCGAAATATAAGAAATGTATTGAAATTAATACGTAACTACATTAAAAAGTTCCTATATTACGGGACAGAGCTGTATGTGCAATGCAGCAGCTATGATACCGAGCGGTCTGGATACCTGCCCTCTACCTGCCTCTACTGCTCATTGTTGTTGGCATAAAATAAGCAGCGTTTGAACTGCCTCAGTATTGGTATGCTCTGCCTGTGTCTGTGTGCTATACGCCAGCGCCAAACTACAGCCGGTATAACCCAAGCGTCGGAAGCCACGCTGGCTGCCTCTGGTCTGGCGGCGACGCGCCGAGTGCGCTCGAGTCGACCTGTCTTGGTATTATTTTGAAATTTGACACAACGAAGCATCCGAGCGTTGACGTACAGCAGTACAGGAGGACACCTAATAAGAAACAGGCTAATGAGGATTTAGAGGAAAATAAGAAATTCGGGAGTCGTTATCTTGAAATCAGTGTAGAAAGCACCCTCTCGCAAATACCAAATCGAGCCTGGACCATATTCCTTGTTTCTTATTAGGTGTCCTGTACTGTACTACTGCTGTTGTGCTGCTGCTGCTGTGATATGTACTCATACACGTGGCGAGGCGTTGCATGTACTCATACCCGCGCCAGCGCGACCTTCGCAGCTCCCAGATCATCACAACCCCCCTTCCCCCTGCGCAAACAATATTCATCACAGATGTGGAACTCCTCAAGGTCACTCAGTGCTCGGCGTGTTTGCGTGCTGATCTGCTCTGTTCGCGCTGTTGTCCTCGGCGTGTCGCGCACACCCCACCTCTGTTGCTGATACTCGGCCGAGGCCCATGGTGTGTGCTTGGCTGTCGAGGCGTGCAAAAACTGTCGCGACGCCGCTGCTGTAAGCCAAGAACGGGCTTTGAGGGTCGAGGGGACAAGGGGGTACCCGTGGTATGATGAGAGGGGGTCACTTTTCTGTCACGCTGATTGACTTGAAAACTGGGGCCACTTTTGTCACGCTGATTGACTTGAAAACTGGGGCCACTTTTGTCACGCTGATTGACTTGAAAACTGGGGCCACTTTTGTCACGCCTATTATCTTGAAAATCGGGAACACTTTTGGAATTATGCTTTCTGAGTCTCCGGTCCAAGGACCGGAGAACTCCAAGCAAACAAGTACCGTAGCTAGCAGCAGTGCCGCCGCTACTGTCGCTACGTATTGGCAGGCAGTCGCACCTTAAGCAAAACTCGTTGTAGCAGCAGCAACAACAAACCCGATACGTCGTAGCAAAAGCAAAGCACGCAGCGAGCAGCTTTCATCTTCATGTGTTTCCAGCTTATTCTACGTTATGCGAGCCGTCGGCGAAGACCTTGCCTTAGGCTGGACGCCTTCCACCACCGCGTGTCCACACCGCTATACACTAGCTCCCGTTTCGAGCCTTCGTGCTCTCTGCGGCGGTCGGTCTGTTTTTACGGGTTGCCAGGCTACTGTGGGAGTCGGGATACCCTCTGTGCTGCTTGCCGCTGCTTGCTTGCTGTTGCCTGTGCTGCGCGTCTACGCCTATTATGTAAATACGAAGTATTTACGAGTACTTGTGCTGTGTGTCTACTACTGCTGTACCAGGTACAGGCTAAATAAATGCTAAATGCAAAGAACATACTTCGTACAAGGTTCCCCTCCGGGACGTGCCTAGGGGAGTGGCGCAAGGACGAATCGAAAACCTACTACAACAGCATGCGATATTGCATCATACGCATATCATATTGTATTCAATTCGTAGTACATAAATACGACGCTATGAAATATCTGGTACTACTACGTTTCATGAATGTAGACCTTTTTAGAGCTGCACCTGTATTTTTGGGGATGAAAAACATACTCGGAAATATGGTGGAAACTTTACTATTGACTCTTAGAGATCCCGCCAAACGTATTTGCCAATATTTAATTGTTGTGGAGCTCAAGCGAAGGAAGGGCCATCCCGCACAAAACCGAGGACTCCCGGTAAAAAAATGTTTGAAAATACTCCAAGCGTGATACGCTGCACATACATGCACGCATGACACACGGCACACACCGTAAACGCACGCACACGTGACACATGCACAGGAGTGGTGGGATAATATTTGCAGAAGAAGCAGAAAAGGATGCACCGAAGAAAGGGCTGGAACTCTCCCTGCCTAAGAAACCCACTTGGTTTTGTTACGTACAATGCAAAAAAAGTAGAAAAAAAAAGTAGAAAAAAAAGCGTATACGAAGGCATCGCCAAGGATCGAACTCAATCCTTCAAATTTGAAATCGGACACATTGACCGTTTGACTATGTTGTTAAAGATACATTTTCCATGTATGTACTGGTACAGCAGTATTATTTGTCGTTGTGCGTCAGAGGCACGACAGGTCGCACACCGCACATACATAATGCAAGCACAACAGCAGCAAGCAGCAGCAGCAGAAGCCTGATGACGGATGCAAGCCTGCATAAAGCAACCACTATACTTAATAACCACAGCAGTATACGGTGGACCCGCCACAGAAACGTGTGCTGCTTGTGCTTCTAGCCGGGGCTGTGGCGTTGTTCGTATTCGTTGCATGGTGTTTGATGTCTCGTGGATTTCTGGAGTGAGCTTCAGGGAAACAAAAAAAACGGAAAATATAAGGACAGCAGTAGTTGAGGTACTCCTATTTATTCAAAGCGGTCATTATACTTCCGGTCATAGTAAGCGTGGGTCTGTCACACATACCAGCAGAACAGAAAAAGGTACGTAGACAGATAGTGAGGTTTCTAGACCGCAGGTTCCTCCGATGGACACAGCTAGCCACAGCAATACAGCGCAGATGGATGTGCCACTCACGCACGATGTTCCCCTACTACTGGTGTGGGCGGCAACGCTGTATCGCCGTGCCCTGTGCATGTTGTCTGTTGTCTATCTGGTACGAGTACATGTTTCTGGCCTGTGTGCATGTGAGAGAGCAAAAAACAGACAAAATCTAAAAAATAAAAAAGAACATTATTATTTACTGGCACGTACGTACAAAAATACGGCCTCATGCAGAAAACCCGGGAAATCGGCTTATCCACTCCCGCGGGAAAAAAAACTTCGAGCGCCCGCCACGCGAGCCACAGAGCTCGGATCGAGCCCAAACCTCGACCAATGTGTCCGGCCGGGCCTCCCGTGTCGGGGTACTTAGCGTTTTGCCGAAAAGCGCTCGCGCGGAGAGAAAAGTTGCGAAAAGTGCGAAAATTTCACAAACATAACTATACATATATATTCGTACTGCTGTACGACACAGGGACGAAGGGTCTGGAATTTTCCTCGGGGTAAAATCATATGGAGAAGTAAGAAGGCACCAAGATAAGTCACTTCTCCAAAGCCGCAACTTCTGCCTCCGGGGTAAATTTTGATGGAGTAATTTTCCAAATGACTTTTGCGCCAACACTCAAGCGCGGACCGCAGCGAATTTGTTACAGCAAAATTAAGTCCCGCGAAACGTCTGCGTCCATATCTACAACAACAGAGTAAGCATCTAGCCGAACACACTATCCTGCAATTATTGACCATACCATCGATGAACGTTTCACAACAAACACTAAAACTCATCCAAAAGTCACAGCTCGCTGCTGCCTTTGTCCTGCACAACCGCTCGTCGTGTGTTGAGAGATTTACGAGTTACAAGAAGACACCACACTGCGTGGATAAAGTAACACCCTCAAATACTGCTCATCTCCTGCTCATCTATACAACATTCACGGCCTCACCTTCCGTCCTGCAGTACGAAAGCGTCGGGAGACTGAACTCCGTAGCAAACTCCACGTACAACGAAAGCTGCAGATTGTACGGGTACAACTCGTGAAACGAACTCACCACTAACCAACACCACAACACCACCAATGGGAAAGTGGTCATCCAGTCACCACACCCAGGAGCAAACACAAAAAAATCAGGGAGTTCCACAAAGTCTGAAGAGGCCACACAACGAAACAGCCCGCAGTCTCGTTTCTCGTTAGCAGCTCGTATTATATACGAGTAACGGGTACGCATTGATTGCCAGCCGATACCGGCAGCGTTTCAAATACATAGCAGCAGCAGTACGGCAAGTAGTACTGTTGTGCATGAAAGCAGCAGCAGCAGCAGCAGCAGCAGCAGCAGCAGCAGCAGTGAAGCACTACTACTACTACTGCTTGCTATAGCTGTGCACGTATATGTGTGTGTACGTCGTAGTGATGATACAAGAAGAGTACATACAGCTGAGTTGGACTACGAACAAGCACAAGTATGGACGAAGCACGACAGTTAGTTATACTTCAGTAGTTTATGCTGTATCTACAGAGTGGGTTGCAAGGACACGCAGCCAAGACAGCGAAAGCCTTCTAGCGATCGTGCGAACAATCGGTTGTTATTTCCGTGGCAGGTGTATGGTTATAGGACCCTCCAGCCTCGCAGCTCGGGAGCCGACTAAAACAACAACGAGTAACTACCCCTGAGCCCGCGGGAAAAACGCCCGACAAAGACTTGCAACTTTTGGTTTCCTCTTTTCTGCGTGGACAGCCATCTCAATAGATTACCAGGCACCTGGTAGTCGACAATAGGCTAGAGGCAAGTGTAGTCGACACATGATAGCAGGGATTCGGGAAAGAAACCTCACCGCGCCACGGCCTCCTCTCATCAAGAGAATGTGAGTCAGTCGACCGAACCGTCCTTATTCCTGTCCTACTCGTAGCCCGATTTAGCGAGTCACCAAGACTACAATACTTTCAGCCACATTCTCTAACACTAACACTATACCTGACTTGTATCCAGGAACCCCGATGATACTCTGAGTATTCAAGTTTCACCTTCGACTTTCTCGGTACCGGGCTCAGTATGCAATTATCGCATTTATTTGCTTTCATCGTTCCTTCCCGCTGAGTGTTTTCAATGTGAGTGAGTGTGTTTTTCAGGTTCTTGATACATAGGGTTTTAGCCAAAATCAGGTACACCTGGTCACTCTGGTGCCAAAAACAGGTACAACACTAAAACCAAGTACAAATCACACGCAAGGACACCTGCCATTGGCCAGCCTCACATCGTACCTGATTTTGGCATAAAATGGTCAGGTACACCTGGATTTGTCTACTTTGTCTAGCTTTCAACTGATTTTGGCGTATTTCGAGCCAATCAGAGGTCATACCTACGCTGTCTCCTATACGCCCGACACGGAGACAGGCCACAACGACTACAGAGCGTATCATACGCGCGCATACAGCACGATGGACCTGTTGTAATATATGTTTACGTACTCCTGCTTGCTGACACGGTACGGAAAGCGAGCAGTTCAGTTTCAGATCAACTCGATGTTTTGTTCGTATGCTATCGATGTGGCTACGACTACAGTGGGGGTCCCCCAAAAAGGCCGCCCGAGTCAGGCGGTATCCCGATATAAGGCGGTCAAATTCGCTTGGCGCGACTGGGGAATCGCACTCATAACCAGGAATGAATAAGGCGGCTTCCCTCTATAAGGCGGTCCCCTATTGCTCTGGCACACCACCGCCTCATTGGGGGACCCCTGCTGTATATACATACCTGGTACCAGTACAAGAATACGGAAATACACGTCGTAGAAGTGAGTGTGATCACGAGAGCAATGGAAGCATACGACATATATATATATTAATACCCGTACAAAAAACAATATACAACACTGATCCAAAGTTCGGAGGACACGTACATTCGCAACCATTCTGCTATTCAGGCGCAAATTCAAAAGGTATGTTTTAATTTTTCTCACAGCCAAAAAGTCTTGAAAAACACCGTTCGTGGCGTGCGTTTTTTACCTGTTTTTAGTACATACCTGATTTTGTCTCAAATGGATCAGGTATACCTGATTTTGGCATTTGCCCTAACGTATTTCCCATTTTTTTGTTGTATGTAATGAAGGTGAAAATCGAACCACCAACCTCACTCTTCATATTATCACGTTCTGCCTCCGACGCCATTGTAGGGAATGTAGCCTGAAAACGTCGAAAAAACAAACGCTACAAGAGGTTCAGCCTTGTAAACTCGGTTTCCGCCATATATCGCGTAACTCTTGTCTTGCACACAGATCGAGCGCCTCCTGTGACACTTGCTAACGGCGACCCTTCTAGAGACGTGAACCAGGTGAGCATACGTATGCGACATCGGTAGCGTTTCGGCCACTACAGCCATCCTCCCCACTACAGTACCGGACACCTAATAAGAAACAGGAAATCCGGCCCAGGCTGGGTTTTTTTTATGATAGAGAGGGTGCTTTCTACACTAATTTCAAGATAACGACTCTCGAATTTCTTATTTTCCTTTATATCTCAGCCTGGCTTTCTTACTAGTCTGTTGCTTATTAGGTGTCCTGTACTGTAATCGAATACTACTACTACTGTAGATGACTTTTGAGCTATCAGCTGTAAGTAGAGTGAGCTTGGTACGGGTCACTTCTTTTCCTTCTGCAGTTGATGTTATTTTGACTTTGGAACAGGGTCCTTTCCCCCACCCCTCTATATAGTATGGAGTTTTATTGAACACGTGCAGTACCCTACGCCAGTCATTGTGCCATATACTCTAGGTTTTACTTTTGCCCACGGTAGAAGTTGCCTAGAAGGTGCGCAATAGCAACCATCGCAGAAGGTTTGGAGTGGGAAGGCTTGACGGGATTTCGACTCCTGGATCTGAAGCCCACGCGGCGGAGAGATACTGAATGAGGGGGCATTCTTCATATTAATAGCTAGGCAGAGCAGCTTTGTGGGGCTCGAGGTGGGGGATTCGCAAACGAGAAACAAAGACACGGAGAAACGCGAGAATACGGTACGAGCGCGTCGAGTCACGGATAAGCTGCCCACCGTAGGCCGCCAAACGGGGCATCGGTTATTATGGTGCGCGCGAGCAGTAACAAGCCCCAGTAGGCAGTTATATGGGCAGGCAGGGGAGTTGGGATTTTATCTCGTCGCAATATCGAACTCAAAACACCAAAACGTATTTATATATATATATTCCGTGTATTACTTTAAGTCACGGGTACTACATTTAGCGATGTACACAGCAGTACACGACGTAGGAAAATTACTACAGTACTAGTGGTACGTCGAACTATGCCAGGGCGGGGCCTGTATAGCGGACAAAACCGAATGCCAAAAAACGATCAGGGCCACCATCCACACCCTCTTATTACGCGATCCAGCGATCCAGGTATGTTACACACTATGATGCCGGCATTCACGCGGAGCCTTTGCAGCGGACCAAAATAAACACCTTTAAAACACACAAAACTAAAATAAACGAGGGCCTGTCACCCACGCACCAACCTATCGACCCACGTACCATTCGATCCACCCACCCGTGTACTACAGCAGTACATCAGCTGTACTGATACAGCTTTTCGTCTGGTCAACATACTATCAGGTCAAGGATAGTTTGTGGTATGCTACTTGTTTCCCGTTATCGCCATCCGCTCGTGATAACTGATCTTTGAGGGTCACTTGGCCATTGTCAACTTCTGCCTAACACACTGTTTAGTTTGGGCCGAGCTCGTGCATTGACACTACCAGGGTCCTTGTGGTGAACAGGTGCCGGCGTTGGTGACTTTGCTGCTTGGCGCCTTCAATTGTTGCGCACTATATCTAGTTGCACCGCCGTAACACCCCCCCCAGCTGAGTGGCCAGGAACGGACAATCACGCGACACTCCCGATGGTGTACTAGACCAGAAGACGCTATATCGGCAACTATCTTTAAACCCACGGTCCATTGCTTCTCAAACGTTCAAAGGTTGACATTGGTTAGGGGGGGGGTTGGCTTTGTACTGTTGGTCGACCTTTGGTCGATATTTAATACCTTCGCCCGTGGCATCGTACTAGTCCGCACCTCACGCTAGATCTTTCCCGGCGTTCTGTGTTCTAACAATAATGCCTTTGGTTGGGCTTGGTGATCCACGTCGAAGGTTTATCGCCGTTTTACACTTTAGCCTGTGACATTGTACTATTCCGCGCGTCACGCCATCCTTTTGCCGGTATGCTGCTTTTCCATACGAACGCCTTTTAGCTTGATACTCCGCATCGGCTCGCCTCGATATTTCGCACTTTCGCTCGGGTATGCGGCTTAGTGTTGCTCCTCGTGCTGGCCTTTCGCCAGCACACGGAGTGAAACATTTCCACACTCCACTAAATCACTCCCTACAGTACACACCACTTGAAATCCTCAATAGTTTATGTACTCTTGTGCCAAACCGTCGTACCCCCCCCCCCCCCTCCTATACATATATTATTTTTATAGGTTGGGTTGGCGTCGGTTGGCAACGACGCTGTAAAACACGCCTCTCACTGCGTGAGCTCGACAACCAGGGTACCGTTTTTTGTTTTTTTTGGCGGTCACCCATGCTGGCGGTCTTGTTAGATCATTTGTGCAGGGTTGATGACCTCATCTCCACACAAGGGGAATTATCGTATCACGTAGTGGGTATATGGTAAGGCATCCACGAGGCAGATACGTAGTGATATCCATTGCTGTCTCTGGAAGTGGCCACACCAGATAATAATTCAATTCATTGGAGGCTGTCGTCCATATGCAAGTCCGCCTCACAGGCGGTTCTTAGCAGGATGCTGCTCACCCTCCATGCGACTCGCCCAATACCTCACGGCGCTTCGCGCTTGGTGCAAGCTGAAATAACATACTCGTACAGCGTCTGATAGATACAACCGCAAATGACATACGTACGGATATTTGGGGAGTTCCACATGAGAGGATTTTGATTTATCTTGGTTGAACATTTGGGGGTCTCGGGGATGTTTTCGGCGGAACACGCACGCCGCGCGTACTCTTCTCTTCGGTAGTTCCTTCTCTTCTGCGGACTTCATCTTCTGGGAAGAAGTAATACAAGTTTATATGCCTCCTTCTGGCTACCTTCACCGCACCTCGTGACCCAAGCTCACTCGTGCTGAGATTATCCCCTTACAAGCAATGTCTGCCTGGTTGGTGAAAACCCAACGTGCTCCGTCCCGGCATTGTAGGGATGCGAGGGTCTATGGTCATACGACTACGGCCGTGCACGAAATAAGTACCCCCCCCCCCTCCTCCCCAGCCGGTTGGCATGGCGCAGGTCTGCCACACTATACCATAGACGGCGTACGCTGATAACAACAATAATACTTCACTTCTAGACAAAGTAGTAATATATAAACACCACGTTATCCTGCACTTGTATTGTAGTGGACATCATATTCGTACGCCTATTGAACTAATACGAAGTACACAAGTACACCCTGTCAGGTTTTACAGTTGCCTTGTCGAAAGCAACTGCATATCCGCGGTGAAATAGTATCATGCTGTCATCTCGCGAGCACGCCTCTACGTTAACGGCTGCTGTGCCAAATGTTCGTTTGGTATGTTTCTTTACTCGCGGCACTGTGCCGTTTTGAAGCCGTTCGAGAATGCAACCCTTTTCATAGATATTTTCACTACAGTAACCGCAATTACAACCATGCCTGTCTCTACTGCGCAAGTCGTCGTACCAAGGAAGGGACACACACGCCCTCGTACGTAGCTCGACATCGCACAGCAGGACGTATGTCTACATGCGACGCGCTCGCATGTTGTTGGATGGTGCTTTCATCCCATCGATAGAGGCATAACTTGCGCCCTTAGCCCATTTTTTTTGTTTTTTAATCCTCCGGCGGATGGGTAGAAATAAAGCTTACGCCCTGAACACTTCCACGTCTTACTGCGTGTCGTGTGTTTATTCACTCCATGCCCCCTCGGACGTATCAGCCCTTGCCCAATGTCTAACATACATTTTGACTAGTTATCCTACCGTAACATATATCTTAAGGGTAGCTGTTGGCAGGTGTATTCGAATGTGTGTATTTTGACAGTGTGGCTCCAGCTGTAGCGGTCGTTGTGACGTTCCTACGAGGTCCTTGTTATTTGTAAGAATCGCCAAACATCATATTTGTACTAAAGCAAACCGTGTCGAAAGTCTTTCAGTAGAACAAATGCACTTGCATATTTGAAAAGGTTCGCTTTAGACCTGGGATGCGGAATATATATGAACCCGACCCAGTCACTGCACGTTGCGATCACTCGGCTTAGGCTGTCGCATTTTTCGTGTCTCGCTTGCCCGTTCGGACCGCACCGCGAACCTTCTTTGGAAAGCCCACCATCATCAAAGGCTCTATAACAGCTGGCTGGCTTATTCGACATTTTGTTTCCTTTGTTGTTTAAGACCGTACTCCGGCCTGAGCGGGCGGGCTTGATTAGAGCTGCGCTCCACTCGCCTAACCTTGTCCTGAATGGTTTTATCCGATTGGTGAAGCCTCTCAAAACCTCGAACGCGTGTGTCCTTTCTGCCAAACACTGCGTCGCGTTCCGGAACAGAAACATCATGCTTGGTACGGACGTCACCGAGACAGAACCTACCGCAGTGATGTTTCCGCTTCAAGGCAACAGGGACATCATGACCTTGCTGGCGGAACTGCTATCCAACCAGTACGCGTTTTTCGCCGAGGTATCGAAGGACTGGAGAAACGCTTGGGGGAAGCTCCCTAGAACCACGCAATCGATAACGGCGGACACCTCTTTATCTCAGCTACAGTGGAGCTTCGACGGCGGCCTGGAAAAACGTCCGTCGATATGCCTGCTTATCGCCGAGTACTCCAGCTTAGAACTTCTGCGGTACGCCGTATCGAACGGGTGTTCGTTGATGTCGGCGGCGTGTTACAGGGCTGCGGCCCGCGGAGATCTCCAAATGATCAAGTGGGGGCTCGACCAAGATTGCTGTTGGCGTACGATGTTGTGCCGAGCGGCTGCGACCGCCGGTGACCTGAGCATGCTGAAGTGGGCCCGTGGTGTCGGTTGCCTTTGGGCCACGCGAGTTTGCACGGAGGCTGCCCGTTTAGGGCATCTCGAGATGCTGCAGTGGGCGCGTTCCGAGAGGTGTCCCTGGAACAGTGCCACTTGTTCGAGGGCTGCTGGGGGCGGACATCTGGACGTCCTTAGGTGGGCGCGAGATAACTCCTGCGACTGGGACAATCTAACGTGCACGTTTGCTGCTGAAGGGGGTCACCTGGAGCTGCTTCAGTGGGCGAGGACTCAAGGATGTCCCTGGATCTCTCACGCGTTGACGGCCGCTGTTGCCAACGGACATCTGAGTACAGTGGTATGGATGATGGCCAACGACTGTCCCTCATACCCGAGGGCCCCCGAAGCGGCAGCTAGGAGAGGTCACCTCCACATCCTGGAATGGATGCACGCCAGCCCGTACGACTGGGACGGCTCAGGTATCTGCACTGAGGCGGCAAGCGGTGGGCACCTCCCTGTGCTTCAGTGGGCCAGGGCTTTGGGGTTTGGCTGGGATAGCGGTACATGTGGTACTGCCGCTGCTGGTGGACACTTGGGCACTGTTCAGTGGGCGAGAGCTAACGGCTGCGACTGGGATATTCAAACCTGTTTCTATGCAGCCAGGGGAGGTCATCTCGAGGTGCTCAAATGGGCGCGGTGTAATGGCTGCCCCTGGGATATCACGATTTGCTCTGAAGCATCAAGTGAGGGCCACCTCGACGTGCTGCAATGGGCACGGGAAAATGGGTGCCCCTGGGACGAAACCATCTGCGCAAGAGCAGCCCGCGCGGGTCACTTCGAGGTGCTTAAATGGGCCCGGTGTAACGGTTGCCCCTGGGACAGCCGCACGTGCGTGAGTGCGTCGAGAGCAGGTCGCTCGGATATAGTGCACTGGGCAGTAGCAAACGGGTGCACGTTGGATGTTTATATCTAAGCGATTGGTGGATGTACTTCGAGTACCGTAATCATGCGAAGGTTCGCACCGGGTGCGATCGCGTTTTTAAATGTTTCTATTTTGTGTTTATTATCGCACCCCGGTGCTATCTCTCCGATGGGTGCGTTCTCTCCGATGGGGGTGCGGAAACACAATTAACTCATGCCGTTCTTCTATTTTGGCGCACCCCCGCTGCGATCTCTCCGATGGGTGCGCTGCTGAATCGAAATACACCGGGCCGTACTGGGGCAACGGTGCTGCGTAAATGACTCAAAGCTACGTAAAACGACTTGACCTATATACCATGCGTTGGTAAAGTACGTTTGAGAGGAGTGGCGCACTGGTGATATCTCATCGGATTATGAAAGAAATGATAATATTACCTACTACAGACCCGCTGCGGTGGCCCTCAAATTTCTATCCGGTCGATCTCTCCGATGGGGGTGCGAAAACACGAATACATATTTCTACCTTGTGTTTTTTATCGCACCCCGGTGCTATCTCTCCGACGGGTGCCAACCTTCCGATGGGTGCGAACCTTCGCATGATTACGGCAAACTTCGTACAGGAGTAAGCGGAGCGAGTAGACGGCTATTTCAGGAGTGCAGTGACCTTAGAGTGTTTGTGGCTTATTTGGTTCGGCTGTTGTCCGCACAATTTGGGGCGCAACTGTTATGTAGCTTAGTGTCACTACTCACTGTTGCTGCGACGCGTCGTGGTGGTTACGCGTATTGCCATAACCGTTGTGTGTGGGCTTTCTAGTTGGGCTGCTTAATGGCACGTTAGCGTGTCAGAGAAGGGGTAATGCTGAAGGGTGATGTCTCTTTTTACGCGGTAACAAATTAATATATGCCACCCTGCTTGCCGTCGAGATGTATGCTAGACAAATGGAAGCCATACACAGAAATGAGGAACGCTCAACTGTAGAGAGCTTGACGGCTAACCACCTTTCCCAACATGGCTGTGTTACTGTTCTGGAAGAATGTGGGGATATCGTACAGGTGTCTTGCGGGAAAATGCCCGAGACAGGCCAAAGTGTGACCCTATGTGGTACAGCCAATTTGTATACCTACTGGTGGTACAATTTCCGTCTCTCCATTAGAGGAGCTTTAGGTATGTCCCATCCTGCTCCGACCCATCCTGGGACACGAGTAATAGACACGCTGGTTGCGTGCTGCACACTATCTTTGCTCCACAACTAACGATCCATGAGACGTTCGCGACTTTAGCGCCATGCACGAGAAAGAGGGGCCCTCGCAGTGCTAATTACCAACAGACAAGGTTACCACGGTGGCATCTCAGGGCGAATATATATCTGCTGATGGACTGGAAATGGCCGTTAGGGTACTAGAGGGGTTGATATACGTTGTACAACTTCAAATACGATTTCACTGTAAACGTACTTGGCACATTGTTCTGGCATGCGGCTCGCGTGCCCACCTGCAGCAAATACCTGCAAGGATGTTGCTTCTTTACCTCGACGCAACTGGTCCTCATGCATTCTGTTCTCCTACCTTCGTCTACGAGGGAGTCAACGCCTCGACTTTCCGACCCATCCTTGAACGTCAAGGGCTCCACGCAAACGGAGCACGGGCTCCGGCTCCCAGCAGACGGGCACCTGGTTACTTTGTCGGCCAGATATTTCCTACCCTTTTTTACACCGACGTCGCTTTTGTCGCCGTCCCCCTCATTACCGCCAACGACGCCGTCCATGGCCGGCGCAAATGCCGGTCGCAGCCTGCTCCGGTTTTCTTTCTGGTTCTGCCCATCCACGAACCGTTCGGCTGCTTCAACGACCCCCCAATACCTATCTCTACTTTTCTTTGATGTAGTGGTCGACAGCGCGGTCTGTACTCAGAAGGCCAACGGCCAGTTTGTCGTGGATCCATGAGAGGCTCGAAACACACGGAGCTCGTGCACTCCATACAAACGGGTGCCAACTCTCAGGGGTTGGGCCCGATCGGGGTATCGGATCCCGTTATGGCCGAATGCGAGATTGTATATACAACCACCCCGCCGCCACGTAGGGACCTCTTTCCAAATCGCTCGAACGCCCGACAGCGATACGGAAGCACGTTGAAAAAGGTTCTAAATATCCTGCAGCGTAGTATCCTAGCCACAGCTATATCATCTAATATTTGCTGTAACGATCGAATGCCAAAATCCACATAAACGGCGCAAAGATGCCTGAAGGTATGGAGTCAGCTGGGGGCAGGATTCCATTTTCCAAAACGAAGACACCGATAGATAGTGCACCTATCCCTAGGAACTCACGCAACGATATTTTGTGTCTGATGTCTGTGCTGCCGTATCCCTAGCGAAACTGGCATCAAGACAGCCAAGCGATTGTACGAGTGATGTCTCGACGTGGAAATGTTATCAATAGGACAGCAACACGCCCATAGAAAGCAGGGAGGCCAGCAATCGGTTCCCATTTTCTTGGTTGGGTGCACACGATTTAAGTGGCGGCGGTCGTGCTACCCGGCGCTGTGTTGATGGCTCTCGCTGTGAGTTTTGCTCCCTGTCATGCTAATGTCACTGCTGGGCTGGTGTACCAATGTCGTTACGACGGCTTGCTCTCGTGATTGTTCGGACAACAGACTGGCTGGTCTAATCGGTCATAGCAGCACACAGCACGATATCACTCATGACAGCACAACCTATACAAGTGTATCGCACCAAAAGTGAGAATGGGGTCATATCTGACAAAACAAAATGCACGGGACATCTGGCCCCTCGCACCCCAGCATACACATTGAGAGAAAACAGGGCGTCCTCCGTATTATCGAAGGTCGTCGTTTCAACAGAAGCACTTCCTCGTGTCACAACTTCTACCTCCACCAGACACTTCAAGCACGCAGAACACTTCTCTCATTCTACCAAAGGACGCGTGCCTTCTTTGACATGGCGATGACCTTCCCGCTGTCATCCCCGCTTCCAAGAAATACCACAACTATTCTAGTTCAGAAGCCTGCTTAGCGAAGCGGACAACCATTTGTCCTTGCCCAATTCTTCAACTATTTGCGACCCCCCGAACGGGACTCCACATACGTGTTACCACCCCATGTGCAGCCTCTCGGGAGAGCCCGCTGCTATATATCCAGATGCTCTGCCGAAACAGTCAGGATTCATGTGGTTTTTGTCCCAGGGACAGTTGTTGCATTGTACCGATCTCAGCATCGTGGAGTGACCGCAACCGGCTGCGTTGCTATATGTCGTATGGCCCCATGGGCAGTCTTGCGTCCGCGTTCACTGCAATGAGTGCATGTGACCTGCGGCGGCGGCACTACGTACCACAAGTGGTTTCGTCCCAGGGGCAACCGTTAAACCGCGCCCATTTCCTCACCTCAAAATTACGCGCGCTAGCTTCCTTCGTAGCAAATGTAATACCATCCCATGGGCACCCTTGTGCCCGAGCCTGTGGTACTGTAGAATGCCCACGCGACCTTACACTGCCATACCAGCGCAGGCTTGCTAGTCCCTGGGACAGCCACTTTGCCGAGACCATTGCAAGATGTCGAAATTATAGGGCTGTGAGTCGGTTTCGGTTCACGACTAATAACTAGTCGCTAGTCGGTGAAGCTGACTAGCTGACTTTAGTCGGTAAGTCGACTGGCGAAGCCAGCCGACTTTCCGACAAAACTCAGGCGAGCGAAGCGAGCCAAAAAAGCCCCCTCCGGCCGAGGGGGCCCCGCTGGAGGCGCCCCGAGCCACGAAAGCCCCCTCCGGCCGAGGGGGCCCCGCTGGAGGCGCCCGGACGCGAATCCCGCTGAAGGCGCTGCCGGAGGCCAAACTTACGCTATCTGGCTTCATTTTACGCAAGAAAATCGCAAACAATATTACCTAGATTTACATAAGTTTTGAACGAAAAGCACAAAAAATCTTCAGTTCACACAAGAAATTCACAAAAGACGAGAAGTACAACGCATGTACCGGGTAGATCTACCCCGGACTAGAGGAACGTGACAGCAATTGTTTGAGTCGTAATACTACCTGGCGGGGATACGAGCGAAAAAGCGAACTCATCACCAAGCTAGCGGTGCAAAACTTATCCCCAGAAGAATTGGTCTTGGATCCCTCCGTGATGTTATTCGTTTATTAAGGCATCTCCCAACCTGCGCGAAACGCGCGCGTCGATGACGACGGCAAGTCCTAAAAACTTCTACAGCGGGTTGTTGGATCTGAGCGGCTTGCTGCGCCTTTGCTCATGCTTCACGCGGTAGAGCAACGTTTCGGGGTCGCGTGCACTCGCCAAGGTGGTCCGCGGCCGGCTAATGGCCACAACTTCGCCGATGGGATCTCCGCCCTCAGCGTTGACATTGGGTGCGCCAGGGCTGGCGCCGTCGGCACCGTCGAGAGAGATGGGATGTTCCGCCATGTGTGCGTGTTTGTGTGTGTGGATCTCTCGCTGAGCGCTGCAGTGTCACAGAGCATGTGAGGGCATCCGCAGCCCGCAACAATTCACGTTAAAAGCTGTACCCCGCATTAAAAACGTCTTCCTACGTACCGTTAAGGAAAACAAATAAGTCGGAAAGTCGGCACCTCCGTTTCACGACTGACTATTATTCCGACTAATAACTAGTCGGCGACTGAAGTCGTGCCGACTCACAGCCCTACGGAATGACCTGCCCTGTCTGCCACGCTTCATACACGACGCCCCGAGTCGCACCCGTTCGCTCGGGCCCACTCGAGCACGTCGAGGTGCCCTCCTCTCGCAGCCTCTTGACACACCGTAGCCCCGTCCCAGGCGTAGTGACTGGCCTGCATCCATTTGAGGATGTGAAGGTGTCCGTGCCGAGCTGCCAAGACGCCGGCATGCACAGGCAAGGAAGTGCCTCTTGCCATAATCCACTCAACCGTATTGAGGTGGCCGTTTGATACAGCTTTTCTGCACGTATGATGGGGTTCCAAAGGACAACCTTGGGCCGTCGCCCACTGAAGCAGCTCCAAGTGGCCCGTTATGCCAGCCCAGAATGTCGTGTCCTTTCCCCATTCGGCGCCGTTCGCTCGAGCCCACTGAAGAACCTCTAGGTGCCCTCCGGCGGCGGCATGATAACAGGTGCTAAAATTCCAAGGGCAGCCGTGCGCTCGCGCCCACTTCAGAACGTCCAGCTCACCGGCCCAAGCGGCCATCAGGCACGTTTGGTTGTCCCAAGAGCAGCCTTGACTCCGTGCCCACTGCAATATATGTAGATGCCCGGAATGGGCAGCCTTGCTGCAAGTAGTCTCATCCCATGGGCAGTCGAGAAGGCGGGCCATTTTTAGAATAGGCAGACTGCCCGCGACCGCCGCTGCTTTGCACAGCACCATGCGCCAGCCGCAATTTTCGGCGAGTGCCCACCGAATCATCTCGACGTGCCCCCGGGCGGCAGCCTTGACGCAAGCCCTATATGGCAAGACACTCCTGTTCGAGCAAGCATACTGCATGATGTCGAGGCCGCAGTGTTCGGCTATGCGTTCGAACGCTGCATCACTTCTCCTCAGACCGCAGTCGAAGCTCCACGACAGCTGAGAAATGGAAGTGTCGGCCGTAATGGCTTGGGTAGATTTCGGAAGCCCCCCCCAAGCTTTTCTCCACCCCTTTGATACACCGGCGAAAAAAACATACTGGTTGGATAGTAGTTCCACCAGCAAGGTCACGACGTCTGCGCCGAGGTCAAGTGGAAGTTTGAGCGGTGACGATTCTGTGTCGATGTCTGCAGTGCCCGCCATGGTGCTCCCAGTCCTGAATGTGAAACAGTGGGGAAGAAACTTTTTGGGTTTTAGGGGATTGGTCGGAAGATTGCTCAAGACTCTCGTTCCACGTTAGGGGTCGCAGTTCACTTTCGCCTTCTGTGGACGCATGCTATCTTGAGGGTAGAGGCTCACCGTGTTTTGTTTCTGAAGCTCCTCACGTGAGGAGCTCTATACTCATATTGAATCTAAACTAGCCGTCGCCCCGGTGGTCTAACTGGTAGCCACGAAGCCTTTTGGGCCGGTTGTCGATGTTTCGATTCTCCCCATGGACGTTTTTATGCTCAAATGACACCGACTGTCGAGAGCGCATATTATAGCGTGGGTAAGCAAAATTCGACGAGAGTTGACGAGGGAAGAAAGTGCTGAAATCTTCTCGCAATAAAAATGCAAGGCAAGAACCGTAGTGGGGGAGGAGGGAGAGGAGCCTACTTTGTGACCCCGGATCTGAGTTACGACTAGGGAGGGAGAAAGACCGAAGTGCGAGGATAATGAATGGGATGGACGAGTCACCCAAAAAGTGATTTTGGACGAAAACAAAGTGCTACCCGACGAATGCTACGGTGAAGGTGCACCCTGTTTTGTTTCGGAGGGTTGTCACGCGAGAATCTCTCTTCCACACCCAAAACCGGTTTTCGAAGGGAAAATAAAGTTTCTACCCGATGGTCAATCAAATGGCTTAATGATAAAACAAAATAGTGCAACCCAAGGACGAAATTACGACGATGTGGGGTTAGGGCCCGTTTTAACGAAGAAGAAAAAAAAATCAATTTGGAAAAAAAAAATATTCAAATCCGTTTTTCATTGGTCAAGACACGCACCAGCACCAAAGATTAGAATCTATGTGGGGCATAATATTTGGTGCTGGTGCGTGTGTTGACCAATGAAAAGCGAATTTGAATTTTATTTTTTTCTAAATTGAATTTATTTTATACGCGTTAATTCGGGCCCTTAAGGAACACCCTCGTTCAGAAAACAAATCAGCCTAAAAGTGCTACCTCTATCGCAGCACGTGTCACCCGATGAAGAATGCCGTGCCCCAAGTATACAATGGACACTTTTGACGCATGCTACGGTAGAGGTAGCACTTTTTGGCTGGATGGTTTTCTGAACGATCGGGCTCCTCAACCCAAATTCGTCGGACTTTCATTTTTTGTGACGAATAATGTTTCACGTATACTTCGGTCACGAGAGATTTATCATCCGGCAGCACTTTTATTTTCCTCCAAAATCCTTTTTTTTCGGTGAGGTATGACGCTCCTTGAGTGAGGAGCTCGGAAAAAAAAACATGGTGCACCTCTATCGTAGCATGCGTCTTTTGCAACCCAGAGAATGGCATCATTCAGACGAGTTTGGGTTAAGGAGGCCGATCCTTCAGAAACGATTTCAGCTAAAGAATAACGGTGCAGAACCTCGTATCGTAGCACCCGTCTGCGGAGGCATTTTTTTTATGACCGATCGGGCTCCTCGAGTGAGATCTATCGGATACGGAAAATAAATTTAGTTTCAGTTGTTTTCGGACTACAGTATGATCACGCCCACAAACGCTTGTAGGGTTGCGCGAACAAAAACCTTGGAAGGCGTGTTTCGGGTGTCATGTGGCGGCCCTCATGCGATATACTACATGAAAAAAGGGACACCACCGCTACCGTTGCGTTGCTACCAACCCGGCCTCACGACAGCTCTGACCGCCCACATGCTTCGTCGCAGTCTGCTCTCCGTTCAAACCGAAGAACCACAACGAAACAAGCGGAGCACTCGCGAGTTCCCCGTCCTGCTCAGTGCGCGACTCCGTCTCCAACTCGTTTAGTGTGCTTGGAATTGGGAAAGGCAGCGGACAATCTGGACATTGCCGTCATCGCAAGCGAACACACAATTGGCTGAGTTGCATGTGCACCTGTTGATCGTTCATATCCGGAATTATTCAAGTCCGAAAGGCACGCCCTGTAGAGGGCCAGATAAACGTTTTCCGTGAAAAAAACACGCACATCGACGGACGTGCTAGCACGCGTGCTACGATCGAGACATCATTTTTTAAGGCTGAAACGTTTTCTGAACGACGGGAAGCGTTCACCAATAATCGTTGGACTTCCATCCTTGCGTTTTGCAATGTTTCTAAAATCATAGTTAGACCATGAAATATTCATCAGGTAGAATGTTTAGTATCCTATAAAACCGTTTTTCGGGTCGGTCTCAAATAAAGATGCTGGAGAAAACAATGGTGCGCCCCTACCGCAGATTGGCCTGAGGTAAATCACGTGAAAATCGCGAAAGCACGAAGAGAGGGCGCCCACCTGTCATGCTCTCGAGCGGGCACTCTGTCCGCGCTCTCGGTGTCCGGGATAGTAGCCACGGTCTGCGACAACGAGCCGTTGCCCGACAGGAAACGACTCGCATAACACCGGCAGCAGAAGCAGCGACGGAAGCAACCCATTGCTGTTGCAGCGGTAGTTGGTTGCAGTGGTCGTAGAGCTGGGCCTTGGGAGCAGATGGAAATACTCAGTGGGAAGAGGGCAGAAATACCAGTTGTGCCTGCTATGCAAAATAGAAAGACAAGGTAGTGATCGACGTGACACAAAACGCGAGGCGCAAGCACGGCAACAGGCGGAACACGAGGCAGCCATCAGAGCGGAAACAATATCAGCGAAACGGCGATGGTTGGCATGGCAAGTGATGGGCGTTCCGATCAGCCTGCAATGGAACGTTAGTGGAAACCGACCCAAGCAATGACAATTATAGTTTCGACCTGTTGCAGCATTCCAAGCCTTTGTTTCAGGTGGAAATCCCTCCATGAATGCTGCAGTACCACATCGTTGCGATCTCATCTTTAAGGCTTCAGTTGGGAGAAAACGTCAAGGAGGGTTGAGTGGCCTAACCACACCCTCGGCGGGCAGCAATCAAAGAATATCGCAGACTGCCGTCCTAACATATGAGGGTTTCCCCTCTTGCGATAATTGCAGTGCGAAGGCGGTACCATCTAGGGGATCAGGTGAAAAACACAGCAGACCAAGTGAAACCAGAGGTTGGCGACGGGTGAGGGCAAGAGCATGGCGCGAGACCACCTGCGGTAGAGTAGGCAGGTATGAGAAAGACTAGGCACGACAGGGGAACAGCGGACATTGAGGTGGACCTTATCGCGAGTAAACTTGACAAGACGCCTCGAAACCTGGCCTGAAAAATGCAAATCGATATCTCAGAGGAAATTACCATTGAAATCGTACAATATATGTGAAATACGTCTACCCTCCGCGAAGTGTGAACGAAATAACTAGACAATCGATTTCATTACTACAAGAGCTGCATGCAGATAACATGCGCCACTCCTGCTTGACGGCCGTATTCGTGGTTTTGAAATAATTTTGGCCTCTGCTTATGGTATCCCCCTTACAACAGTAAACGAACACGGTCATGCCGCTGTATATAGATCTCGTGCAGCGCATTATCCAGTCGGACACAGCAGTGTAGCAACGTCGTGCTAGGTCTGGAGCCATTTATACCTACCACTTTGATCTGGAATGAAAGGACTTCAAGAGGTCATGTATTGGTTTTATTCAACGGTAAGAAAAAGGAAAACAATATCTCGAGCTCGTTAGTGGTCGACAGCCGGAAAAAAAAAATGTTTAGGAAATGAACGAATCCGCGACTGGGGAACAAGCCACACGTCACCACTAAAAAACTATTAATAGCACGGCATTTTGTGTTTCTGGAGAAAAAACATTACCAAGCAATGAGCCTCGGAGCTTTCCTGAGAAGGCAAATGCAGCCAGGTGCCCTCGCTGCTTGGATGCGTATGACTAGAACCGGGGCGCAGAGTAGAAGCATCAACACGGACGTGCGAGCGTCAAAAGGTCACGCTTTTCGGGTGGTCCTTTGAAATTCGCGGCAGGCAGGATGACAATGCTACCCCCCCACGTACGTGAGGATCAAGTCGAAGGCGTTAGCCTCGCTGCTGCTACATGATTCCTGGTATCTCATATGTACTGGTGGTAAAGCGGTACACAATCATGACCTGGGTTGCCACCATGTGTCTCGCAGATATTTTGTGAGGCCGACGGTAGTGCTCAATAGCAGTGCGCCCCACCTCCAGCTCACGTGCAAGCCACCCGAGTTGTGCGTGCGGCTCGGATTGGCACACACATCATTCTTTCAGGGGCCACCAGGCGGCGCCTGCGACACTGCTCCAAGCTAATGATGTGTGAGTACATACATGAGGACGAGGACTTGGTACCAATATGCACCAAAATATAATAACCTTTTTTTAATGAATATCGATGTAGAAAAGGTGCTTCTATTTCAGGACAGGGTGGTACGACGAAGTATAAAAATGTATCACTTTGTCCGTAAACGTAAGAACCGTTTTAAGTTAATACATTTACTAAATACATCCTTATATGTACGCCGGCAGAGCGGTATCGTAGACACCTTTACACGAGCATATTCCCGTACTCTTATGAGACAGCAGTGAGTCATGCTGCGTTCTCATCCGAAACCATAGGGTGACTCGCTTCCCGCTGCATAATTCCCGACCACAGACGCCCTTCGCTGTCGCGATGGAACCAAGTGTGACGGCAATAGCTTGGCGTTGGGGCACGCACGGATCTGCCGCCGTTGGCGCGTAACAAAGGCAAACTATTTTGATTTTTACCCCCGATGCCCTTTTAGTTTTTCATCCCACGAATTTTCCAGGAAGAGCGCTGACTTTCGAGTTCGTTTCATGGTATGGAATCAAGCGCGGTTTGTTTTGCGGCTTGCATAGAATCCTAGCGGGATGCAGGACATTAAATGCTTGTCCCTTCGTGTCAAAATAGTTGTCCCCCAGTGAGAATATACGAATATGACCTGAACATCGATGTTTTTCAGCATTTAAAGAGGCCGAAAATACCTGCAGATACAAAATAGACTACTACCACGCCCGTACGCACCCGTTGCACCCTTCTGCCGAACGTCATAATCCAATCCGCTTCCTGTATAGCAGTTTTTGACATATACTGCCAACCTTGGATGTACTCTAAAATAAAGTTAATACGTAGGGCGAGTTCAGATAACATTGAAAAATGATACCAGTATCTAAGCCATATTATTTTGACCGGTTTTTGTCGAATAGACCGGACGCGCTTTTGAGATATTTATGCCTTCATTCCCTTCTTCCCCTCGCTGCCCCGGCAAATGTTTTGCTTTGGCATGGCCCATAGCGAGGGGGGGGGTCTTTCTAGCGAGCAAGGCTAGGCTCACCCTCAAGCGGACCGATACCTTCTTGCTGCTGCGCACCCGCCGCGAAGCGTGTGCAGCGGTAGAGTTGGATCGGCACTGGTGCGTTAGGCGCAAAAGTTCAGATGCACGGGCCTTTTTGGCCGTCGGTGTAGACAGCAATGTCCATCTCACTTTTGTGCGCGGAGGCAGACGCCATCAGAAAGGTGGACGGACACTATGTACACGGCCCTAGGTGTGTTTGCTAGAGGGAGCTGTACTGTCCCAGTAACCTGGCTTCGCCATCAAAGGAGGAGGGAGCGTGTGGCGACAAGCTGCAGTTTGAACTGGTCAATCCCTTCAGCGCGAGAAATTTTGCTTTCCAGACCAAGCACCCTGAGTGCAACGAGGGAGAAAGCGAGGAGCCGACTGGGAAGGACAACAACGAGAGCGAGTACGGACAGCGCAGGTCGAGTGTGGTCGTGCTAGGACTGGCCAAGTGGCACCGGAGCGGCGCGCCGGATCACAGCAGCGCGCCGCAGCAGCAGCACAGCAGCGCGGAGCAGCCATCCGGAGCACGGATGACATCGACCCGTGACGAACGGACAATCATTTTTGTTGCCATTTGTTTCTTTTTTTCTTTTTTCCCCCCTGAATTTCGTTGTTGGGTCTGTGTGGATGACGTCACTGGTTTTGTAGAGAGACGCGGCAGAGATGGCGCGGACACCCCGGGTGCCTTCATTGTGTGCCTGACCGTGGAAGACCCCTTCAATGTGGAACGATTCCTAATCAGTGTCGATGTTTATAATGCTGTGCCTAACACAGACCGTTCAGGATAGATTCGGGTAATTGTCAATGGACATGATGGCTTTGGTTGGCTGTTCTTTTTCACTTTGTGCCCGCGGACTGTCATTCTGGCAGCACTTCAGACAGCAGCTGCGTGCTCCATCTTGTTCCCACGCCTACCGTGTGTTTTTGTACAGACAGCACTTCAGACAGTAGTTATGCTGTAGTCGGCAAATTCATTAGTAAAGAGTGGGAGGGGGGGGGGGGGGGCGATGCTGATGTAGTCGAATGGAGATTGCGGGCGTGTAGTTCAGTTTTGGACACGCATAACATGCTGTAGGGATTTTTAGGTGTACCTCTTCGGACTGGTGTATCCTTTCCCTGCTAAGTGTGCGTGTTCTTTAGGATTCTCTGATGACTCTAGCACTTTTGTGACCACGGGCTGTGATCTTGCTAGATCAGACTATAGGGATTAGCAACTGAAACGAGTTTAATGTGAAGACAACAACAACAACAATTCCCTCCTCTAACTGTTCGTTTATGGATTTTTTGTTGAGAATGGTCTTTACGTGTCGGGTCAAAGTATTATCCGATAACACTCTATTCGGGTTATATAGTATCAGTGCGCAGAATGATCATGGGATACGCTTGTTACATTGTCCTGTTGACCCTGGTAGTATCCAGGGGAGTCACTGAACTATATCCTTAACGAGGAATAAACACATAACACGAGCGAACGGCTTATTCTAAAATCGAGTAGTAACTACCACGGTTCCTACCTGTAGTTGATTACAAATCCCACACGAACACTACACATAACACATATGCAGAACAAACAGTCTACGCAGCTCGCAAAATTGAGTATCTGCTATTCATTCGGTAGAACTCAAAGCTGACGTATTTATGATACTTTTATTGAATACAGTACACCTTCGGCGGGTATCTGCAGGGGTGAACATTGGTTTCTGAACCGTCAGCTGTCGGCTAAAGTACGAACGCGGGAGATGGAAAATCTAAACGAATGTTGTTTTTAAGCGTCAAGGAACCAAGGCTTCCGGCTCTGCCCTGTATTGCTGAATACTCGAGATCGGCACTCTGTGTTACCAAGTACAGGGTGCACGACAGCTCGGATCACGTCGTGTGTTCAGGAATTGTTACCGATTGAGTTGGGGCAGAGGTGGTTCCAGCTGCTTTGAATTTGTATGTATTCAAAATATGGTATGTATCGTTTCGTATACGTACTCGGTGTACGTCATACGTACATATTATACGTATCGTTCTCGTATATAGTGCAAGGCATGTACTATCGTACATATTTGCGGAACAGTAAAAAAAGTCAACAAGATGATGGCGTAGTGTGCCTGGCATCATCTCAGGGGTCAGATGATGGCGAGACACCCCTTTTTGCTGGATTTTCCTATCTTGGGAACAAAGTGGACCAACTTTGGTCTCCATACGAGGGCAGTAGTGGACAAAGCATGATAGTAGATCTTCCTAAGGTAGCTATTTAGGCACTCTGGTTGGCTACGTAAGAGCCCGTACAAACGGAGCGTTTTGACCCTAAAAACAAAACCTAAAAACAAAACCTAAAATGAGCTATGAAGATTCACTCCCTCTGATTGGCGAAACATAAAAAAAGAGACCCAGGAGACCGCGATGGGACATTTTTGCTCTTCGGTTTTGTTTAATCGAAAATCGATTAAAATAATAGAGTGTTTGCGATAGAAGTAAAAAAAAAATACTCTCCTTCCGCTCAAAAAAGTGAATTCCCTTCCCCTCATGGTTTCGGTGTGTTTGCGATAGAAGTAAACAGAATCCTGCAGGCGACGCCTCCGAAAATAATAAGGGAAGTGGGGTGAGGCAATGCGGCAAACCAAAGAAACAACGAAAACAAAAAGTAGCGTCCGAGAGGAACGGCAGCCCAGCAACGGTGGCGGCGGCAGGGGTATGACCGCAGTGCCGCAGCTGCAATCCCACGACCGCAAGCAGCAGCACCGGTGGCTGCAGCTACGTGGCGGCAGCCCCAGCAGCAGCGGCAGCCCCAGCAGCAGCGGCAGCAACAGCAGCAGCAACAGCAGCAGAGCAGCAGCAGAGCAGCAGAAGCAACAGCTTCCGTTTTTGCTTTTTTCGATTTTGCGTCCAACTATTCTTGTCGTCGTGTGCTGCTCCTGCTGCTGCCCACGACCTACGCGCGACACCGCGCCGGCACGCTCCGCTCCAAGCCCGCCCGGCGCCCGACATATATAGACCGTGGCGGCGCGCCGCCGCTGCTGCTAGTGCTGCTAGTGCTGCTACCGCAGTGTGGTGAAATTGAAATGATACACGGCGATCTGTCATCCTGTCGCGCTCTACAAGCAAGGCGGTACGAGTACGTCTCCATACGACTCGTACGAGTAACTCGTACGAGTAGTTCTTCTGAACAGCGCATCCTCCACGACACCAAGCCGGCGAGAGCGTACCGTAGCGGGCCGCCAGCAGTCCGCCGGCGCCCCGTTAGCAAAATCCAGCACCGCTTGTCCGTATCATACTGCTGTAGCACACCTCCCGAGCCTCTGTGCTCCCACCGGTTGTTGTGTTGTGTAGAGCAAGCAGCAAGGTTGGGCCCTATGGGAGACATCTTGGAGACATCTCCCATAATTTGGAGCGTTCTGCGTCGGTAGAATGCTCGGTGCGTGTAGACCAATAAAACTGAGAGACAAAAGTTACCGTAACTTTTGATCAAAAACATACTTCTCTAAAGTAAATTTTTGCCGTTTTTTCAAAAATTTACCTCAAATCCTTCCTTCGGCAGAATGTTTAGAGAAGTAAAAATAAAAAATAAAAAAAACGCAAACACAATAGAGTGTTTGCGATAGAAGTAAAAAAAATATATACTTTCCTTCCGCTAAAAAAAGTGAATTTCCTTCCCCTCATGGTTTCGGTGTGTTTGCGATAGAAGTAAACAAAATCCTGCAGGCGACGCCTCCGAAAATAATAAGGGAAGTGGGGTGAGGCAATGCGGAAAACCAAAGAAACAAAAAAGTGGCGCCGAGAGGAACGGCAGCCCAGCAACGGTGGCGGCGGCAGGGGTATGACCGCAGTGCCGCAGCTGCAATCCCACGACCGCAAGCAGCAGCACCGATTGCTGCAGCTACGTGGCTGCAGCTACGTGGCGGCAGCCCCAGCAGCAGCGGACCCCAGCAGCAGCGAGCAGGCAGCAGCGGCAGCAGCAGCAGCAGCAACACAGCAGACAAACAAGCAGACAAGCAGCAGCAGAGCAGCAGAAGCAACAGCTTCCGTTTTTGCTTTTTTTCGATCTTGCGTCCAACTATTCTTGTCGTCGTGTGATGCTCCTGCTGCTGCTGCCCACGACCTAAGCGCGACACCGCGTCGGCACGCTCCGCTCCAAGCCCGCCCGGCGCCCGACATATATAGACCGTGGCGGCGCGCCGCCGCTGCTGCTAGTGCTGCTAGTGCTGCTACCGCAGTGTGGTGAAATTGAAATGATACACGGCGATCTGCCATCCTGTCGCGCTCTACAAGCAAGGCGGTACGAGTACGTCTCCATACGACTCGTACGAGTAACTCGTACGAGTAACTCGTACGAGTAGTTCTTCTGAACAGCGCATCCTCCACGACACCAAGCCGGCGAGAGCGTACCGTAGCGGGCCGCCAGCAGTCCGCCGGCGCCCGGTTAGCAAAACCCAGCACCGCTTGTCCGTATCATACTGTAGCACACCTCCCGAGCCTCTGTGCTCCCACCGGTTGTTGTGTTGTGTAGAGCAAGCAGCAAGGTTGGGCCCTATGGGAGACATCTTGGAGACATCTCCCATAATTTGGGGCGTTCTGCGTCGGTAGAATGCTCGGTGCGTGTAGACCAATAAAACTGAGAGACAAAAGTTACCGTAACTTTTGATCAAAAAAATACTTCTCTAAAGTAATTTTTTGCCGTTTTTTCAAAAATTTACCTCAAATCCTCCCTTCGGCAGAATTTTTCGAGAAGTAAAAGTTAAAAAAAAAACGCAAACACTCTAATGACCCTAAAAACAAAACACGAAGAACGAACAGCCCAGCGAGAACGGAGATCATGGCGACAACCGCAGCTACGAACGCACCGTACACCGGACATCCAGAAGACAGAGAGCAGACAAGGCGCGAACAACATGCGGTTGGTGCCAGGCGATGCAGTGTTCAACGCCGCAGCCAAAACCGTAGTCATGGGGGGGTCCAAGTTGAATTGCGTGCTGAGGGCCCGTCTTAACGAGCAAATAAAAAATGAAAATAAAAAATGAAAATAAAAACGAAAAGCAGAACTAAAGAATAATCGAGCCTCATTGGTCAAACAGCAAAAAACAGCAGTAGAGATCCCGAAAACTCATTTTTTTTTTTTCGTTTTTTTTTATTGCCAGAGGGTTTTTTTTTAATGAAAAGGGGTGCAATATTATCTGATTATGGGATATCAGCGCCAAGAGGAACATAGGATGACCTGTTCGCAAGCGCACGGTGGGTGGAGTAGTGCGTGGGGCTGCTGCAGGGCTCGTGCGCCATCAAAGCCAGCATCTATCGGTAGGGTATAACCAAGCTGTGCCTATGCAAGAAACCAGAGGGTCAGGAGGTGCCTGTGGCGATATATTTTGCGATGGGGGTGCCAGAGAGCGGCCCAATGTCTGCCGACAAACGGCGAGGACTCAAACACAACTTCCAGGGCCTTCCCGAGGGAGCGGGTTGGACCACGAGCACCGCTTGCTCTCAGGGGTGCCTCGCGCGTGCGAGTTGGGTTTGTGCAGCTGCGTCGTTGGGTGCATTCGCCGCGAGTCCATATGCGGTGGCGGTTGAACTATTCCGTGATTCAAAAAAGAAGTTGCACCGCGAGTTTTTACTTCTACTTTCGTTTTTTTTTTCAGATAAAGTTGGCTGTCGTTTGGACTCAACTGCGTTTTTTTATCAAAAAACAAAAGGCTGTTCGTCATTTTCATTTTTTATTTTCATTTTTTATTTGCTCGTTAAGACCCACCCTGATGTACATTCAAAAATCATCTGTTGTAGCAAGCGGTGAAACTTTTTGTACAGCACCCGTACTTTATCCAGCGCAGATCTCGCGCTCCAGGCTACGGGCGCCATTGCAGCAGCAGAGTATGGTCGGCTAGTCATGTGGGCACACTCTCCTCTTTTTTCAGGGCTGGGCGTCGCCTCTACCGCAGCTGGGTGGTGCATTACTGCTGGTCTTCCACCTTGACCGTTGACTCGTTTTCGCTTTTGTTTTTCGCTTTTGTTTTTCACGCGTATCCTGCGTTTGTACACCATCTTCGATTTTAGGCCGTTTCCTATGCGGTTCGATTTTTGAGCTTCAGATTATGGTCTGATCGATTTTTCAGCGACCTAGTTCGAAAATCGAAACAGTCTTCTTATGCGAGAAAACACGGATTTGTTGTATCATACGTGCAGATATTTGAGCAAACGGCAAGACCAACTGCTGTTGTTGTTGTGGTCTGGCGCCGCGAAGAGACGCGCCGAGTGCGCTGTACTGGGCATAGAACCCAAGCGTTCGAAGCCACGCTGGCTGCCTCTGGTCTGGCGGCGACGCGCCGAGTGCGCTCGAGTCGACCTGTCTTGGTATTTTGTATTTTGACACAACGAAGCATCCGAGCGTTGACTGCTGTGTACTACTGCTGTACTGCTGCTGCTGCTGCTGCTGCTGCTGTGAAGTCTACGAGTACGCGTACGGAGAGGCGCGTGCCGAGTGCGCTTCCCTTCGTCTCTAGGTCCGAGCCCGCGCCAGCCGACTGTAATTTGGCGACGGAGAGGCCCACCGATCGTCGGCTGCGCGTCGGGCGCGAAGCAACGTCGCTGTGTCACCATCCAACTCATCGATCGTGCTGCTGCTGCTGCTTGCTTGCTGCGTGGATAACATCTTGAATTTAGAGACCATGCCATTTTTCGATTTGAAAATCTGATGACCCAAATCGTCGGATTTTGGCCCAAAATCCGACGACTTGGGTCATCGGATTCTCAAATCGAAAAATTTCCGGTCAGATTTTGCATAATCGGACTGCATAGGACGGTGCTTTCGTTTTTGAGATCGAAAAATACAAATCTGAAGCTCAAAATCGAACCGCATAGGAAACAGCCTTACACTAAAAACCTAAAGTCTGTTCGTTTTTAGGGTTTTGTTTTTAGGTTTTGTTTTTAGGTTTTGTGTTCCTCGTTTTTGTACGGGCCCTAGAGGTATGTTTTACGCGGCTCAATCAACTTGGACTCTTTCCCAGCCACAGCATCCCGAGTCAACCTACAGTAGAGTCTTTCCAAGCTCAGCATCCACGCCGGCCTAGTCAACCTAGAGTCTGACCAAGCACAGTATCCCAGCACTGACCCCTGTCATAGGGTTCGGGTTCGGGTTCGGGTTAGGGTTAGGGTTCGGGTCGGAGGGTCGGCTTCAGGCGCCAAACACAACCCCCCGTACAGATCTACTATCAACGTTTGTTCACCCCTCTACGAGGCAATGGGTACACCCATTTTCTTTGGCACTATGTTGCTGATAAGGTTATGAACGAGACACAAAATGGTACCATAACCTAAACCTTTGGTCTAACACTCAAACCACAAGCTCGCTGCTGCATCTGGCTTACACAACCGCTCCCAGCAGAAACAACAGCAGTACTATCGTACCGGGTACACAGGAGTTAGGAGTTACTGCTGTGCTGTGCTACTACTACTATTATACTACTACTGCTGTAGCTCTCGGCTTCACGTTGAAATGAACGAACTAAAACAAAAGGGGAGACAGCCCGGACATCCATCAAACTCACATACTGCCCACACATCGGTCAGAACCTCACCTACTACTGTAGTACACTCGCCGAGAGAGTCAAGCCCGTAGCAAGCTCCTTGTGCAGGGCCCAAAGCTACAGGAGTAGGTTTGCACGGTTAGACCTCGTGCATCTGAAGTAGTCACCATCACCAAACCAGGGAGTTCCACAACGTATGAAGAGGCCACACAATTCAACGACCCCACGGTTGCCCGACAAGGAAAGGCGAGGCTGGCTGTACAGTAGCGCCCATACGACTGCGGGGACTGGGGAGATAAACTTCACTGTCACCACCGAGTAGCGCACAGACGCTTGCGGGCATCAGCGAGAGAAACTTCACTTTCACCACCTCTTCTCGTCAGTATAATGTGAGTCGGTTGACCGAACACTCTTCCTCTGTCCCGTTGCGGCCCGATTTGGCGGGCCACCAAGAACATCCCGGCCAGTCGAAAGTCCCACGACGGCGTGCGAGCACGTGTTCTGTTTCATTGACCAACAACGTCATATCAGGAACACTATTGGGATGTGACTCGTATATACCGTACCTTTTAGCTCAACTGCCCGGTGTTTTCACGCTCGGCAGCCTGTCGTGGCGTTGTGGCCTGAGGTATCTTGCGTTCGTGCGCACGGTGCTCGTACGACGAACGAGCTTGAGCAGGGTTTTGTTAAAGGTTACGCGGTGCAAAAGCCGGGGCGGGAAAATATGGTGGGAAGGCCAGCCATCCTCCCCGCTAATCGAACACGGATGGCGAGTTTAGAGGCGTGCCACACGCTCTAAGTAGAGCGAGCTTTTAGTCGGACATTTTTTCTTACTTACTTGGTTTGTTTTTGTTTGGGGACAGAGTCCTTTTCCCCGTCCCGCCGTTTTTCATTGGCAGTTTAGTTCGTTGAAATGCCAAGCATCACCCATTGTGCCATACCAGAGGTACGTACGTACCTACAGTAGACTAAATATGGTTTGGCGTTCCCCTACAGCAGCGAAGGCTTTGTGTGAAAAGGCCTGGCTCAATATGACGATGAAGCCCACGTAGCAAAGCGAGCCCAAAAGAAGGGGCTTCCTACAATAGGAGGCTCCTACAGTAGGACGAGCAGCGGCGTAAGGCTCGACGTCGGTGCTCCGCCGAGGAGAAGCGAAGACACGGACGAACATAGGATATATCACGATTATTAATAGTACGAGTACGTCTGTATGATAAGGCGTCAAATCACGGGAGGGCTGGCCAAGGGCCACAGCAGACCCGTATCGACTGCCGCAACACGGGGCATCGTGGTAAACGAGGCCAGTGACACGCTCACATCGGCAGGCAGGGTACTGAAGTTTTGAGATTATCATCTATGCCAACAAGCCCAAAATAGCAACAAAAACCCGCCACAACAGGTATGTATTCTACGGGTAGAGTCATCGTACCGTACTTGCCCTTATTTTATAAACTTCAAAAATACACAAATTGGATGCCAGGGCACATATCATACCGTGTGTGATGTATGTCAGACGAATACTACTGCAGTAGACTGCATGTGTGTACTGTTGTAGCGCTGCCCAAGGAACGTTCGAGGATTTTTCTGGGCCTACAGAAGAAGTATGGAATACGGCAGCAGCAAGCAGTAGCACCCTATACCCTATACATATGTTGATGGAGTTGGAGAGACCGACGTCTAGCCGCCAATATTTTGATGTTTACGATGGCTTGGTGTTATAGCCGACCATATTTTGTTTGGTGTTTAAGCTGGTTTGGTGGTATATATTAAATACTTGGTATGATGTATCTGGTACGATAAGCAAGCGCGCAACACCAAGGCATGTGCCAGGGAAACCCCCCAAAATAAGTTGCGAGCAACCAGAAGCACTTGCGGCTTTTCTGCTGCTGCTGCTGCTGCTGCTGCTGCTGTACCTGGTGCGTTCTATACACAGCCTCGGTTACGAGTTCTGATTTGGCTTGAACATACCTGCATGCCTGAAAGTTGTGTTATATGCGGTGTTTCACTTCTTGGCCGCCGGTGTATTTCTGCTAAATAGGTTAGTAGTGATACGTATAGGGCATCATATTTTCGTCGTCGCCGTCATCGTCGGCAAACAGTTAAAGTAGCGACAACTTCAAACGATTAAACTCCGTGAAATATATACCAAGGGTATGCGAGGATCTGAATCCCAGACACCCCACTACCCCCCCCCCTTATATCGGAGGAAGGACCGGACCGTTGAGATCTCAGGAAACAATAAGTCAATTTTTTTTTTNTACCACGATTCGCGAAAATGGTTGAGGGCACTGTGTACGACACGAGTATTTGTAACATTAAACAACCTGTGCTGAACCCATGTGTGTGTGTGTTCGTACCATGAAACCTTCCTTTCTACCCGTCGACATCCAGCACACCTCATGGACCCGATGGACTACTGCTCGCTGCTGTATGTACGACACAAGTATAGTTACCGGAGCTGAAGCCGAAGCCAATCAACCATTTACCAGCATTGATCATTTCAACGTGTATCGTAGCAAGTATGGTACCAAGTATGTGGCAACTTTTTTCTCGATTACGTGACATCTCTTTTGCAACAACTGTACGCCTGTACTCGGCTACAGTATCAGGTATGACTAGTCATACTAACTTGGAGGGTACGTAATAAATACCGGAACATATGTTAAACCAACCCGAGAACTTTGTCCAAAGTTTTCTGTGGTGTTACTTCTAACTCCACAGATGCTCCCACAAGTCAAGTTCGGAGCAATACTCTTTTGAGCTTTTACGGGGGGGTGAGGGTGCAGATAGTACTGACGGTATATGACATGGTGCGATAAGTCGGATGCCCCGTACTCGCAACAAATACTATCCAACGTGCATCAGAAGCACCTCATATATATTATGGGTATAAACTCTAGTGGGTTTCAATTTCGCAACATATACGAAGTTTCTTTTGCTGGAAAATGATCTGTTTTTTTGGACAACAACAATACACGCCTTCGTACGTACTGTACTAGTGAACCACGAGAAAACGAGAGAGCATAAACAATATGTGTGTACAGCTTCCAGCTGTCGATAAAGCAGCCCTTCAAAAATGAATTACATACCGTACTTACTACTGTAGTACGATACGTCTTACACAGTACTTAAATTTCGAGCAGGTTCAAGCGTTACAAAACGACAGTTTAGCGGTAATGCGTTTCAAAGTGTTTCAAATATAGGGCAAAAGGTTGCCTGGTGTTTCAGTTCCAATGGAACATGCAACAGTAGTATATACAATGGCGTAAAAAAAAAAGAGAAAACGACACCACACTCCTAGGAAGGTCAGAATGAAAAACAAACCGGATCGCTGTGATCACAGGAAGAAATGAGCGAAAACCATTTTGTTTTCGTTTTTTTTTAAATCATTTTCACTTGGTTTTACAGACCCCCCCTAATTTGTTTCGCTGGTGGGGGCGGGGGGAGGAGGGGGGGGGTACTCATATCGTGCACGGCCCTAGTCGTATGACCATAGACCCTCGCATCCCTACAATGCCGGGACGGAGCACGTTGGGTTTTCACCAACCAGGCAGACCAGATGTCATCTGGCTCGGGGATTAATGTAAGCCGCTTCTCTTCTACGCTTGACTCTACGGAAAGTGAGTAACACCAAAGATGCTTAATAGACAAACCTGCAAGGGGATACTCTGTGTCTCACCCAGTCTTATCACAGTGTGGTGTCGTTTTCTCTTTTTTTTTTACGCCATTGTATATACTACTGTTGCATGTTCCATTGGAACTGAAACACCAGGCAACCTTTTGCCCTATATTTGAAACACTTTGAAACGCATTACCGCTAAACTGTCGTTTTGTAACGCTTGAACCTGCTCGAAATTTAAGTACTGTGTAAGACGTATCGTACTACAGTAGTAAGTACGGTATGTAATTCATTTTTGAAGGGCTGCTTTATCGACAGCTGGAAGCTGTACACACATATTGTTTATGCTCTCTCGTTTTCTCGTGGTTCACTAGTACAGTACGTACGAAGGCGTGTATTGTTGTTGTCCAAAAAAACAGATCATTTTCCAGCAAAAGAAACTTCGTATATGTTGCGAAATTGAAACCCACTAGAGTTTATACCCATAATATATATGAGGTGCTTCTGATGCACGTTGGATAGTATTTGTTGCGAGTACGGGGCATCCGACTTATCGCACCATGTCATATACCGTCAGTACTATCTGCACCCTCACCCCCCCGTAAAAGCTCAAAAGAGTATTGCTCCGAACTTGACTTGTGGGAGCATCTGTGGAGTTAGAAGTAACACCACAGAAAACTTTGGACAAAGTTCTCGGGTTGGTTTAACATATGTTCCGGTATTTATTACGTACCCTCCAAGTTAGTATGACTAGTCATACCTGATACTGTAGCCGATATCAGGCGTACAGTTGTTGCAAAAGAGATGTCACGTAATCGAGAAAAAAGTTGCTACATACTTGGTACCATACTTGCTACGATACACGTTGAAATGATCAATGCTGGTAAATGGTTGATTGGCTTCGGCTTCAGCTCCGGTAACTATACTTGTGTCGTACATACAGCAGCGAGCAGTAGTCCATCGGGTCCATGAGGTGTGCTGGATGTCGACGGGTAGAAAGGAAGGTTTCATGGTACGAACACACACACACATGGGTTCAGCACAGGTTGTTTAATGTTACAAATACTCGTGTCGTACACAGTGCCCTCAACCATTTTCGCGAATCGTGGTATGCAGCAGTATGCACCAGAATGCAATGCGAAATAGCATTGTACTGGAATTTTATAAGGGAACTCCTGTATATTTGTCATTACGGGGGACTATAATAAATAGAACCACACAGCAGTGTGAGTAAAAATAGGTATATAGAAGTTTTTGAGTGTGTACCGTGAGTCCAATTTACTATGTTCTTCCGTAATAGTACGGCAAGCTCTCGCGTCTCGCGAACGATAATTACTGTATAAGTCATTATTTTGGGTCCTCGTAGGCGTTATTGATTCATATTACGAAACATATGTGTACCAGTATGTGTTATCATGTTGTTTTTTTCATGTTTTTTCTCTCCCGCAGTTGCTGTGCTACTGTAGATTAAAGTATTGTTGATGCCTATGAAACAGGTGTTGCGTAGAACGGCGCATACCTCCGGTACCAAACCTGTGCATCCATCATCTTGTTTCGCTGCGTATATGTTGACACTATTGTACGCGTGGCTGTGTTTCACTCCGGTATAACGCTGTTTTTGTTTCGTCATTTAGCAACCCCTAACCCATACATATATTTATTGGCGCTCGTGCTTTATGGAACGCGGGCCTCCGTGGGAGCCTTGAATCGGTGGGAATGAGTGCTGTTCCGTGTCGCCGGAGTTGTCCAATGTTACCCAATCTATCCGTGGCGCGAGAAATCGTACGCTGATCATCGCCAATCCACAGCAGAGTTAATACTGCCAGTTAACGCACATGTAGTGCCTGTTGTAGTTTGGGGTTAACGTTTTATTGGCCCCATTCTTGGGCCTTCACCGTGTACTTTAGGCCCTGTCATGGGCTTCGTTTTACCGATTCCGGTGAGTTGTGCCACCAAAACTATTATGACACTGCCATATATGCCACGGTCAGGAAAATACATCGGCTGCCATAATCTTTCATGGACATCCGGGGGGTGTTCGGGGCACGGCCACGGTACCTTCATGGCGACACTGCCACGCGGCACTGCTAGTACACAGCGCCAGTGGCATAGCCGCGGCAGCGGTATCTTCTCCCATGGCAGTGTCATGTCACGCCTAGAACCACTAGGGATATATCAATAAAAAGTAGGGTAAGCTCCCCAAAAACGTACTTAACGGTGTTGCATGACAGTGTCGAACAAGGCCCCAGCGCCCCAGTGGCAGTGTCCTGCCAGCGCCGTACAGTAGTGTCACACCGGCAATGTCCACTGAAAATGATGATAATATATGCTAATGGTATTCATGCCATGGCGGCTCTTCGCAGGGCAATCCGAACACGTGGGGGTGCGTTCATGCGTCGCACTATGGCGTTTGCAAAGCAGGTGCCATAGTGTTACCCCAGGGAAGCGCCATGCCATCGCCATGGCCCATGCCGCACCGCATGGAATGGGCGTTTTTGTGTGATTGTCGGAGAAGCGTCAATGCTCGTGACAACATCGGCTCGTTGTCATGAAGGCCCATGCTAGGGCAACATAAACACAAATAGTATCAGCCCTTTTCATATTTTCCCAAGAACGTACTTCGAGGAGCTCTGTACCTACCAACGTTTGGGATAAACTGTGAAAATAGGTGAAAATATATAGTATGCAAAACTAACTGAACAATGGAAAGTTTGGATCGGAATGGGGTAATTATTGGACTCGAACTCCGCTTCTCTTAGGAAACTTTTTGAGCTTCACAGGGTAATTAATGAGTTTCGCATGTTCTCACTGTGCGCATTTTGCTTAGCCACGGCTGCCAATCGAATTTGCCAGAAATCTACTCCACAACTTGACACCTTATGCGTTTCAGTGTCTTCGTACGTGTTGCGGTCTATCGGTTCTTGCGAGCGCATTAAATCATCGGCTAGGGCGGGTATGGACCGACGAATAAAACAAAACCATTAGCGGCTTGCGTCTGGCCGGAACAACGTGCCGTCGCCACATTGCGAACGTTAAACGTTTCAGCGCCATCGCCGAACGACCAGGGCATGGAGCATTATTTGGACTGGAATTTAATTATTATCACCTTGGACACAGGTGTGTATAATTATACGGCGTGTTCTCTTGTCGTCGCATGAAGCGACACGCATTTCCAGACCGATACGGTTGCAACACCTCTACACCTCTTCTTTCGTGCTGTGCAGTGCATGCGGCGTGTGTAATGTTCAAGTCAAACAGGAGGATCCTGCACCCCATACACCTGCTAGAAGGGTTCCCCGAACAATGCTCCGATAGGGTTGCAATTTTGTTACGTATTCAAGCTCGTACAAACTGGAAGCAAGCTTTGCGATCGATCCGAAATATTTAGTTTCATTGGTTTTCCATAAACATTCTCCCAACCAATCTTGATGTGTTTCTTCTTACGGATAAGCTCCCATGTGTCGTGCCTGTCTAACGAACGTAGGCTATCTAAATCGCCTGTAGAAAAAACGGACTTGGGTGGAATTGTGTAAACGTTAGAGCGCTTCGAGATGACATGCGCGATATTGCTTCGGCCGATCTACAGCTGGAGCGTTCAATTCGTACCTCGTGTAGTACGCACTAGGGATTAGGGCCGGTCCGTCAGCCTCGCTTCAGGAGGGGCCAACGTTTGGAACCAGTAGATCAATGTGTCAAAGCCTATACCGCGGGCTCTGTCGCTCACGGTAAGAAATGACGCCTTATATGGGTGGTGGCTTATTCACAGAGCTTCCTCGCATGACGAGCTCAATATCCCTTACACCCGAATCATTGCTTCGAAGAACGTTGTTGCGCAACCCGACCAAACTTTGTGTGTGGGAGCTACAAAGTCCTACAAAACAAAAGTACCAGTGAAATTAACTTTACTTGAATAACCGGTAGGTACTCACTTGAAAAGCTCAGCGGGTTGAGAAATATGGAGCCTTTACTATACTATACGATTATCAAGTAAAGCACTACCGTGAGATTACTCCGGTGCTCTACTTCACTCTCGTGTGAGGTGCGCTATTCCAAACGAAAACATAATAGTAAAATCCCTAAAAAAAACATCGGTCGACATCCTAACTATAATGCATGAGTGTTTTAATGATCCCGTCTGGTCGAGCAAGTTTTTGTTGTTGTTTTGTCCGTACTTCTTGAGTGTTTTCGTCGAGCTACAATTGTTTATTATCGTTTTGTCCGTAGTTCATGAGTGTACCAGGCGAGTGTATCAGGCAAGTTACTGCTTCCGACGATGTTGCTGCGGCTGCTGCTCCTTTGCGATGTAACGAAAAAAACTATCTAATGCGAGCGTTTAATATCTGTTACGACTGGATCCATGCCGATTCCCGAGATCGGGGGAAACAAATATCGGAATAGGAAAGTGCGTGCTTTACGTTGGTTTTCAGGCATGATAGTTGTTAATTAACATGATTATCATCTAAGGGCTTGCAGTTCCTTTCTTACCATGCCTGCTCTTAGCGTCGGCTTGCACACTGGAACGGCCGTGCACAACGACAACACACGTATCGCTCCTTGAGATCTCTCAGACGCCACGCTTGAGCCCCTTCATAATCCACTTTAGACCGTTGGGACCGTACCGTTAGTCACGCGCGCTGAGAGAGACCGCGCAACCGATGCCACATGCACGGGAATCGATGAACTGACTGGGTCGCCCAGCGATCCATTTCCCACCCTGTTCCTTCGAGCGGTGATGAACTGAATGAAACACGCGTGCCCGTCTTTTTGTTTTTTTGTCCATCCCATTTATTTTCTTCGCACTTCCGTATTTCTCCCTCCCTATTAATAGTCGTAACTCAGATCCGGGGTCACACAGTCAGCTCTTCTCCCTCCTCCCCCACTACGGTTCTTGCTTATCATTTTTATCGCGAGAATATTTCAGCACTTTCTTCCCTCGTCAACTCTCGTCGAATTTTGCTTACCCACGCTATAATATGCGCTCTCGACAGTCGGTGTCATTTGAGAATAAAAACCTCCATGGGGAAAATCGAACCCTCAACATCCGGCCCAAAAGTCTTCGTGGCTACCAGTCAGACCACCGGGGCGACCTAAAAACCATTAACTCTCTTAACACACTTACTAAATGACTGGCCGGAATAACAAGGCCCGTAGAAACGTTGTACTGACTCTTCCTCGTATGCCCTTTTCGTGACGACCCTCCGTTTAGAGACGAAAAAATAATGGGAGGTACCCACGCTGCCGAGATGGTACCTGTTGAAGTTGGATTCCGGCTGAGCACCAACAGGGACGTCATGGCCCTGCTAGCCGGACTGCTTTCCAACCAGTACGCCTTTTTCGCCGAGGTATCAAAGGACTGGAGACACGCTTGGGGTAATCTCCCGAAATTCACGCAGGCAATTACGGCCGAAACCTCCCTATCTCAGCTGCAGTGGAGCTTCGACGCCGGTCTGGTTAAGAGTGTCCGCACCATCGAACGTATCGCCGAACACTGCGACCTTGAAGTCCTTCGGTTTGCGCACGCAAACGGATGCGTGTTGTACGCGGAGGCGTGTTTCAAGGCCGCCGTCCGTGGAGACCTGAACATGATCCATTGGGCACTCGACCAGAACTGCGGTTGGCGGGAGGTGCTGTGTCGAGCGGCCGCAGCCGCGGGTAACCTGCACGTCCTGAAGTGGGCACGCTATATGGGCTGCCCTTGGGACTCCTCATTCCGCAGCAGCAGCGGCAGCAGCACAGTCGATGCACCTCCGATGTGGGGACGTCCAAAGGATATGGCGTGCAAATGGGACACGTGTTCGAGGGCCGCCGCGGGCGGACATCTGGAGGTACTCAAGTGGGCGCGAGCAAACTCTTGTCGTTGGAACCATGAAACCTGCAATAGGGCTGCGGCAGGAGGCCATCTCAAACTGCTCCAGTGGGCTAGGGCAAAGGGGTGCCCGTGGGGCGAATCGGCGAGCGCTAAAGCTATTTCCAACGGGCATTTGGATACGCTCAAGTGGATGGTGTCTACTGGCTGCTCCCTGCCTTCGAGAGCGGCCGATATGGCAGCCGAAGCGGGACACCTCCACATCCTCGAGTGGATGCACCACAGCGGCTGCGTTTGGGATTACTCGCGTGTATGTAATGCTGCTGTTTTGGGAGGCCATCTAACAGTTCTTCAGTGGGCACGAGGTCACAGCTTTGACTGGGGTAGATATGTTTGCACCAATGCTGCTGGAGCTGGAGACTTGAGCATTCTTCAGTGGGCGCGAGCTAACGGCTGCGACTGGTGTGCCAGTACGTGTTCCGCGGCAGCCAGGAGAGGCCACCTCGAGGTGCTGAAATGGGCACGGTGTAACGGTTGCCCCTGGGATAGTAGCACCTGTACCGAAGCAGCCGGGAGGGGTCATCTTGAGATGCTGCAATGGGCAAGGTCAAACAACTGTCCTTGGGACGAAAACACGTGCGCCAGGGCAGCCAGGGCAGGACACCTCGAGGTACTCAAATGGGCCCGGCGTAACGGTTGCCCCTGGGACAAGCGCACTTGCAGCAACGCCGCCGCCTCAGGTCGGTTAGACATGCTGAAGTGGGCGCGGGCAGAAGGCTGCCCATGGGACCACACCACGTCCACCCAGGCCGGAATGGATTTCAACGACCACATTCAAAAGTGGGTAAAGGAGAACGGGTGTTCTACAGGGAGTGCCGATTGGGGTGCTGATTTTTGGTAAATGTGTTGGGCTCGCCTTGGGGCGCAGATATAGTGGCGTAGCTCGATGCCACCGTTCGTCGCTCCCGCTCCATGTCGTGGTGCTTTGGTTTAGGTATTGTAACAGTCGCAGTGGGTCGTTCGTTTGACTTTGCGGCATCGGTATGTATATACATGTATATATGGTAGTGATTTGAGATAGGCAAGTCTCGAGGGCGATGGAGGCCTCTATCGCCGTGAAGACCACTTACCCATTTCGTTGTGCTTTCGGTCGAGGTCTATGCTGGTCTACGGGACCGTACGTGGTTCACTGAAAGCGGGGAACCTCGCCTGGAAAACCTTTTCCTTGGGGAAATTCTGCCCTTCCTATCGTTAGCGGCGTCATTGTTGGCCCCATACACCACTATATTAATAAGCGTAATCGTCGTAGTCCATGTACATAACTGTTACTCATGTATGTTTTCAATGTATCTTTGGGGTCTATGTTGCAGTAGACCTAATCGTTTCTGTTTTTTTTTTAGATTATGTCGGCTCATGTGCGTTTTGTATCTTAAAGTACCCAAGGCAAGCTTTTCCCCGCCATTTTACATAATCCATATACGTCGGGTTTTCTCTTCCCCGATGGACCTCCTTCATTGCCAAGTCACCCATTGGTGCTCGAGTCAGAAGATAAACGTTGAGCACCTCCCGGCGCTAGGTTGCCGCGTCTCGGGTGCAATAACCAGAGGGCGATGCAACCCAGTCGGGTTTGGGGAATCTGTCCGAAAAAAACACTTCGTAAAACCATGGTTGGTAATTTTCGCACACCGTATTATTAAAGAAGAAAATGCAGTATTCTGTCTGGGTCCCGTCTTAAATAGGTTAACCTATCAGTAGGTGTGTGCAGACATAAAATACGACATAAAAAGTGTGTCCTCGGGAAACTATATGTGTAAACAAAACTAAGTCGTAGGCCGTAGTTGCATGGCTTCGCGACACTGCCGACTTTAGGCGATTTGGCCGTGGATTATGACTTGAGCAAGTATACGGGGGTATGTCTACACAGGGCGGAACCGGTTTTCGCTCAACCCGGGAGCTCGAGCTCAGGCCGGCGCGTGCATGAGAGGTGGTAGTAACAGTTTCGGCGCTACCAAGTTTAACAACGAAATATAGAGATCTCGTGCGGGGGGACCTCCCAGAGGGATCCGGGCGTCGAGCCGTTGGCGAGAGCAAGGTGGGTGTTGCCTCGGGTGTCGGCGGTCAGTTGCGGGCGGAGGGTGATTCGGTAGGACTATCCTGGCCGACCGGGGTACCTAGGTTGTGCGTGGTCATCCAGGCACGTCAGGAGCGTTATTGAGGCCCTGACTGTTTGTTGCTGTGAATCTCATCTACGCGTGGCTGCACCTGTAGGGTGCGGTATGTGTTGCAACATAAATTTCAATTATATTCATTCATAGTTTCGAACACATCAGTGGGATACAAACGAATGAGGTTCCCAGGTGGAAAAGTGAAGTGTTTGAGTAAGTAAACACCGCTACAGGGGGCATTGCGTGCAAGTCGCACTGCGGCCGACGGGTCTCTCAGTGTACGAGAGGTAGATTGGTATGGCCAGGACGAAGTCTGTGGGGAAATAGTGGAAATACACAGCGAATGGATTCGATTGTGCCAGGAGCGAAAGCATGCTGATCAAAGAAAGCTGGCAGAAAACGGGGAGTTCATAATTCTGCATTCTGTTGAAAAGAGGGGATAGGGTATAATTCAAACACAAACTTCCTAAGAGCACGCGCGATGCCGAAGGCTCCTCCCGGTACGGTATGGGGGGCCGTGTTGCCCCCGCCGCAGGTTGGTATGTTTTTTTGTCTTCCCGAGGGAGAAATTATGGGAAAACGATCCCGTTTGTTTACCGTGTCATGGGAATGGGACGGGAAGGTCGGGGGTCAGCTGGTTAACGGGATGGGACGGAAATACACCATTTTTCTGGCGGCACGCAACGGGACAGGAAACGATGATTTGTCGGTACGGGACCGGAAGTGATCGGTGAATTGTTGTTGTTGTTGTTGTTGTCTTCACATTAAACTCGTTTCAGTTGCTAATCCCTATAGTCTGATCTAGCAAGATCACAGCCCGTGGTCACAAAAGTGCTAGAGCCATCAGAGAATCCTAAATAACACGCACACTTAGCAGGGAAAGGATACACCAGTCCGAAGAGGTACACCTAAAAATCCCTACAGCATGTTATGCGTGTCCAAAACTGAACTACACGCCCGCAATCTCCATTCGACTACAGCAGCATCGCCCCCCCCCCCCCCCCCCCACTCTTTACCATTGAATTTGCCGACTACAACGTAACTACTGTCTCAAGTGCTGTCTGTACAAAAACACACGGTAGGCGTGGGAACAAGATGGAGCACGCAGCTGCTGTCTGAAGTGCTGCCGGAATGACAGTCCGCGGGCACACAGTGAAAAAGAACAGCCAACCAAAGCCATCACGTCGATTGACAATTGCCCGAATCTATCCTGAACGTCTGTGTTAGGCACAGCATTATAAACATCGACACTGATTAGGAATCGTTCCACATTGAAGGGGTCTTCCACGACCAGGCACACAATGAAGGCACCCGGGGTGTCCGCGCCATCTCTGCCGCGTCTCTCTACAAAACCAGTGACGTCATCCACACCGACCCAACAACAACATTCGGGGGAAAAAGCGAAGAATTTGTCAACAGAAAACAGAAAAACAATAATGTTCGTCCGTCACGGGTCGATGTCGTCCGTGCTCCGGATCGCTTCTCCTGTGCGCTGCTGTGCTGCTGCGCCGGCGCGCTGCTGTGCTGCTGCTCAGGCGCGCCGCTCCGGTGCCGCTCGGCCAGTCCTAGCACGACCACACTCGACCCGCTCCGTCCGTACACGCTCTCGTTGCTGTCCTTCCCAGTCGGCTCCTCGCTTTCTCTCTCGTTGCACTCAGGGTGCTTGGTCTGAAAAATAAAAATTCTCGCGCTGAAGGGATTGACCAGTTCAAACAACAGCTCGTCGCCACACGCTCCCTCCTCCTTTGATGGCAAAGCCAGGTTACTGAGACAGTACAACTCCCTCTAGCAAACACACCTAGGGCCGTGTACATAGTGTCCGTCCACCTTTCTGATGGCGTCTGCCTCCGAGCACAAAAGTGAGATGGACATTGCTGTCTACACCGACGGCCAAAAAGGCCCGTGCATCTGAACTTTTGTGCCTAACGCACCAGTGCCGATCCAACTCTACCGCTGCACACGCTTCGCGGCGGGTGCGCAGCAGCAAGAAGGTATCGGTCCGCTTGAGGGTGAGCCTTGCTCGCTAGAAAGACCCCCCCCCTCGCTATGGGCCATGCCAAAGCAAAAACTTTGCCGAGGCAGCGAGGGGAAGAAGGGAAGTATGGGTCGGGAATATGTCGGGAACATAGTCGGGATGGCATGGGACTACACCGTTTGTTGGTGGGACGGTAAACAATCGAGGAACGTCAGGAAAATATCTGGAAATCGGTCGGGAATACGTACGAGTTTATGGAACGTAGTCCACAATGGTTGGGAACACGATTGGGAACGCCGGCAGGGGACAACAGCTGAGAAAACTGAGTGTAACCCAAGTCTTCTTCGGTTACTTGTATCGTAATAGTTCGTGTTTATCCTACACCTGGTTCTAGTTCTGCCTTGTGATGTGCATGAACTGGGGTTGCTTGGTTGGGCTCTAGTTGAGGCGCCGAGGCAGAACCGCCGGCGGCATGCACCTCCGCAACGTCCGTATTTACCATGCCTTGTGTTTGCGCCGCGTGTGTTCTGTTGGTTTCTTTGTTTGTTTTCAAATGCACGGCTGTTAATTATTTTGGACAAATGTCAGGTATGAGTTCGTCCGATTGAATGGTTGACACGAAGTTTAATTTTGCACTTAAGTTGTGACAAACAAGAAGGAAAGATGCTCTAGCAACAAATGTAAAAAAAACGCATTTTAATATCTGAAGTCTCCAGTCTAATCGTATTATACGTATGATACTGTATGTATGCTCGAACCGCCATTTCATCCCAAGATATGCACAACCGAGTGTCATCCATGATCATTCAACTGGAAAATGAAAACACCGGCGGTGATGGAATGAAAATACCTGCCCAAATATTGGGATGCGGGATGGAACGGGAATACCTGAGCGGACCGAGTGGTGGGAATAGTCGGGACTGGGCACACATCGGCACGGTAATAGTCAGAACGCACAGCCCTCGTGGAACTGGCCCAATCTCGAATACATATATATTCACTCGCGTTTGAAGTCCCGGATTCTAACGTAGATAAAACAAAAGTTCGCCTTCCAAACGCAAGATGAAGGGCCTTCAGGGTACCAGGTAGGAAGTAGGGACACTATATGGGGATCTAAATGGGTATCTAGCCGGTCCCACCTTACTATCCCATTGGCATAACGAACCCGACGTATTTGACCAGACAAACAATATATACTGGTTCTAGCAGGGTTCGAGTAAACACCTGTCAGACATAACGCCGAATGTATTTCTTGCAACAAAAACTCTACAAGTGGTCACAAGTTACAACAGTGAAGCAAGGAGGGATTAACCGCGGCAGCTTGATGTTCGCCACTGCTCCACGTATGCCAACAGTGAGTGAGCGATACAGTCGAGTATACCTAGGCATTAAAAGCAGCAGTACTGCCAAGGGGTAAGCAACGCTCGAAAGGCCGAAACAAGCAGCCGAAACACATGTCCAGCGTCTAGAGCCGAGTTGATAGTCGAACTGTATTCTGCTGCCAGATCGAGCGATGATGTCCCCACACGTTGTACACACGCGGTGATACTTTGCAACCAAACGCAAGAATGTGTCCTGTTTATGGAACGGTGAAATGTTTCACCAAACACACGACATAATATTTCGGTTCTGTGTACTGATGCAAGGGCCTCAAATGCGTACACCTGAGTGCCATCTCTGAAACAGCCGGGAGACCCATCAGCAGCCAGCACCCCCTCGTACAATCGACACACATATCCATATTGCCCCCAAGGCCGGATCATAAACACCGTGGCCATGATACAATCTGGCTACCGAAGTAGGAAGACCAGCGCCCCTTACCCCCGATCCCACCCATGCAGTATTGCCGGATATCGACAGTAGCGAGGGTACGGCATGATAGGAGGGAATACCAGTAAGTAGGTGCATGCTCCTCCTCCGGTCCTTTCGTGGTGCAGCTTTGTGTTTCTGTCTTTTTGTTGTTGTACAAATCACAAGGAAGCTAAACCCCACCCACAGCCCTTGCATCAAAACCCTTACGCCTCACACCCCGGACTACCCAACGAGAAGGCCCGGGTGCGGCTCTCCCCTGTGTTTGAACTAAATAGTAGCTATTGCAGGCCTCGTTCTCACGACAGTGCCGTGTGTGCCTCGCGTCTACTTGTCCAGCTGGTGTGCTTTAGCACGACGGAGTGGTCAACAAACATATGTTGTGCATGCCGAGTATATATCCCAGGTGCACCGGTTATATTTGGAATTTAGACATGCCGAGTCTGCTCAAAGGGCTGAATGAAGATATTATGGCTACTGTAGTTCAAAGTATGTCTTGTTCCGGACATGTTCAATTATTCGATAGAAGTACTGCCAGCTACGTACCACCGTAAATCACCACCGTAATTCACCACCTATACAGTACGAAGTATCCTCATGTTGATACATTTACGAAGCAACATAAATAATAACAACAGCAACATTTACTATACGACCACAAACACAGAAAAATGTCATATCGATATGCGTGCATTTGATGCGTACAACAGTGATACACGAACGACATCGGAAAACGAGGCGATATCGCATGCGGTAGATCGACCGAAGTAACCAAGACCGAGGGGCGGTCAAACATTATATTCCCTCCAGCGGAAAGAAGAGTAACTGCAAGCCGAACTGCACAGAAACACTATGTGTACTCTTACGAGTACTGCTCTACCGCTGTACCCGGTATCATTGCCCACACCGAAAAGCGTTTAAACAATTGAATCTCGCTCTTGCTGACATCCTCGCCGTTTTTCATTTTCCTGCGGCGACCCCGGCTGCACGAGCCGTCGAGCAGGCTACCTGGCACCATCTCCCTTTGTGCCGTGCCGTCGAGACGGGCGGGCGCTGTAAGAGAAGAAGCAAACCAAAAGGTCCATCTTGCCTAACGAAAACGGCCTACTCGCAGAGGGAACCCACTCGTAATTCCTCTGTTGCGCCGGCACGCATTTGGAAATCATGTATATAGGTGTATATGCTACCTGTACTGCGGTTTAGTGTGACGTGTACTGTTAGGATTCACACAGGTCTTCATGTATTCTGCGCGGCGTTGAGATCGGTCCTCTGTCGGGGGAGGTCACTCGAAAAGAGAAGGCGCAAGCGAACGACGCGTCGGCGTGACTAACAATCCTAGAAAGAATGATCGACGTACAGTCGACCAGGTGACTCGCATCTATCCGTAAAGGTCTCGAAATCTCTACGCTCCTCCAATAGCATACATCTCTTAGCACGACAAGGAGACTTTGCGCCGGAACCATTTCTCTCTCACATGTGACGATTCCACCGCGAATCAAAAACAAAACACGAAGAATTAGCCGGCTCCCTAGCACTAGTGTAATGGTAGGGCCGCCAGCATTTCGTTTTATATCTACTGTAAGGAAGGCCCTTTGCCCTTCGCTTTCCTTTACTTTTCCGGGACAGTGTTAATTTCAGTTATGCTGTACTCCTGCGTTCTTCCGAGATTTTTCAAGGGCAACTGCCAAAATCAGATATACCTGATCCATTTGAGCCAAAGTCAGGTATATTCTAAAACCAATTAAAAAAACGCACGCCACGAACGGTGTTTTTCAGGACTTTTGGGCTGCAAGAAATAATCAAACACACTTTTGAATTTACGCCTGAACAGCAGAATGATACCGAATACTGTTTGTGTCCTCCAAACTCTTGATAACTGTTGTATGCTATTTTCCAAGGTCAGGTTCTGTAGGGTTTGTGGATTTGGGGTCAGGGTATGGGTGTCTTACAGAACTTACAGAAGTTCCGGGTTAGGGTATAAAACCCTTACAGAACTCACAGAAGTTCCGGGTATTGTGGCCCGGGCATACAGAACTCACAAAAGTTCCGGGCAGGTACAACCACGTTGTACCGGTACCCCGGGTATTGTGAAACGGGGAGTACAGAACTTACAGAAGTTCTCTGTAGGGTATGAAGGTCGTACAGAACTTACAGAAGTTCCGGGTACGGGTATAAAACCCTTACAGAACTCACAGAAGTTCCGGGTATTGTGGCACGGGCGTACAGAACTCACAGAAGTTCCAGGCAGGTATAAACACGTTGTACCGGTACCCCGGGTATTGTGGCTCGGTCGCACAGAACATACAGAAGTTCCGGGTACGGTTATGGAGGTCACACAGAACTCACAGAAATTCCGGCTATTGTGACACGGGCGTACAGAACTTACAGAAGTTCCGGGTATTTATGGTGGAACGGGCGTACAGAACTCACAGCAGCTCCGATTGTGGCCCGGTCGTACAGAACTCACAGAAGTTCCGATTGTGGCCCGGGCGTACAGAGCTCACAGAGATTCCGATTGAGGCACGGGCGTACAGAACTTACAGAAGTTCCGGTGATACCCTGGTAAATACCCACCTCAAGGGGGCGAAAAAACTGCAAATGTACTCCTAAAAAAATATAAATAAAATGCATTTCGAAATACTGCGATTGGTGTACTTCAAACATGACACACTACACCGGTACTAACGCGTATATACCATGCATGTACCATTGTAGCTAATTTCTGTTATAGCTGTCTTTCACGATTTTCACGGTAAGGACCGTTCCAACTTCATGGGAATGACTTCCGCGGTCATAGATTTACCCCCCAAATCAAAATCCACGTACTTGTGTGCTCGGTTCATATGTGGTTGTGAGCGAAGTGGGTTGTACAATGTAATTTGATTTCGTAACTTCGTTTTTGGTGTGTGTCACTGATGAGACATGACGTCAGAATGCATAACATCACTCCTCAAAAGATGTCAGGAGACGGTACTTTCACCCCGTGACTGACGGCAATTTTTCATTTTTATCCTTGTCTGACGCCAAAATACTAGGTTTTAGTGTGGAACACTCGAATTCACACCCTTGACCGATGCCCATTTTCCCTCGACTGACCGTCTCCTGACATCCTCAACGATACCCTAATCTGTACCGGCACACAGGGTATTGTGCCGAGGGAATACCCTTACCCGGGGTATTGTGCCCAAGGTGTTCCAGAACTTACAGAAGTTCCGGGTACGGGTATGGATGTCTTACAGAACTTACAGAAGTTCCGGGTTTGGGTATAAGGCCCTTACAGAACTCACAGAAGTTCCGGGTATTGTGGCACGGGCGTACAGAACTCACAGAAGTTCCGGGCAGGTACAAACACGTTGTACCGGTACCCCGGGTATTGTTAAACGGGAAGTACATAATTTACAGAAGTTCTCTGTAGGGTATGAAGGTCGTACAGAACTTACAGAAGTTCCGGGTACGGGTATAAAACCCTTACAGAACTCACAGAAGTTCTCCGTAGGGTATGTCCCGGGTAAATACCCCGGGTATAGTTCTGTAGGTACCCTACAGAACCTGATCTTGCTATTTTCAGTACGAGTATTAATATATGTCGTATGTGTTCTTTGATTTCGTGATCACATTCGCTCCTACGACGTGTGTTTCCGTATTATTGTAACAGGTATGTATGTATATAGTCGTAGCCACATCGATAGCACACGGACAAAACATCGAGTTAGTTTGAGACTGAACTGCTGGCTTTCCGTACCGTGTCAGCAAGCAGCAGTACGTAATACCTGGTACCAGGTATATTACAACATGTCCATTGTGCTGTATACGCGCGTATTACACGTTCTGTAGTCGTTATGGCGGGTCGTATGTACGTAGTGTGGTGATGTCTTCGTGTCGGGCGCATAGGAGACAGTGTACGTATGGCCTCTGATTGGCTCAAATTTCGCCAAAATCAGTTGAAAGCTAAACAAAGTAGACAAATCCAGGTATACCTGACCATTTCATGACAAAATCAGGTACGATGCGAGGCTGGCCAATGAGAGGTGTCCTAGAGGTGATTATGTACCTGTTTTTGGCATCAAAGTGACCAGGTGTATCTGATTTTGGCTGAAGTCCAATTTTCAATAGTTGCTGTTCGTGTTTGTTGAATGGGAATTGCTGGGTCACGAACCTCCCCTCGTGCTCCCGAGTCTGCGTACACTGTTATCTTCACCTTGTGTTTTTTGTATATACGTTTCAAGGTGACATTCCTCGTGGTACGCGGGCACCCTTTGAATACGTTGGAAGGCATGAACTGTATTGCATTCGTACATACGCAAGCTCCTTTTATGTATACTGTATTTTCGGACGTGTAGGCTTTGCTTCGCGAACAGACATGCATCAACCTGTTTTGATACACTTACATTTACCGGGTAATGTCGTATCCTAGATTTACTGAAGCTCTACCTGGTACAACGACCTTGGTTCTGGTGAAGAAAATGTGTGATACCAGCGATGCAAACACAGACCGGCGGCAATACTACATAATGGGGGAAAGAGCAGGTAAAAGACGATCGAACATACCTTAGCCACCACTAGCAGGGGTCTTGCGAACCGTGACGAGGTTGCTGTGGGATAAGAGGGGTTGATGGAGTTGACCCCGCTGCTGATGAGGTCGACGCGATAATGGCACAGACTTGCACTCAAAACACAACTTGAGGGCCGCTGGAGCTGAAACTTCGACGAATCAACCTCGTGGTCTCGAGAACACAACAGCAGCAGTCGACTTTCACGAGGCTGGCCCCACAAGGGAAGTTGCTGCTTCGTGTTCACGTCTCCAGGCCTGGGTTGGCATCGCTTGGGACACGGGGGTGGCCTTGCCCTCGGGTGGCGGGGTCAATTCCAGCTGCCTCTGCGTGTGGCTGTGTGGTTGCAGCAACACGCAGACCGTTGTCATGTACGCGAGGTACCTCATATGTCTCAAAACCTTCTGGTACCGGTTTCAAAAGTAGAGTCACGAGTCACGAGAATACAGCAGCAGCAGCAGCGGCTTCCAGTAGGAGGCCGGCCCCACAAGGGAAGCTGTTTCGTGTTGTTAACGCCGCTAGGCCTCTGTGAGCGTCGCCTGGGAGGCGGGGTGGCCCTGCCCTCGAATGGCGGGGTCGAGTTGCGAAGCAAAACAGGCTGGCTGCTGGCAGGCACGGGATTTATCACATATTTCGCTGAACAGTCTGGCCGTTGACATTTTTTTTCGAATCGTCGCCAAACTCACAAGCTTTTTTGTCTTGTCAAAATTGTGCAAACTGCAGACGTACAATTTGAAATTGTGCAAACTGCAGACGCACAAGTTGACGGGGAAACCCTATAATAGGTGGTACGAGTACGAGGGGTGGTGAGCTGTTTTTATTGCTGCTGTTTTGTGTTGGTTTGATGTATTGATACGCGTATGTACGAGTTGGTGGGAGTGGTGCTACTATTAATAGCTCGTTGCTGTTGGTGTTGCTGCCGCTAAGTAATGTTGTTGTTGGTCTTGTTGTTGCCTTTTTCCAGGTGGCAACAGCGGTGGAGCCCGCGCAGAGCTCCAGTAACAGGCGCGTGGACGCTTGCTCGACGGCGATGAAGGAGCTTGGGGAGATCAGGTGGGCTAGAGAGAGGGTCGGAGGGACAGGCGGAGACGGGGGGTAGGGAGGGAAGGTGGAGAGGGGCGGGAGAGAGAGGGGGGCGGGGGGGAGGCGGGGGGGGCAGGGGGGGGGGGAGGGGAGAAGAGAAGGACTACGGCAGACAGGCACACAAAAACAGGCGCCCAGACAGAGAGAGACAGAGAGAGGCATAGGCAGAGATCGAAAAATGAGGAGAGGGAGCGAGTGAAAAAATAGAAAAATAGAGCAAGGCGGATGATTCGTTTTCATTGGCGTAGGTCGAGCGAGCCCTTCTTTTTGTGTACGTCGAGTGTACGTACGTAATATTTTCTGTTGCCTTCGGTCCTCTTCGCTTCGTTTCGCCCCCTTGATGCCGAACGACTTGACCCCCCAAGCCCTTAGTAATGTTCACAAATGCTCCGAGTACCTTGGAGTAAAGTAAGGAGTAAGGTATTGGAGATAAAATACTTCAGATACTTCGTGTACTCGGAGTATTTCGGGGTTCGATACTCCGGGATACTGCTCGTACCCGGAGTATTTCGGGTATGAACACTCTCGATACTGCTTGTACTCGGAGTATTTCGGGGTCCGATACTGCCGGTACTCTTGTACTCCGAGTATTTGGGGCTTCAGTACTGTTCATACCCCAAGTACTCCGAGTATTCAGGCCGCCAGTACCCTAATACTCTTAAGTACTCGGAGTACGAAATGTACTCGATACTCGGAGTATACTCGGAGTGTGAAGTACATTAGGAGCATCTTTGCATCATTTAAAAGACTCGGCCGTCATTCCTCCCAGGTTCTACGTTCTAGGAGCATGTGACTGGCGTTTATAGCATTTGAAAATTCACAGATAGATGCTCCCATTACCTCGGAGTATAATTAGAGTATTTTCGAGAAAAAAGTACTTCGGGTACTTTGTGTACTCGCAGTATTCGGTGTCCAATACCACTCTGTCCCGAAATATGAGCACCTTTTATACATTAATATTTACAAAAAATGGTGCTTATATTTCGGGACAGAGTGGTACTTTCGATACTCGGAGTACTCCGAGTAATTTAGATGTTTTGACTCCAAGTACTGCTTGTACTCGAGTATACGTACTGCTTATACTCCCAGTACTCGGAGTATTTAGGCCTTCAGTACTGCTCATACTCGAAGTACTCCGATAATTTAGGCCACCAGTACTCCAATACTCTCAGTACTCGGAGTACGAAAAATACTCGATACTCCGAGTATACTCGGAGTATCGAGTATACTCGGAGCATCTGTGCAACCTTGTTGTGTATTGTTCAGCTTACTATTTCATACCAGGTACGTTGTTACCAAATACTGTGCAATACGCGGCCCAATACAGCAGCAGTACTATTACTATTAATACGTACTGGAGGGGGGTTCGTGGTATATATAGACGTACCCCCGGCCGAGGGTTCGTGGTATTAACGAACCCTCGAGGGTTCGTATATCACTTCCCGCTTGGCGGGGGCTTTGGAGGGTTCACGGCCTATCGTCGGCGAATCGTACTCGTACAGCACACATCTGCACACGAGGGCTTGTGCGTGCGGAGCTTGGCGTTGGTGATCCTTTTCAACAAGTGGACGAGGTGCGCTCATCGGTGCTGCTTTCCAAACTTTTCAGTGGTCTAGCCTTGCCTATCCATCTCGAGCATACTATTTGCGCTACGATTAGTGGTCGTTCGAGCGACCTTGCGTGTTGTGAGGCGTACGCGTAGCTTATCCACGAAAGACGTCATGCACTGGCTAGTTAGTATAATGTGGACACTATGGCCTAAGAGCATCACCTTGGAGTTGTCGTTCGTGCTCCCACGAGCTGGTGTACACCCCTCTGAGTTTTGTGTACTCCCATCCTCGCAACAGCAACCAAATGTCGTCAAACCCAGCAGTTGAACCACGTCTTATCGAACATAATTTCCGGGTACATGTACACCACGTTCGCACCAGTCGTATATACGAGCACAGCACACGCGACTGAACAGTGTTCAGTGCAGTACCGATGTTTTCATACCTGATTTCATTATTCGAGCGGGGTGCAGCTAATCACGCTGGTATAGGACGTAACCATGGACGCTATGAATACTCGTAGAGTGGCAGACAGCAGTAGTTAGCAATACGTACTCGTACTCGTACAGTACAGGACACCTATTAATAATAAGAAACAGGAAATCTGGTCCAGGCTGGGTTTCTAATTCGAAAGAGGGTGCTTTCTACACTAATTTAAAGATAACGACTCCCGAATTTCTTGTCTTCCTCCAAATCTTAGCTTGGCTTTCACATTTGCCTGTTTCTTATTAGGTGTCCTGTACTGTACATGTTGTAGATTCGTTATATCACGCCATATGTTGATCAGCAGAGTATTGTCGATGGCGCCTCCGAGTATCTCGGTGTAGTGTGCACGCACCAGCACGCTGGCGAAGCTCCTAGAAGCCGATAATCAGCTGTCGCTAGATCTACGTACGTAGCCCAGTAGGACATGCGTTACTAGCCCAACCTAAACCAACCCGACCTTCCAAACACAACCCAGCCAAATATGCGGCACTGGGTGTGCGCAGCAGCAGCAGCACAACCACGCTGCGGGTGCGTGCGGTTGGGATACTGGTCTACCGCCTATTATTGTACCGGAAATGGCGGCTGGGCTGCTGCTGCTGCTGCTGTGTTTGTCTGTCCTCTTGGTGAGCCTCCATTATAGAGAGCGGTACCAGGATGCCTGGCCCCTCAGGCAAGCCCGCAGGGGTGTCAATTTGGCTGCCCCAGTCGAAACCTATGTACTCGCATTCGCTCGTGAGAAATTACGCAGCTCCTGAAGGTGTGATCCAAGCGGGGACCCGTCATTTGCGGGACGGCATATTCATACTGCTGTGTATCGGGTTTTTAATGTTTGAGGTGCGGACTGACATGTGGGAGGGATGGGTGTCATAACGACACCCTCTGGGGTCAACAACCAAAGGATATTCGTTGAGTCCACCCCTGACACCAGACACCTGAAAGTTACTACTACCCGATTATTCAGGGGTTAGATTATTGTATGGCAGCACATACCTAAAAACACGCGATTTTACAGCAGCTCCCGCCGGCACACGTCACGAGCAGGGCCAAAGTCGTTCGCAGCGGAGGAGACGCGGGGCACGATGTGGAAGAAGCAAACCGAGAGTGTACCTCATCACGAGAGCACTTTAACCGCTCGATACATGTTTTTGTGTAGATAGTTCAAGTTCTGAGAAAACCCGGCCACAATATCGTACCCACATGCTCTTACGTATGCTATAACCGTTCTACTGTAGCTTTTTTACACTGGAAACAGGTGAACGGAGAGTGACGGTTTCACGAAGCTGCACGAACCTGTTCCTTTCGCGGTTGCTGTAAAGTACGTGCAATACTCCGGCTCAGCAACGACGGTGGTGTAGTACCCGGTAGTATCCCATTGGACTCTGTAGCACAGGCACCAGTGCTGAGCCAGCCGCAGCACCCGCAGCAACAGCAGCAACATACAATATATATCAGAGAACTCGCACCCTAGAGTCTAGGGACCCTGGAAGCAACAAGAACAAGCTGTATTTCAGTTATTCGCCAATGCTATACAAGCTGCAAATGCCACATAAATATTCACCAGTGGAGTTTACGCTATTGGCCGTTCACATATGTATAATACTTCGTACAATGTTCGGGATTTTTGAAGCAAGGTGTCTTCTCGAACATCTCGCCTGCCATCTGGGATCAAGACCATATTCCATTCGGAGTCCGTTTGGGGCCTCGCCTTGAAGAAACAAACATACGTGTTACCGTAGGGTTAGCTCCCTTTTTGCTACGGCTCCTGACTGCAGGACTTCTTGGGCTCACCCAACGGCTGGCAGAAGTCTAATCAAGGCCCCCAAACTCATGGCCCAGGTGTTCCACGAGTTTTACTGCAAGGCGTTATTGACAATGACAATACCACGATGTTGGGAGCCCCGTCAATCGCTAAGTTTTTGGCCAAAACGTGATACTTTTATTGTAGCAAGGGTCGGAACTGAGCATCAAAACGAGGAGGAATCTGACAAATTGAGCAAACTGAGAACAAAATATCATCATCACACACACGAGTCTACGGAAAACGTCTTAAATTGAATGTTGTAAACGATACGATCTGATATACCAGTGTGGCTGATAAAGAACATCAGCCGAATTGAGAGTATAATACTTTTAGCACACGAGCCTGAAAGATAAATACGACAGACACACGTCCAACAAAGGAGCCTCGGAGGGCTTTTTCATCCTTCAGCAACTGCGCGTGGCAGTGGCTTCGTTAATGGTTTAAGATTTTTCCAGCTCTTTGATAACTCGACATGCCTTCGGCAATGCTTAGCATTGCTTTGGCCTTGAGTGTATTGCAGGGGTCCCTAGATCCTAGAGTAGGAGTGCTCTGATATATATGTTGCTGCTGTTGCTGCGGCTGCTGCGGCTGGTTCGGTACTGGCGCTTGTGCTGCTGAATACAATGGGATACTACCGGTACTACAACACCGTGGTTGCTGAGCCGGAGTATTGCACGTACTTTACAGCAACCGCGAATGGAACAGGTTGATGCAGCTTCGAGAACCAGTCACTCTCCGTACTCCTGTTTCCAGTCTAAAGAAGCTATAGTAGAACGGTTATAGCATACGTAAGAGCATGTGAGTACGATATTGTGGCCTGTTGTTCTCAGAGCTTGAACTATGTACACAAAAACATGTCTCGAGCCAAGGGTGCGCGCGGATCTGAATCCCGGACACCCCACCCCCCTATATTGGAGGGAAAAACCGGACCGTTGTGATCCCAGGAAACAATAAGTCAAGTGTTTGTTCAATAACCCCCCCCCCCCCCCCCCCCCCCCCCCCACTCATGGAGTTACTCCGTGATTTTTCTGCGGGGGGTCCCTTGAGGAGTTCCATACCTCGCCCCGAAATACATTGTGGGGGGAACTATATGTGCTACCCAAAGGCACGCGCCAAAAAGCGAAAACAACACCACACTCCTAGGAAGCTCGGAATGAAAAACAAACCGGATCGCTGTGATCACAGGACGAGAGCATGGAGAGCAAAATTCATTATTATTTTTTTCTGTTCCTTTTTTTTCGCCGAAATATAGGAGGGGGTCTCTAAAACCAAGTGAAAAATGGAACTAAAAACGAAAAACCAATGGTTTTCGCTCATTTCGTCCTGTGATCACATCGATCCGGTTTGATTTTCATTCTGACCTTCCCAGCAGTGAGAGGTTGTTTTCTCTTTTTGTCGCATACCCTTGCTCGAGCGGTTAAACGTTCTCTCGTAGTGAGGTACACTCTTGGTCCGCTTCTTCCACGTCGTGCCCCGCATCTCCTCCTCTTCGAACGACTTTAGCCCTTCTTGTGACGTGTGCCGGCTGGAGCTGTTTGTAAAATTCAATGTTTTGAGGTATGCATGTGCTACGATAATGCATCCCCTGAATAATTCGGGTGGTTATAACTATCAGGTGTCAGGGGCGCACTCGGCAATATCCTTTGGTTGTTGACCCCAGAAGATGTCGTTATGACATCCATCCCTCCTACGTGTCAGCCCGCACCTCATGCCTCCAAAATGAGATACACAGCAGTATGAATCTGCCGTCCCGCAAATAAGGGCTCCCCGTTCGGATCACACCTCTAGGAGCTGCGTCAGTTCTCAAGAGTGAATGCGTGTACATAGGTTAGACTGGGGCAGCCTAATTTATACCCCTGCAGGCTCGCCTGAGGGGCCAGGCATCCCCGTACCGCTATATATATTAGAGGCCAACCTAGACGACACGCCAGAAAACGCGATATACGTTGGTTTCGTACATGCGAAGGAAATACAGGGTTTTCGTATTTCAAGGGCGTATACTTCCTTGACAGGAAAAAAGTGGTTGTGTATTTATAGTGATACAGACGCTGCTACGCCAGCGGCGACGTTATAGCACCCACCAACTCACACACCCGCGCACCCAGCCATTTATATACCAACCCAGTCTTTCTTCCATCCACCGACGATACACAGCAGCGAAACAGTATTTATGACCCGCACACAGCCCCCCCCACCCATCTACGTACTGACACTCATACTTATAAAGCAGGGTGTGTGCACCTACCAGCCTACTCATCCGCAAACCCACCCGCGATGTACAGCAGTGCAACAGCTGGGCTGGTACTATACCCACCCACCAACACCATGTCCATGGTCTACCAGTCCGACCCCCCACCAATCCAACCTATTCAGGTACTCGTACTTCTACTCAAGACGTGTATGTGCACATTTCGCCACGAACAGCACTACAGCAGTACGTATCGTTCTCACGCACCTACCTCACCCCCCCACTTCGACGTCCGTTTCCATGTTTTGACAGAGGTATTAGTTTGTGTTCATCGTTTAACGTGTTGATTCAATAGCATAATGTTAGTTCTCGAGAAGTGTTACGATCATATTTTATATACGTGCCTTACGCGTCCCAGGAGCACCCGACAAAATGCCCCTCGACCCTTTCCCTGAAGCGTGGACAGGGGGCTCGCATATTTTAAAGGTATGCGATACAGTAATAGTTTGTTGATTAGTGCTTTGCTTACGTTGGGTCTTCGAGATAAGTATCGACGTCTAACCTCATCTTGCAAGCTGACCATTGCCACAACGATTGTTGTACACGCACGTACAACAGTGACACACATGCAATACACACTCTTGACGCCTGTTTCATACCTCATGTTTCCTCCGTCTTAACGTATGTGGTATCACCCGGGATTCGGCAGGGCAGCGCATATGGCCCTGCTTCGAATCTGTAAAAAAACAAAATGAAGTTAAGTTCTCTATGGCCGTTTAATTTCTCTTCGTTTAATCTCTCTTTTGAGAGCATGCGTGTTGCTCCCCTTCCGCAAAACGACCCTATAAATGCGAGGAGCATAATAATTAAGGCGACCAATAGCAAGGTGCCATGGTATCCTTTGTAGCATCCAACTTTGCTTCGTATACCATCCAATTATTCGACAACCCGGTCTAAGTTTTCTAATCGTTTGTCGCTGTATATGGTCTACTCGTTTGTCGCTGTGTATGATGTGTGTACTATTTTGAGGTGGGCCCTCTGTCACCGGCTTAACCTTGGATAACACGGGACTCCCCCCGTTGCTACCCAATACGAAACCCACTGGCATGACTTTCAGATATTGCGTCCGCACGCTCGTGCTATCGGCTGCTATCTGCATACGCCTCATTGCCGGAGTTTCATACTATGGAAGCGAGGACCTCTAATTTCGTTATGTTTCAGACGTACCTGGTATGTGCGAGTTCGGGGCGAACGCTGCCGTGAAAACTCTAACGTCACACGTCCAATGACCGAACGTCCTCGTTTTGTTGTATATATTCACGGCCGTGCTCAAACAATAGATTGGTCGCAACCTACCTACCCTGTCATGTCCCCGGCCCGTCGTTCGCTGCACCACCCCCGCACCAATTTGTCGCGCCGTATTCCATACCTGTGTGCCACCCTATCGGTCGTGTTGGTCACTCCCTTGTGATCTCTTCAGAACCAACTATCTTCCGTGTTCCTCCTTCTGTTTTTCCACCCGCATTAAGATTTTAAAGCTTTGTGTTGAACTGCTGCTGCTGCTATTACGGAGGACCGTAGTAAATAGTACCAAATTTTGTTATTAAAAATAGTCAAATATATAGTTTTTTGTGTGCACCGTAGGACCTATTTACTACGGCATCATTAGCCCACCCCGTAACACTGTTACTGCTGCTGTCGGTGCTGGTGCCGGCATTGCAGGGTCGCACGTCTTTCTTCTTCTGGGCAACGCCCTCCCCTGTGCAGACCATGGCTAGGCCGCAATCCAAGTTTTTGAAAAGCGAACCATCTACACCAAGTAACAGGTGGGCACCCTGTCTAAGTTCGTGTGATTTCTTGTAGGTTATTGCGTACCTACAGTAGTGCGCATAGCGTCATACCCCTGACCTTCCGCCCCTCTGAGAAAGCGTTGTTATGTGTTCCAGGGCTAGCTCTTCTCCTGTCGACGGACCTCATCATAGATTGGAAAACCGGTGCCAAGACAGATTGCATAAATATGCAACACTGCGCACGTGTGTATTTGCTATAGAGACACGTAGGGTCTTAATATTTGAGTTTTTCGGTACTAACGTCGTATTGCCGAGGAAGTTTATGCAGGCCTGAAAAAATGAAGTATACCACGTACGTGTAGGCCAGAGGAATTATTTTGGTTGTTTCGCTGTGTGCAATTTTGTTTTTGTTTTTTTCGGAATCACCTATTTGTGCTATGTTCGTCGGTTTGCTCGCTTGAGGATTCCCCATTAGCACACGTTTGGTGCTGTGTGGTGCACTCAATATCCGTCTAGTAGCCCTCTGAAGAGTTATATCGTACTTTGCTGACCGTCGCTGCCTCTCCCACTGGCAGGAACGGGAACAGCATGTCGGGTGATGAAGCCACCGGCGTTCAACAACCTGGATTGCACCTTTGGCTATGCACCAACCAAGACATCATGACCGTGCTGATGGATTTGCTATCCAACCAGTATATGTTCATCGCCGGTATCTCGAGGGAGTGGAGACAGGCTTGGGGCGACCGTCCGAAAAGCACGCGAGCCATATCGGTCGATACCTCCATATCTCAGCTGTCGTTGAGCTTTGACGGAGGCCTAAGAAAGAGACCGGGGATATGCAAGGCCATTGCCGAAGACTGCGGTGTTGAGATTCTGCAGTATGCCCACGCGAACGGGTGCGTATTGCCCTACGAAGTTTGCTACATAGCTGCATCCCGGGGACAGATTGACATGATCGAATGGGTACTCCGGAAGGATTTCGGTTTAATCGAAATGGTGTGCAGAGCGGCTGCGGCAGGGGGTAATCTGAGAGTTCTTCAGTGGGCGCGCGCTAAGGGCTACCCCTGGAACGGGACTGTTTGCAGCATGGCATCCGAAGCAGGGCATATCGAAATCCTGCAGTGGGCACGTTCCAAGGACTGTCCTTGGGACGCACGGACGTGCTGGATGGCTGCTGGACGTGGACACATGGGCATTCTTAAGTGGGCGAGAGCTCGAGGCTGCCCCTGGGACACCCTGACTTGCAGCGAAGCCGCCGGTTCGGGCCATCTAGATATCCTGCAGTGGGCACGTTCCGAAAACTGTCCTTGGGACAGCGAAACGTGCTCTAAGGCTGCTGAAGGTGGACACCTCAGGCTTCTTCAGTGGGCACGAGCGAATGGCTGCAGTTGGAACCATCACACATGCCAAAAGGCAGCCTCTAGAGGCCACCTAGAGCTGCTTCAGTGGGCGAGAGCAAACGGTGCTGATTGGGGAGAGGAAACGGCCAGCTCCGCTGCGTCAGGGGGGCATCTGGGGGTGCTCCAGTGGGCAAGGGCTGAAGGTTGTCCCTGGTTCCCTAATTCGTGTTTCGCCGCCATTCATTATGGCCACCTGGAAATAGTGAAGTGGATGCTCGCACAAGGGTTCGATTTGCCCAACTACGCCAGCCAGACGGCAGCTGTACAAGGGCACCTTCACATACTCGAATGGATGCACGCCAACCACCACGTCTTGGACGACGGTGACGGTGGTGTATGCGTGTCAGCTGCTGTAGGAGGGCATCTTGCCGTGCTTCAATGGGCCCGAGCCAATGACTCCGTCTTCAGTGAAAACGTATGCAGCGCGGCAGCTGGCGGGGGGCACTTGGATGTCATCAAGTGGGCCCGACGCAACGGCTGCCCTTGGGACGAAAGTACGTGCAGACGTGCAGCCGCGTTAGGTCACATGGACGTACTACAGTGGGCGCGGGCAGAGGGATGCCCATGGGATAGTAGCACTTGTAGCGATGCAGCTCGTGGGGGACATTTCCAGGTCCTTAAATGGGCGAGACGGAACGGATGCCCCTGGGACCACGTCACGTGCACCGCCGCCCTCCTGGCGGCGCGTCCAGACATATTTGAATGGGCACAGGCAGAAGGTTGCCCATGGGGCGGAGAAATGTAATAGCGCACCGCGAAATAGATTGGTTGGGATTAGCTAAACGGCTGCCCCCCGAAAATGTTCCTTGCCTCGCTCTCATATTAAAAACGTTGATTAATTCAAGGCAGACACTATGGCTTGTGTTGCAGACGATGTGAAAGTTATGGTGTTTTTATCGTTGGCCTTGGAAATCGTCTACGCAGCGTGTCTACTCTACGACCTGTGCAACCAAGACATCCCAACAATGTCGCCGATCCTTGAGCGATGAAGCTATCTGTTTCTCGAGTGATACAGTGCGCGAAAGTTAGTTCAGTCCAAGACATTAATTTTGCGTTCTGAATGCTTGGCAGCATATTCCTGTTCCGCATGATATGTCCCTGTCGTTTTTGATGGCGTTACGTGGCCCTTCGGGAAGTTCGAAGATGGCATTCCACTTCGAGATTTAGTTTTTTCTCCCTGACCTTTCTCGGGTCGCACACACCAACTACGGCGATTGTATCTGTCGTTAGATAGAGAACGAGCGCACCGGTCTGCAGTGGTCAGACTCGGGTGCATAGGCGCCGGCTCCTCAACCGCCTAGCAGGAGGGAGAAACCAAATGGTATCTGACAACACAACGATTTTCGACGTCTCCTGATGTCTCTGATATTTTCAGATGATAGCATGGGGTTCATTGTTTTAAGCTTCAGCCCTCTGCACTTGCATGGGGAAAATGTGCTTTACATATACTCTTAAAGAGGTAGTTTTGTCCGTAGGCGAAGTAACGGCCTCCTCAAACGTAGTAACGGACAAAGCAAGGTTTATTGGTAGAGATAATGCGGCATGTCTTTATCGGGAACTGGGATAGAGCAAGTTTGGTTTTGGGATAAAAGGCCTTGCACGTAGTTCTTTCAAGCAAGACATTGAGCGTAGGTCGGCATCCCCACGTCGGACACGAGTACGCGCGAGGTGCTGTGACGAGAACGGCCAGACGTGAGGTAGTCGCTGGTTTGTCCATCCAAGCCGGGAATTTGGGCCTTCTTTTCTTTCTGCCTCCCGTCTCTACCCCGGCCCCACTGGGCCACGAATTGTGGCGAGCTGACGCGACTTTGGTGAACAGGGGAGATGTGCTGCAGGGACTGGAAACAGCGAGTCCCAGAAAGTAACACGGTATATGTGGGTGTTTGGGAATTGTCGACTGACGATAAGGTACCATCTAACGATAGGCGAAGAAACTATAAGTGGGAGCAGCGAGCGCGTCCCAGCGACGGGAGACGGGCCGTTTATGAGAAAAAAAAAAGCTCGTACGGGTTGGGGGGTGCATGCACGCAAACGTACGCACGAGAGCTCGAGAATAGGCGCGGCTGCACGGAGGAGGGGCAGAGCGACGCAGGTCTATTCGCACAAATCTATGCCTCGAGGTATATACACGCGCCACGCCGCGTACGCTTACCGGTGTCATTCGGTATTCATCTCGCGGGGAAAACCTCATTCGCACGTGGGCCCCGGAGGGGAAAGTGTTGTGGCTGTGTCTGTGTCTAAGTTTCTTCCTGATGACGCGATCGGACGAAATGTTCGCCGCTGATTCGGAGGTGGTGCACCCTGTGCACTGCCTGGCGCGGGGTGACGTGGCAAGTTTGGCCAAGAGCACGCAGTTGGGAAACGCGCGAGGGCAACAGCCTGACAAGGTAGAGGTGCGGTTTAAGGGGCATACGGGTGATCAGGAATACGTTGATAGTGTGCGCATGCGGACTGGAAGCGAGATTCGTGGGCCAAGGTCATCCTTTAGGGCAGACGGCGGGGCCCTTGCTATTATGTTGGAGTTGCTGTCATGTGTTTCTGGTTTTCCCGACCATGCCCCCCTCCCCTCGTATACTTGTGGCAAGACCGTAAGTCGTTAGGTATGCCCGTGCACTTCGAGCAATCAGGGAGGTGGTGGCGAAGTCAGGTCGGAATCCCGATGAGTTTGCCTGCACTCATTGTCTATTGCAGGAGCGATCACGTTCGCGGCGGGGGGAGACATATCGGAGCGAGTGATCCAGAGAGAGGGGAGGTGGAGGTCCGACGCGTACAAGGCGTACACGCGTATTGACATTGCAGATTGCTAGAGGGTGTCACGTAAGCTTGCGAGAGCAAAGGTGGCAAATGAGGGACAGCCGGGGGAAGGAACAGTTTGGCGTAGGAAATGACTCAGAGTACGGTAAACTGCAGTCTCACATTACCTCGGTGTTGGAGGATTTTACCATACCATTCGGAGGGCTTGGTCATCCGAGACAACTGTAGGCCGTACTCGTTGGGAACCCCGCCGGTATCATAGTATAAAGAAATACGTAAAATAGGGTGGTCGAGATACTCAGGGTAGTGCAAGAAGCTGCGATACAGGTATCTGTCCGAGGGGAAGAACCTCTCTCCCCCACGACTGGGGAAACGATCGTATTCATGCAATTCGAACGATATACAATAAAGGGTAGCTTGGTCCGTAGACGAAGTAACTTCCTCCGCAAACGTAGTAATGGACAAAGCAGGGTTTATTGGTAGATATAATGTTGCATGTCTGTATCGGGAAGTGGGAAAGAGCAAGTTTGGTTTTGGGATGAAGGGCCCCGCACGTGGTCCTTTGAAGCAAGGCATCGAGCGTAGGTGAGCATCCCCACGTCGGGCAAGAGCAAGCGCGAAGTGCTGCGACGAGCTCGGGCAGACGTGAGTTAAGGGGGCGCGAGTAGCTGGGGTTACGGAAAATATTTTGTTTTCTTCCGTTATGGTTAGATCGGGAGAGTCGACTGGTACCGTACCATTCGGAGGCTTGGTCATCCGAGACAACTGTGGGCTGAACTACTCTAGTTTAGGAACCTGGCCGGTTCCATAGTAGGGAGAGATACGTAAATAAAGGTTGTTATGCTCAGGGTATTGCAGGAAGATGCGATGGTATCTGGCCGAGGGGAGGAACCTCTCTCTCTCCCACAACTCAGGAAACGACAATGATACTGCAGTTCGAAAGATGTACAATAAATGAAGATTTTCTTGATCTCAGTATCCTCCAGAACGGACTGTGCAGTTCCCCAGTGGGTACCACTGGGGTCCACTAGCAGTATAAACAAAAGAGTCCCTCCGTCCGTCCGTCACACTTTTCCTACGTCTCAAGCGTGGCTCTCGACAAAATCGCAACTTTTTCGAGCTTCCGACGGCGGGCAGTTACCGCTTCTGCGACACCGACCACCGGTAGTCCTCACGGAGTCGCTCGCTCTGAGCCAAACACCGCCTCGTAAGGAGCTGTCTATATGGAGTTCTCAGATTTCACCGGCAGCACCTATTTCCTCTTTTGTCTCACGTTTTTCGGTTAGAAACCCCGAAGCTCTTGCCATGGTGACTGCTCTTGCCATGGACGCAACCTGGGAATAGTGATAGCTACGCCATTACGGCGGGGAAGGTACGCCACACCCACTACTACGGTCTACTACTCACTCCTACAGCGTTCCGGAGGCGCTCCAGAGACTACGGGCGGCATGCTGGATATGAGCCCTCCCGGAGTTGCTCGGCTCGACCTAGTACCTCTTGTGTTTCATGGACGGGACGTGCGGCATATATTTGCTTTCTTTTTGTTTCCACGGGTGTACCTCTTGCTTTCCACGAACGGGACGGGCAGCATCTATTTCCTCTTTTTTTCCACGTGTGAAAGTTCTGAAGCTCGCAAACAAGGAAGACTACAGTAGTGGAGATAGGTACGCCACTACGGAGGGATATGTATGCTGGAACTCAAGCGTGGCATGGTGGATAGGAGGCGAGTCGCTCGAGGAAAGGCACGGCGGGTACACATTTGCCTTTGTCCACTTTCTTACCTTGGTATTTTACTAGTACTCAGTAGTCTGTTGTCGGTTGGTCTCGCAATAACCATGTGTGGAGATTTCGGCCCTGACGGAGGCCCCAACCGAAAGTCGCCTCGAACAAGTCGCTTCTTAACTCGTAAGAATCATTACCCCTTCCTTTACACCGACAGGGAGGGCAGCACTTATTTCGGCCTGCGCCAAACGCCGCCTCTTAAGGAGCCGCACGGCGGGTCTCTCGTCAATTGGTCTCACAGCAGTAGTCATGTTCCTCACAGGCGTCATGTTCGAACTCTTGAGGCCGTGAAGCGTGAGCATTGGTTGGCCTCACAATCATCTATTAATAGTGAAGTTCTCAGATTTGATGGCAGCACCTATTCTCCGGTTTCATTTCTAGTGTTGCTCCTCGTGGTTGAATCTGCGATGTTGGCTACCTTTGTTTCAGTAGGGTCTACACAAACCAGCAAGAGCACACGGAAGTGGAGATTCCTACGGCGGGGAAGCGCTCCGGAGCAATATCAATAATATATATAATATATATGTGTGTATGGTAAAATAAAGCAGCAGGAGGTGGAAACCCTTGACCTATACCGAAGAAAAAGTATCCTACACTAATTCCAAGTAGTAGGTCCCCAGCAAAATAAATGGTCGCAGTTCTTAAAACCCTTTCAGAGCCGCAACCATTTGCTTTGGGGGGGGGGGGGGGGGTGTACTCATTTCTGTCACGCCGTAGTCATATGACCATAGACCCTCGCATCCCTACAATGCCAGGACGGAGCGCGTTGGGTTTTCACCAACCAGGCAGACATTTGCTTGCAAAAAGCGCGAAACGCCGTGAGGTATTGGGCGAGTCGCATGGAGGGTGAGCTGCCATCCTGCCTAAGAACCGCCTCTGAGGGCGGACTTGCATATCGGACGACAGCTTCAATGAGTTAATTTAATTTCTGGTGTGGCTACTTCCGGAGACAGCAATGGGTTTTACTATGTAACTGCCTCGCGGACGCCTTACCATATTAACACTACGTGATACGACCATTCCCCTTGTGCGGAACAAAGATTCTCCACCCCGCACAAATGATCTACTCGACCGCCAGCTTTGGTGACCGCCAAAAAAAAATAACAAAAAAAAACGGCACCCTGGTTGTCTAGCTCCACGCAGCGAGTGGCGTGTTTTACAGCGTCGTTGCCAACCGACGCCAACCCAACCTATAAATATATACAATATTTATATGACGGGGTGCTTGTCGGAGGGGGGGGGGTGGGGGGTGTACTCATGTTGTGCACGGCCGTAGTCATATGACCATAGACCCTCGCATCCCTACAATGCCGGGACGGAGCGCGTTGGGTTTTCACCAACCAGGCAGACATTGCTTGCACCAAGCGCGAAACGCCGTGGGGTATTGGGCGAGTCGCATGGAGGGTGAGCTGCATCCTGCTAAGAACCGCCTCTGAGGCGGACTTGCATATGGACGACAGCTTCAATGAGTTAATTTAATTTCTGGTGTGGCCACTTCCGGAGACAGCAATGGGTTTTACTATGTAACTGCCTCGCGGACGCCTTACCATATTAACACTACGTGGTACGACCATTCCCCTTGTGCGGAGCAAAGGTTCTCCACCCCGCACAAATGATCTACTCGACCGCCAGCTTTGGTGACCGCCAAAAAAAAAAAAAAAAAAAAAAAACGGCACCCTGGTTGTCTAGCTCAGGCAGCGAGTGGCGTGTTTTACAGCGTCGTTGCCAACCGACGCCAACCCAACCTATAAATATACCATATATTTATAGGGGGGGGTTGCCGCGGGGGGGGTTAGTACGTAGGGTAGATGGTGGGGGATACATTGTATTTAATATTAGTAGCATGTTGAGTATGTATCGTATTTCATCATGGGGGTGAAAAAGTCAGGGCGGAGATGTGTACGTAACAGGTATATTTTACACAGACAGGTCTTTTTGGTGTTGTCATGTGATAATGTTGATCCATACATAGATTACCAAACCCAGTAACTCCCTGTTTTTTGTAGTCGCGGACCCATGTCGATCCACGGTCCATTCCAGTCCCGTTGATCAGGTCGTGTCGGCATAGAGGATTGCTGTTTTACGTACCCATCATTCCTCATTGATGGTGCATGCGGGCAATCTATAGACAGGTTTACGCACGCACGGGGTTAGATATATATGATAGTACTTAAGCATGGCATGGACATATAGCAGCTTCTCTGATACGGGCGCCGTCTCAAACCTCCTGAAACTTTTGTCTGGTGGGAATAGAGCGAACCCCTGCCCCTTGGACTCTCGACCAGCCATATGCATGAGATGCACATATTTCCCCCCCGATTAATGTTTTATATCGACCAGCCCATTAGGTAGTGCGGGGCAAAATATGTGTGCACGTCATATACATATAACTGAACCACATCATATACGATCAAAAATCTATGCTGTATGCATTATATGCACGTTGTTGTTTCTACCGCTGATGTTGTGCTGTTATTTCCCCAACATGCGCGTCCCCCCATCGTCGTGTATGTAAAGGTGCTACGCCTATACGTCGTAGATCTTGTTCAATTCGTCGAGGTCTGCATGCTTTGTGCCCCACGGATTGCCGCAGAAATGGCTACGTGTTCCTTGCCGACCACGCCGTATATACATCAGCGTCGTGCATTCTATTTAAGAAGGGTAAGGACGTTTGTTTTTTCCTACACGCGGAGTGCACATCAGTGTGGTGATACAATATTCGCCAACTTTGCAATGCGGCGCGCCCCTCACCCCCCCCTCGATATCACGACACCGATCTCTCTGCCTTTACTGTTTTATCAAAAACAGCCACGCCGCCACTACGAGTTGGAACTTCACTTTAACAAAGGGCCGCATACAAGAAGAAACAAAACAAAAAGTGATATGAAGCGAAATGAAACTCAAAAAAACAAAATATTCTCCCTCTTCTCACATCCGACACACAGCAAGCAGTACACAGCAGCAGCAGCAGTACTGCGTGTGTCTCCTCGAATTGACGAGGAACATAAACTTGGTATTGTTATAAATACTTGCATCTAGTCTTGTTGTACTGCTGTAGGATTGCCGTATCCTGCAATATACACACCCGCCTCATATTTTTTTTTCCTTATATACGGGATCGACATCCTGTTCTCATGAAGGCATATAAAACCCGTAAGTACAAGCGATCGAAGCATCACACTCAGCTTGCTAAGATGAGTTTCGACGAAATCCTCGACCTCACAGCCAGCTGTTGTTTTTTAATTCAGAGTAAGTTCACACCGCAGCAGCAGCATTAATCAAATACAATATATATTTCCCTCCTTCTTTCCTTTCTCCTTTGTTCTCTTTCCTTCTTCCATTGATTGATGGATTGGTTTAAATTTCTCTTGGTTGAGGTGTATGTAAGGTTATTCCTTTCCGGTGTGTTTGGAGCCACTGATGGGACTATCGTACGGACTATCGTTTTCGCGATGATACAATGTGAGAACATTTGCTTTTTTGCTTACCGACCATACCGGTAAAGTTTGATTTGGTTGCCCTATTTATATGATCGTCATCGCTATTTGTAATAAGGTCCAAAAAGTTATACCCGTACGAGCAGAGCAGAAGCTCGTACCCTGTTGCGTGTAGTATGCAACGCGCGCGTACACCGTCTATAAATAGCCATCTATGACAAAAAGGCAACTGGGGAATAGCAGGCCAACACCGTTCATTGGCCCTGCAGTACAGCCAAATGCTAACTCGTATGAAAGCCAGATCCGGCATGTGGGTGTAACTCGTGGCCTTGACACACTACTACAACACGCTAGGAGTCCTGGTATTACACCGCCTTCCAGGCGACACCTGATTGCTATTCATTGCGCATAGCGGCATTGATATTTTTACGCATTGCGTCCAAAACCCTCTCGTATGTTTTCAAGGTCGATATCTCCGGTATGGAGATTTTATCGTCGCCCCGACCCTTCTCAGCCGTAATCATTGTTTTTCGTGGAATATGTGCCACCTTAATTCACGGGTAGTTTTGTCCGTAGACGGAGTAACGGCCTCCGCAAACGAAGTAACAGACAAAGCAGGGTTTATTGGTTGAGAGAATGAGGCATGTCTGTTTCGGGAACTGGGATATAGCAAGTTTGATGCAGGGATGAAGGGCCCCGCACGCAGTCTTTTGGAGAAAGGCATCGCGTGCAGATCAGCACCCCCGCGTTGTGTACGAGCAAATACGAGGCCCTGTGTAGAGCACGGGCAGGCGTGAGGTAGTCTCTGGTTTGGCCATCCGAGGCACACCAACGGCTAATTACACAATTTCTGATTTTATTTACTCGACCAACACAAAATGAGTATCAAATCGACCAAAATCTACCAAGTTTCCAACGTTAAGCTTTAAGAGGAGAGTGTGCTTGCAGACCATATACCGGACAAGCCCGGACCACTTGCCGCGCCACGTAGCGACTAAGTCGGATAGACTCCAATATCGAGAAAAACCCACTTGCGCCAGAAGTTTGAATCTTCTACTTCGATTCATTTAGCAAATTGCGTCGCAAAAGATTAACACTACAGTAGTGTGTACAAAGCTTCGAAATTTTTTTTCTGTGTACCCAACCACTCAAAACAATTTGGTCCAATAACCCGGTATTTGCTGAGTCAATCAACCACCACTGTCCAAATACATTGAACGTATGCTATAGGGTTAGTGAAACTTAAAACATAACCAAAAATGCGTCCGACAGGTAACCTCGAGCGGCAACCTCCAGCGGAGCCCGCCGCGCGGTCCCCTAACCTCACAGACGACGGCTGTGTTTTCGCTCCGGGCATTGATACGTTCGGCGGCGAGAAAATTAAGATTCCTGTGTATTTTCCGAGGCGATATCGCAGCCGACTGGCGACACCAGCAGCCGGATGCTGAATACAACGAACATGTATATGGTACGAACAATGCACAACAATGTCTACTTTATACCAGAACACACCAAATACATATTACAGTAGAGGTTCACCATGTTGATGCTTAGGCTCCTCACTTAAGCATCTTTATACTAATAGTGAGTCACCCAAAAACTGATCTGGGAGGAACATATATAGCTACGCGATGATCAATCTCAGTGAAAAGCATTTCAACACGAGAAGGATTTCCGACGATTTTGGCTTAAGGAGCCCCATCATTATAAATCGTTTCGGGCAAAGCGTTTCACCGCCATTGTAGCACCCGTCACCAAGAGAGCATACTGGCATCAAGCATGGCATCATACGCATCCAAGTTCCTCGTGTCCATAGAGATGCCCTCTTGTGTAACCACGTCCCCCAACCAACCACACCCAAACATGAACTGAAGGCCAAACCAGGGAAACACTCTTTTTATGGGAGTATCTATAATGCCTCCTTCGCCACCTGGTCCACTACCGCCAGAACACCAATAGTGTAGGTTAAGAGGAACACCATCTTCTCTGGGATTAAACGAAAGCCTCATGCCCGCCGAGCCCAGGGCACATGGTCTGACGACAACAAGGTTGTCAATCACAGGCAACACGTTCTTCCAAGTCGCCATCAGAATCAGGACTTGGAGACCGTCGGTTCTGTGATGAATTCAGAAACCCATTAACCGGCCATATCGAAGACTACAGGAGACGCGCTGGGGAAGGGGCTGATTCAAAATCGGTTCATTTATTCGATTCCATTCGAAATCGAATCGAAGCAAACGACCCGTCGTCTCTGCCGAAATAGGCGTCAACTTAATCGAGTTTTCGTTTCGATTCAGTAATTGCAAAGAGGACAACCGTTTGTTTTTGCCCAATTAACAACGTCCATATTGTGGGACGAGACAGCCCCCTCCAAAGTAAAATAATCCCACGGGCAACCCTCGGCCCGCGCCCACTGCAGTATGTCCAGACGCCCCGCACTAGCAGCACTAGTACAAGTGTGTTCATTCCAGGGGCAGTTGTTTAGCCGCGCCCATTTAAGCACCTGCAAATGGCCCCCCTTAGCAGCCTCGCTACAAGTGCTATGATCCCACGGGCAGCCTTGTGCTCGCAGCCACTGCAGTATGTCCAGCGCGCCTGCTGCGGCTGCATAAGAACTCGTCGTATTATCCCAGGGGCAACCGTGACGTCGAGCCCATTTGAGTAGTTCGAATTCACCTGTCGAAGCTGCCAAGTTTAAAACACGGCTGTCCCAGTCGAAACCGTTCGCCCGAGCCCATTGAAGCACGCCGAGTTGTCCTCCGGATGCAGCCCCCTGGCATATGGTCTCGTTGACCAAGGCGTGGTGACTCTCCTGCATCCATTCGAGAATATGAAGGTGGCCATTTTCTGCAGCAACCCGACACGCTAGCGATGACAAACAGCATCCCTCAGCTGTTGCCCACTGAAGCACCTCCAAGTGCCCCCTTTTAGCAGCGTTCTCGCATGTTAAGTTGCCCCAGCAGCAGCCCTGAGCTCGTGCTCACTGGATAACCCCGAGGTGTCCGCCTGCAGCAGCGTTCGAGCACGTTCCACTGTCCCAGGGACAGTTTTCTGACCGTACCCACTGCAGTATTTCGATATGCCCTTAACCGGCGGCCTCGCTGCAAGTATCGCTATCCCAAGGGCATTCGTTAGCCCGCGCCCACCGCAGAATATCCAGGTTTCCTGCCGACGCACTAATCTCGCATATAAGCCTGTGCCAACCGAACGAACGACGATCTTTCTTGTTGAGTGCCCAGTGAATCATGTCAAGCTTCCTGTGGGCGACGACGTTGATGCACGATTTCTTAGATAGCCAGCACCCGTTCGAGAGCGCACACTGTAGAACTTCAACGCCACAATAGTCGGTGACGCGTTCGCAAACCACGCCACGAGGCCTTAGACCACCATCGAAGCTGCACTGCAGCTGTGACAGAGGTGTCCGCCGTGACAGCTTGCGTGGTTCTCGGGAGTTCCCCCCAGGTGTCTCTCCACTCTTTTGCTACAACGGCAAAAAACGCATGCTGATTGGACAGTGGATTCGCCAGCAAAGCCATGACATCTTGGTTGGTGAAAAGCGAAAGGTCTCTTGCAGACGATTCCATGTCGGTAGCTTCTGTGCCCTGGATACTGCTGACGCTCCTGAAAGTGGGACGTTGGGAAAAAGTTAGTTTGTCTGTAGGGGCTATCTCAAGTGCGCCACATAAACCAACACAAGAGATCGGGAAACAGTGCAGGTCTCACTGAACACATGGGTCCCAACGTCTGCTATCTGACAAACTGTCAACGCGAAGACAAAAGAACAAACGTCCTCGCCCTTCCCGCCCGGCGCGCATTTCATTATACTGCTTCTTGAGACCACAGCAGTTCTACCATATCAGCGGGGGACGGCACTCTACGTATGATTCATGCTCTCGGTGACTGGAAGAAAAGCACTTGTAACACGCTTGCGACCAGAACGTACATCGCCCGAGAAAGAAAAACTCGTAGGATAAACGAGGTATATTGTGTAACAGGGACAAGTCTACGAATTGCTCAGGTTTGAAGATGTAACCCACCTGACATTTTCTTGGAACGGGGTTGTTTTCGCTGTCTTGGCCGGCGGGCTCGCCATGGCGTGGGGCCGATTGGAGCAGCAGGATTCGCTCTACAACAGCCACAGAAGCGCCAGCAGAAGCAGTGCGAACTCAGCCTGTAACGACCAACAATTTGTGGGACGAGGAAAGAAGTCCACACCTAGACCATTGGCGAAAGACGACGAAAGTGTGATCGACGCGATGTACGGGGCAGCACACACACAAAGGAAAACGGGGAAGATGTACATGAGCGGGATGGAAGACACTGGCACGGAACAGGGAGAACTACGTATCAATCAGGGTGAAAGAGGCGCAGCAATATATGGGTCGGCGGCGGGCCAGGTACGCTTCACGAACTCTATCCATTAAAGGGTTCAGTAGCAGCGATCGAAACATGAGAGGTGCTGTCTTGGTACTTCCGTGATGACACTCTTCACGTCTTTGCCCGCTTAGAAATATCGAGCGCAAATACAAGTACACGTGCTGCGGAATAATGGGGACATGGATGGCCCTTGGTTCCTGTAGGGGACACTGAATTTCGGGAATACAGCGTATAACCAGAACACAACAGGCTGGCAATATACGGGCTGGTGGGTGTGTTTAGATCTTTATGATAGGTACGGAAGCGGAACGAAGTTACCGCCGAGAGCGAGAGATAAAACCAGCCAAAAAAACGTGCTGCACACCCGGCGACGCGTTCTAACTCGGCCAGGAACGCGTGTTTCGTTATAGGTCGGGAGCTGTAGGCAATGACACAAAATACTCTGGTCGCCCCGCGGCCGAGTTGGTGCTCAACAAACAAGACCTGGCGAAAGGAGAGGATTATAAGCAATAAGCGAGCCTGTTGGACGACCTGCAGTCTCATCGTATACATCACATATTTAAAGCAATTATTTGCTTAACACCCGCAGTAATATACTCCAAACAACGCAGACCGGGTGTGATGGTAAATCACTCAGCTGGTTCGCCCACCGACAATCCAGCGTCCCAGCATCTGATCCTGAAATGAACAATGTCCTATTTCTGCTGGAACCGAAGGCACCTACAGTAGCAGAACTGTCTGCAGTCAACTGCGTATACACGGGGTTCCAAAGGGGCTAATAACGCCGAGATCGACCTCCAACAGTACGTGAAACACGTATCACCCTAAACAATACGTTTAATATGACACTACTCGGAGTAAAGTACATGCATCGGTCCGAAATGTGTTCTGCACGTTATACCGGCATAGCAACGATTGCTGTCGACATGTTATTCGCAAAGAGAGGAGTTTCTTGCCCGTATGCCACAAGCGGCCATACCTCAAATATCTACCTAAATGATGCAATGTACTCGTCGAGGTACATGGCCAGTATCCAACTATTTGCATGTGCGACGTTTTTCAACCATTTACCAATACGCTGTTGTAGCATACTAGGTACATAATTACGAGACGAATAATAGAGTATATGTCCTCGTCGGATCGTACGTACCAGGTATGGATTTTGGTTTAGAGGTGGTTCAGGATACCTTACAGAGGTCTCCGACAGAGCCGGCCATCGAGAAGAGTGTGCTTTAGGTTTAAAAGAGGCCGTAAGCCGCGGTTCTGAAGCAAGCACGCAGCTAGCCACAACGACACCTACACTGGAGTGCTCTTGTCGCCACTCCCGTCTCGAGTGATCCATCGTGGTCAAAGCACGGTCGTTGGATCTGGAAACGAGGCTTTTGTCTCCGAGCTGCTGCAAATCAGGAATCGCTCGTTACAGCTACGCTCTCGAACACGATTGATAGGGGTTGAGCTAGCATATCGGCAAGACGAAATCAGGGTTGCGAGGTACCCCATCAGCCACGGGGTCCTTGTAACGTTAGCCGTTTGTACTCTCGATGCTTGGATCGCTCGTGGTGTCAATTATCACGCACTGGTTCGTACCAGAAGTAAGTGGAATCATGCCGCGTCGGTTTTCATCAACAGGATCCTCGCAGGACAGAGGCTGACACCTCGCTGCTGGAGGCTTTTGTGTCGCTTCGACGGCTTAAGGCCTTCTCCCGAGGTCACAAGTACCACTTGAAAGGCTGCAGCTGGTGGTGGGGTGCATTGTCGAGGGAAAACGGGCTGGTCTTCGATGTCAATCCTTGATTCGTTCCGTTGAGGTTTTGGGGTACATCTCTCTGTTGGCGAATCTCGACGGAGGGCAAAAGGGCAATACCATTTTCCCCGCCGATTTGCTCTCCTCAAACCATCTAGTAGAGTACAGTAACCACGCTAAATATCACGTGCACTAGGTCGAGCACAAGTTGTGCCTACAAGAAGCAGAATCCTTAAACGTTTGTCAGCCTGATCCACTAAACGGTATTGGTGACGGAATTTGCCTAAGTTTCCTACCCTGGCCCACGAAACGATACTGAGTGACATTTTTGTGCGTGTACACGTAATTCGTGATTTTTTTACAGCAGTACAAGCGCCGAACGCGTACGGGGCGATTGCCCCAACGAGCGATGCAAGCAACGAAGTTGCAAACGGCTAACGTTACAATGTCTCTGGGCATTGTGACGTTCCTGGCAACAATGGTTTAGTAGGGCGGATATGCTGGCTCAAGCGCCCAATAATGTTCCTGGTGCAAGCATTTGTACAACCGACTTGCTGTGTTTTTGGCAGTTGGGAGAGACACGCCTTGCCGCCAGATCGGAGGACAATGTGCACGTCACAAGGGCTCGAATGACGCCTGCATTGAATAGAGAGGGAGGCCCCAAATTCTTGTATTTCTGACGAGATCTTCTGTTTCGTCAGATCGATCAGTGGGGCAAAAAAAGTTTGTATATGCACGTGTCTTTATCTGGGCGGTTGCGCCTTTTTTGCGATTCTACGAAAACGAAACAAATATCGAGAGTTTCCCTGGAAGGAAACGTGCCCTTTTCACATGACTCTCCCTGTAGTATCTAAACGATTTCGATTGGCACCAAACAACTACGAATTACGCTTTTTTTTGTCGTTTGAAGGTCGAAATCCCATCGATTTGTCCATGGCATGTACCGAACTCGAACACAACACTGGGCGGACAAAGACGCAAGGCTGGTGGCACTGAGCATTCAATGAAGCCGACAAATAGGGCAGGTTCAGATTAGACCATAGTGTACACCAGCAATACGCACGGCAAGCAGCAGGTACGCCTAGCAGCAGGCACAGCTCAATGAATGAATAGGGTCCTACGTGCTTGGTGCAGTAAATAGCGGGCATCGTCAGCCGCCCGTGCAGCGGGGTCCTTGTATGTTTTACAGCGGCACGCACTTCGGGCACAGTCGTGGTTGCAACTGCTTTAAACGGCAACGTACTTCGCTGCTACTTGAGGACGGTGCGTACCGCAATATGGGGTTAAAACAGTCACCCCTGCGAGACTATCATGAGGCGAAGTGCTTGAAGAGCACCACGTATTCCCGGTGATATATCACTGGGTGCTGTCGCTTCAGTTGATTTAATTCCCAAAATCCCCCTCTTTTAAAAAGTGAATTGACGTCCAATTTCATCAATTGTTTCCAATCCCCTTCCCAAAGGTTTTTACTTAATCCACGTTCAGCCAATAAATGGATCTGTCGCCAATCAGCCATAAATTCGATAGTTGATCTGGTACATATAATTTGTCTATAACGTTTTAACCGGCACTCGAATAATCTGCCGCTTATTCACGCACGAATTCAATGTTCCACCTGAGTTGTTTTAGTAGGCTCAGCTCTTGGTCGCGTCAATTTTAAGTTGTTTCGTGCGCGACCAGGGCCGAGGGCCTACAGCAGTGAAAACTACTACGAGTACACCGGTACGTATGAACCACGTACTACGTACAAAAGCTGGACATGATGGATACCAGGCATAGCTACAAGCTACAACACTTAACAGGCGAGCCAGCGGGGAACGGGTCGGGGCTGCGCTCCGACGCGTGACCCGCTCAGCTGGCAACCCCGTGTTCGCGTGTCCGTGGAATGTTTTTTGAATGGAATCGCAAGGAAGCGGATTGGGTCAGATGGTCGTTCGTGTGTGAGGTGGGAAGCACAATCAATCGTCGTGGTCTCGCCTCGATGGTCCATGGCAGATGCCATCGGTGAGTCCGAGTCCATGATCTACGATTTCATGATGCAAGATGTGCATTCGAAAGGTAACGTCAAATTAAACGATACAACAAGTTAAAGCCGCTCGACATCATACTGCTTAACACTACGAGTACGTCGTACTTGAAATGTACCTGGTATAGACACACGGAATTTGCGACTGATTGCGAAATGAAAACACTTCGTACGTACGGGGCGCCAGCCCCGACCCGCTCCCAGCCCAGACGACGAACCCCGTGTGCGAGTCAAGGCCTGCCTCGCTTTAGATTATTGATTATTGATTGAATGGAAAAGCGCCAGGTAGCGGAGTGCATCCGACGTATTCTTTTATAAAACAGCAGCTGCTGCAGCAGCAGTAGTCCAGATAGGCACGGCAAAAGTTCTTGTTCTTGTTCTTCGAGTACAGATAGCAGCAGGATCAAGGGGGGTACACTCTACTGACACAGACAGATGATACACAGCAGTACAGGACAGGACACCTAATAAGAAATAGGAAACCTGGTCCAGATTGGATTTCATATTGGAAAGCGGTGCTTATTCCACAAAATTCAAAATAATTTCCCCCGAAGTTCCTATTTTCCTTCAAGTTTTAGCCTGGCTTTCTTATTAGCCTGTTTCTTATGTCCCGCACTGTAGCAGCCGCAGCAGCAGTACGTAAAGTTCTCGGATCATAATATTGATTGCGGATTGAATGGGCGCTACCACCAAAACGACGAAGACAGGCGGGGCGGCGGAGAGTGCGTCGGGGCGGTGTCCCGCCCAGCCGACATAAGCCGTTCACGAACCAAAAGGACGACCTCATTCTATGGGTTTTTGGTTGAATGGAATCGCCTGGAGGCGGAGTGGGTCTGTTAATCTGGAAGAAGTGTCACTGGGACAGCATGCAGAGCAACCCCTCTGCATGCGATGCTATTTTTCGTCAAACATAATAGGGGGACACTCGTCGGCCTAATCGTGACAGGGCACCTCGGAACGCAGTAGGTTATTCAAACTTTACAAAGAAGAGCGTTGGCTTTTTGGCTTGCACAACTGCTGTGACCACGTAGCAGTAGTATTGAGATGGATAGGAAAGGCCGAACGCAGCACAAACACCATTAAAGAGCGCACCTCACTCACGTGACGTGAAGGGTCGCCGATACCACGCGCCACACAAGGGGCCCTCAGTCGCGGGTGTAGGTCGTAAGCTGCTGTGTACGCACAGTAGTGTTGCAGGGTGTAGCACGTGGCACATGACACACGACTCACCAGAGGGGAGTTCCAATAGATTTTGAGGCCGTAGAATGAACTACTTTGAGGCTCGAAGGGGACGACTGACCGCCCGTGCGTACTCGTACAACCTGCACACCTTGAACACCTGTTTGTGCGGCGCGTGCTTTAGGCTATCCTCTCCGACCTGTGGACAAAGTGAGTTCGTGAGTGGTGATTTGGAAATGTTTCAATAATACGGTGTAGTTTTTATCCATCTCGACCCTACTGCTGTGAAATCGTCTGCGCCACCGAAATTGAGCGAGCCTGTGGTCGTGTGAACGACCCTGCGTTCTGCGCAGCGTGATACATACCAGTATCCGACTTCCTATTCCAAAACGGGACACAACGCCCTGGCTAGTGTGAGATGGGCACCCTAATGCGAGTTTAGCACGTCAGGGCTTCAGTTTTCTAGGGCTTCACTCTTTACACACGAGCGGGTGTACACGTGTACACGTGTGTACACCCCTCAGATTTTGATGTACTCGTGCGTACCCGCATCGAAAGTCGCCACCTCCAATTCGTTTTACTACGACTCCTCGCACGTTGTTATTCATATCTTGGTACCAGGTACCCGTTAGCGTATACAGCACACTCTGCTGTGCGAAGAGTAGTGCCGATGTAACATTGCATGGTGAAGGATTTGAGCAGGCTACAGCAGGCCACCTGGGTACGGGACGTACGAATGGCCGCTGGGGTTGGCAGCAGTACCTTGCGATTGTGTCCACCCTATTTTTTAAGTTAGGGACGGGACAACGACGCTGACTATCGTTACCTGGCCATACTAACTGTTGTATTTCGGCTTTGCTAGCGCTTTTGCGACCATTTTTTTAAAAATATATTACTTTGCTTCACTCGTATCCCCCCAAGAACAAAAGCAGCGAATTCCCTTCCTACCAAGCTCCAATCCTATAGCTGGTGAACTCTTCATGCAAGGCATTAACGTTTCCGGACGCTTTAATTGGAGAGTTCCTTAAACTTGTTTTTAGAGTTTGTCTTGGCGTTTTGAATGTCAGTGACAGCGATCTTTCCGAAAAAGTAAGAACTGTTTGGCTGTCAACATGATGGCCAGGGGACCCCTGGCTGCTTCCTAAAAGTTGTTGTGTTTTTCGAAATACAGAAGAAGTTGTTGCTGTGGTGTTGCACTGCTGCACCCAGGTGCACGCTTGCCAGACCTTCCATTCGTATCGTACCAACGAGTCGAACATACCAGACAACAATTTCGCCAAGCACTCGTACGTAGCCGTGCCTCGCACGCAGCTGTGTCCGCCGATGCGGCGAAAAAAGGGGGGCCATACGTAGTAGTAATAGTACAAGGGTTTAGCGGCTGACGCCACCCGATCAACGATTTGAATCCACGACCTTGACTGCGATGATATATAAGTAGCGATACCAATTACTGGTCACTGATAACGCCACACGAGATTAGCATGTTGACGCTTTGCATTTTTACAGTAGTTTCTCGGCGGGGTAAAAAAACCAGAACACAACAGCGAACGAAGAGCGGACTTTGCATGCAAGCAAAACATGCAGTACCAGGTACTGGTGCATGCTGTAAAACATCGTGCGGGTGTAGCTGTGGTACTGGTATCGATAGCACTGCTCTCTTGGGTGCTGATGTGTGACAGTCGCACTCGGTAGCGGTCACCACGTACACGCAAGCAGTTTCGCATGCGGCGGTGTTTTTCATACCAAGGTCAAGCGGCACAACCTATATAATCGAATCCCAACGTCAACATTGTTTAATCGTAACATGTTCTCAATAGATTCGTCGAACGTAACTAAGGTTGTTTCTCTACCGCCTAGATCGCCGATACGCATCAATATACTCGTACATATGTGGGTGAGTAATATTCCATTCACAGATATATTATACAATTGCCATGGCGTTTCTCGACTACCTAGACCACCGATCCGCATTATACAATGTACTCGTACATATTTATGTGAAGATCTATGGGTCTATTCGTGTCGTACATACCAGACAACTGCTAGCTGTCTTCTACTCGTACCTGCACATACATACGTACCTCGTACACTCTTTCGTCGTGATTATAGAGCTCAATGGCGTCTGTTCGTGTGTACATACCGGGTCGTGCATACCGGACAACACATACTACGTAAAGTATTCGCCCCCTAGTCTACGGCAGACGACATATAATCTCGATCTAATAAGACATAGACGACGAAAGAGTTTCAACCCCTCGCCGATCGCGGGAAATAGACAGTTTGTGACGGTTCGGACGAAGACCGGACGCCGTATGCAACCGCTGGCCCTCTCCACTACGCATGGGCCCCTAGACTACGGATCGTACTATACCCTCGAGGCCGCTGTGTATATTTGCTGGCCTTGCCTGGTAAGAAATGGGTTAATCGTGGACGGAGTATATTTCTAGATCGAAGGTATATGGTCGCATGCGTGTCGCGTGTCTACGTAAGATATCGTACGTGTACGTGCTTGATATGTGGAGCCCTTGTATAAGACAAAAACACCAAAAAAACTCAATTATTTCCAGATTCTTGTTACCAGAGCTTTTTATCTTTAGTTGAGTTTTAAAACGTCTGACTCGCCCCGTTTGGGGTAGATTTCGGTTCTGACCGAAGTTCTGGACCTCAATTTTTCACTTCTTTGTGACTCTTTGAAACTCAAAATATGGATTTTAGTGTGGGAAAAAAAATATCAAATTAGTGTTGGATTTTTCGTCTTGAAATGAGTGTGGATATTTTGACTTGTAGGCGTTAGGCCCAGGCCGCGGGCTCCGCCGATAGCACCGGAATTTCGTCAGGAACTTCCTAATCGCACTAAACAAAGAGCACGCAAAACAGTGCACGCTAAATGTGTCTCGATAATGGGCTTTACTTTGTTTTCAGCGGAATTTAAAGCCGCGGTGGAATACCCAAGAGTAAACTCCAAGGAAATTACCACCTATGTTTTACATTTCAGAACAGAGTGGTACTGCTGCTTTTCACCCTGTCCGTAGATGTAAGCTCAGTTTGCGTAAAAAAACAGGTATGGACACTCTCTTATATTTCCGTTCATGCTGATTTTTTTTTCAGCAGTAGTGCTGTTTACAACTCAATCAGGAAAACACGTCCACACTACTTACGTACTGTAAGTACTGGTTTTAGTCCCTTCTATAGGCAGAAAGCGCGAGAGCGTGAGTTAGCAAAATTCGATGAAAGTCGACGAGCGTTGGGAAGGCTGAACCCTCTGCGCGATAAAAATCAAGGCAAGAACCGTAGTGGGGGAGGAGGGAGAGGAGCGTACTTTGTGACCCCGGATCTGAGTTACGACTAGGGACGGAAGTGCGAAGACAATAAATGGGATGGAAAAAATAAAATAAAAAAATAGGCGGGCGCTAAGTCTCGGGTATACCACGTCAAAGCCACTGCCCTCTGATATTGCAGTCTAGTGCTCGTGTTGCTGTCGTCCAGATTCGCGCACGAACACCAAAGTTGCATGCATAAGTTGTGCCTCTGGATTCTGGGCAGATGGTGGTACGTATAGCAACACAGTAGCCTGTGGCGGCTTAGACTCTCTAATCTCTCTCTCTAGGACAGAACGCAGAGTCTCATGGACACAAGTTAGCAAATAGTACGGATGCGAGACACCGCCACCCCAGTAGGTTGTTGGGTCGTGCTCTGAAGCGTGGATTGTCTGAGGGTCTGAACTGCGATCGAGGTCTCTCTCCATGTCTCGCACGCGCCATTTTGCGATTGCGACCACCAATCACCGACGCGTTTCTCGATAAAATCCCTATACACCTCGTGTTTTCTTGGTGCTACGGCTGAATTTTCATGGTTACGTACAAAATCTTTTACTAGTGGAAGAGTTTCGGTACTTCAACTGCCAGAGAAACATTTCCGCACGTACAGGTCGTGGCCCTCCGGTCATGATTTAGTTGTGTTTTTGCGCAGGAGATATAACAGAACCCGACCTGACAAGCCCAGTGTGCCATACGATGTGCGGGCACGCAAAACAATATAATTTAAATAAACAAAAAAAAAGCGAAAGGTGCACGAGCACTGCGTAGACACGGCAACAAAGGACCTCCGGCGGGAACAGAGTTAGCGGCGGCGCCGCCATTGCTATTATGTTGTGACAGCACAATCAACCGCAGCTTGCGGCAGCAGCGGCAACTAAAGCTGATGCAGCAGCAACGCGCTGCAGCAACAACAGCAGCAAAGTGCAGCAGCAGCAGCAGCAGCAGCAGCAGCAGCAGCAGCAGCAGTAGCAGTGGCTGAGCAACAAGGAGGTTTACTTTTGCACAATTCTATTTCGATGCCGCTTTTCATCTTGCCGTGTGATGCTCCTGCGCTATAGGCTGCGTTGGACACCGCACCGGCGCACACCCCGTTTTGCTTGTTTTAGGTAGATATGCATACAGTCCGCAACCACCTCAAACTTTGCTGCCGCCGACACCGCCGCCGCTGCTGCGGTGCTGCTGCTTCGACCTTTCTTGTTGCTCATGCTGCCGTGCTGCTACTCCGGCTTTTGTTGTTGTTCATTTTTAATTGACACACAGAATGTCAAGCTGTTACTCTTGACAAGCCAGACGGTACGACTCTCCGGATGACGTATCCTCCACATCACCAAGAAGCCGCAAATTCTGCCGTAGCTGTGGCCCGCCTGCGATTCGCAGAAACTATCCCCCGCCGCGCGTGCGGATCTGCAGTTACACGATTAGATCCTGTGTCCTCTTCGCGGCTGTCGCTCTGTGTCGGTGTGAAACGGCAGCAGTTGATACGTATGTACCAAGCATGGATGATTCTCGGTGAGTGTAACCCACTTCTTTGGAGAGAAAATCGGTACTTTTAAATGGGCGAAAGTACTATATACCGTCGCTAAAGTTGGTATTTACCCTTTCATTACTTGAATACCTCACTTCGGCAGTAGATGGTGCTTACTATTGGGAGCGCAAATTGACAAGTTCCAGTCTTATGGTGTTTGTGGATTCCGGGTACGGGTCTGGAAGTCTTGCAATACCCATAACAGTTCCCGGTAACTATATATAGTTGTATGCATACCTTTGGTATCGTGGGACCGGCGTACATACCTCACAGAAGTTCCGAGTACGGGTAGGAATGTTGTACACAACTCACAGAAGTTAGTTTTACGGGTATGTGTGTTCGACACAACTCACAGGGTTCACGGGTACAGGTAATATCCGGGGATTGGCTGGGTAAATACACTCCTTAAGGGGCGTAAAAAAAAGCGGAAGAGCTGGCGACAAATAATATATGCAATTTACAGAGGAGGGCTTCGCGGCAGCGGGTCGACGCCCGCCTGTGGCTTCGTGCATGCTCGTATTGACGAAGAGAGGTATGATATAAGGTAACCCAATACTGCAACAAAACGACCGTACGTACCACCACGGGATGTACTTCAACACGAAAGTATATTCGTTCAAAAGGGCAGTGACCGTAAGTTCTTTTTCATCTGTACAAGAAAGCACGATTTTGTCTCCAATCCGAAACCGGACTGTTCTATCCACGTATCTGTCTGACTGCGCAAGTACTGCTGGTGCTGCTCTCTAGTGCTACTCGCAACGCAGCACCTCCTAGAACCCGCGAGCCGGACACGAATAAGTTTTCAACGGTCGAATATATCGCTCGCCACAGAGAGCACAACTAACTACAACTTGATCCAATGGACACCCCGTCGAATATTCTTAGATACAGAGTGGATCGGAAACAGACCTTTTTTATCCTCCCAATCCGACGGCATACGAATTAGCCAAGCAGTACTGATGTCTGGAGAACAGCCCGGTGCAGTAGGTGTACAGTGCCGAGCATCAGTAGCAGCATCAGCGTCGAGAGGAGAGTGCTAACACACAGCAGCAGCAGATCGCCATACTTGGTCCGCTTTTACATACCTAATTTAGTATGGTTGTGCGTATATTGAGCACAACTATCGGTACCACACTCGTTTGGCGTAATATGAACAGCAGCAACATGTACAACGGTTGTAGTATACCTCCCACAGATTATAATTATTTGATACTCTGCTACTGCTGTGATACTGATATCAAACGGATATGCGTGTATCAACAGTATTCATAGTAGTCTATACATAGATGTTGCTCTCGGTAACGTACTAAACATAATGTTGAATCATGCCTGTTGGATGTAGATCGTAACAGAGACAGTTTTAGCAAAAACGCAAGTATGCATGCTCCCCATTACCACATTCTGCTGGGGCTTTGCAGCATCCAGCGTCCACCGCCCGCATGAGCTCGGTCCGCATGATCCCGGTGCGAGCTCATGCGAGGCCCTACCCGATTAAAACCAGGCCGCCTCGCACGATGACCGATAAGTCGCCCAAATACCTTTTCCACCTCACGAGGAATAATTCTGACAAGATCCCGAGGAGTGCATGCGCTACACATTGTTTGCGGATCGCAAGGTCCAAACAGGTAATTCTTTCGCATGGGAGTGTCAGAAAGTGCGTATATCGAGCCTGTGACAAAGGCATGTCATTCTGAATAAAAACGCACTCCCATGGGACACGTTTTTGAGCACGGCCGCGGCCGCCGCTGGCAGAGTATGCCGAGTAGAGGTTGCAGAGTGTGATGAGGAAGCAGCGGACTCCGACATGGACCTCGTCGCCAGGTATGCGTAAGATGGTCATACGGTATTCCCTAACAAGTACTAAGGAACGTTCCCCCAGCAGCACCAAGAGTTTTTGTAAATATATTTATCGGGGCTATGGTGTACTGCATACACTGATTCACCAGCCTGGAACGTATCACACACTTACCATTGTAGTTCATTGGTTTCGTTTCGTAGCTGCCGTTGTTTAATCCGCCTTCCATGGTTTTGACGAAGACAATATCTTCACCTTCCTTCGAAACGACGTTTGTGGTATAACCGGTTTTGTTAGCCTCAATTTAGGTATTGTATTAGATTGTTTTTTGTTTTTGTTTTCCATCCCATTTATTATCTTCGTCCTTCTTTTCTCTGTCCCTCTCTGGTCGTAAATTGAATCTGGGGTTACTAAGTAGGCTCTTCTTCTCCCACCCCGCTACTGCACGGGCCTTCCATTTGTATGGCGAGATGGTGTCAGCACTTTCTTCCCACGTCGACTCGCGTTGAATGTCGCCTACCCACGCGCCGAAGGCGCTCTCAGCAATGGGTTCCTTTTTTAGTGTTGAAAGTATAGTAAATAACTCCTTACGGTGTGATTTGAACTCAGGTACCAATGCTAGTAGCATGTAGCGCTCACCACTAGACTACCGGGGCGACCGGCTTTATTGCAAGAACAAAACCTTTACACTCGTACTACATATTTAATAGGGTTAGGCATCGCTTCGGTTGACTGCTAGCTTTATCACTGACTCTCCTTTGCACGATATACTACTGTAGCTTCGACGCAGTGATCGTCTCTGGAATGCATTCATTAAGCCGTTCGAACAAAATAGTGGATTCACCTCTTCAATGCTAAAACCGGGTTCAGGGGATTCGGTCACGTGCTTGCTGTATGTATTGTAAGACAATATATCGTGGCATTTGTAGTGCCTATCCATTTTCATGCAGGCATAGTTGACTGCGTGCGTCTGGTTCGTTCGACATCTGGACTGACGCTTTACTGCGAACGTACGAGTTCTAGGTTGCAACCAAACCGTTCCCCTAACCGATCCAGAAACGTTAACAGATATGTGGGCTCGGAAATTTCATTGAGGCAAGGCTAGGGAGACAAGCAAACGATGGGACCACCGACCGCTCACCAACAAAAAACGAGGGATTGTCTGTTTTATCATATCGTCGGCCCACTAGGAGGCAGTAAAGTGCTGGAAAATGTATACCATGTATCCTTCTTTTGCGTCAACTCACATTGCGAGGTGTACAACGCCTAGTTTTATGGGCGTTTTTCCTGCCTGGGTCTGCACACTTTCGGCTCCTACATCACACCCCTTCCACACCTAGTATGAAGCCCAGTAGCGGGTTAGGTTGATCTTGATGTCGCCATCGTGTTGCTACCTGTATCTAGAAAACACCCCCCGATCCTTCTATACACACCCCAGGGCTTACTCCAAGGCGTGTCAGTTCGAAGAGAAGTGCGATGTTCAATCACTCAGGACACCAGCGCGAAGGCTGCACTTTTTCGTTTTTTTCGTCTCTCTTCCTACGATTAAAAATCGGGGGTTGGTAGCAACACAACTCCTTCAGAACCACACCATCGCGTCGTGTGCTGGACTGTCTTTTTGCTTACAGTCATCTCGCGGCATCTCGTTACCGTTTCCCGCCGCACAGGTGACGCCGAACACTATATTGTCATCTCTTTACACCCGAGTGTCGTCATTGTTCCTTCTTCTGTTCTGCGGCCCGTATTCCGACTTCCACTACTAGCTTAAGTGCTGCCGCAGTGCGAGGCTGTGTTGTCACTCTCAGCGAGGTCCCGTTTTTTTCAAACGATGGATAGCCGCAAGACCAAGATCGCGAAACGTGGCCCACCTCAACAACGTGACAGGTGGGTGCCGGGTGTCCAACAAAATATTTACACCTGTAGCTTGTTTTATACCGTGTAGATGATACCAGTTGTATTTATTGCACGCCTTAGGACCGGCCTGTGCATGGTCGGGGTAGATATTATCTTTCATACGAATCCCCGCAGAGGTCGACCTTGGGATTCCAGGATATATTTACGCTACGACATGTCATTCATCACACGTTTGGGTCGCTCCTGGGGCATGCAGTGGACTTGCAAGGCATGTTCAGTTGCTGAGACCTGACGTCATAATGCAGAGAATGAGCCAGTCATTGAGATTAATCACGCCCCGGACGGGAAGGGTAGCTTCTACGATTTACTCATATTTGTTAATTTTCAGTGTTTTGCGCCTGCGGGACATTCCTATTGGTGAAAACACGTGGGTGTCCTCGTTTCGAGATGCCCCGTTGGCAAAAAGTCCTGGCGATCGATCAGTCTGAGTTAGTCAAGCCTCTGAACGCTAAACAACTTTTCCCCCCGACCGTCGGCGCCTACCCTACGTCCAAAAACGGAAACAGCATGCCGGACACAGAAGCCACCGACGTTCAGCAACCTGGATTGCCAGTTTGCATATGCACCAACGGAGACGTCATGACCGTGTTGGCGGATTTACTCTCTAACCAGCATTCTTTCTTCGCGGGCGTCTCGAAGGATTGGAGGAGCGCTTGGGGCAAGCGTCCGAAAACCACGCAAGCAATAACGGCCGATACTTCTACATCCCAGCTGCAGTTGAGCTTCGACGGCGGCCTGAGGAAAAGACCGGCGTTATGCAAAACCATTGCCGAACACTGTGGTGTCGAGGTTTTACAGTATGCCCACTCAAACGGGTGCAGAATGCCCTACGAAGTTTGCTACATTGCGGCCGCTCGGGGGAAGCTTGACATGATCTAGTGGGTAGTAAGCAACATATCAGGTTGGCGCGATGTGGTGTGTAGAGCGGCTGCAGCAGGGGGCAGTCTGAGCATTCTTCAGTGGGCGCGTGCGAACGACTACCCCTGGGAGGGCACTGTTTGCAGCATGGCATCCAAAGCGGGGCATATCGATATTCTGCAGTGGGCACATTCCGAGAACTGTCCTTGGGATGAACGAACCTGTTCGATGGCTGCTAGGAGTGGACATATGGGCATCCTTAAGTGGGCGAGGGCTCACGATTGTCCCTGGGACAGCATGACTTGCAGCGAAGCCGCCGGTTCGGGCCATCTCGATATCCTGCAGTGGGCACGTTCCGAAAGCTGTCCTTGGGACATCGTAACGTGCTCCAAGGCTGCTGAAGGTGGACACCTCAGTATTCTTCAGTGGGCGCGAGCCCATGGCTGCAGTTGGGACCATCACACATGCGAAAAGGCAGCCTCTAGAGGCCACCTAGACCTGCTTCAGTGGGCGAGGGAAAACGGTGCAGATTGGACGGACGGAACGACCACCGAGGCTGCGACGGGTGGGCACCTAGCCGTGCTTCAGTGGGCAAGGGCTCAAGGTTGTCCCTGGATCCCCCACTTGTGTTTCGGCACAATCTATAATGGGCACCTGGACATAGTGAAGTGGATGCTCGCACAAGGGTTGGAATTGCCCAGTTGCGACGGCAAGACGGTAGCTAGACGAGGGCACCTTCACATACTCGAATGGATGTACGCCAACCACCACATCTGGGACGACACTCACCATGGTTTATGCGTGGCTGCTGCTGCAGGAGGTCATCTCGAGGTGCTTCAGTGGGCACGAGCTAACGACTTCGAGTGGGATGATGGGGTGTGCAGCGCGGCAGCTGGCGGAGGTTACTTGCAAATTCTCAAATGGGCCCTATGCAATGGGTGCCCCTGGGACGAAGCCACGTGCAGCTATGCAGCCGCGGCAGGTCACCTGGACATACTACAGTGGGCGCGGGCGCAGAGATGCCCGTGGGATGGTAAAACGTGCAGCGAAGCAGCCGGGGGGGGTCATTTCGACGTGCTCAAATGGGCAAGGGCTCACGGATGCCCGTGGGACTCACACACCTGCAACTCTGCAGCCTTGTCAGGGCATCTCGACATCCTCCGCTGGGCGCTCGCAGCAGGATGTTCATGGGCCGACGATTCCGACGAGCAGGCTGCGGACTAGTGTTGTTGGCCCACACTCATCCGGTGTACATGATAAGTGTCTTGCCGATCACTCTCATATCAGACACCTTTAATTGCTTCAAGGCAGAGAGTGATACTTGTTTTAGAGACGATATGGAGGCCATGGATGTCTTAACGGTGGTTTAGGGAAACCCCTAGCGTTTTCTCTAGGATGTATGCTGACGCGTGCTACGGTAGAGGTAGCACTTTCTGGCTGAATCGTTTTCTTAACGATCGCCCTTATAGGACTGGAGTCCCGATGTGGGGACAAAACACTCGGAATTAGTGTGGATTGTCCCCCAACCGGGACTGCAGTCCCAACAGGGTTAACCCAAATTCGTCGGACTTTCATTTTAGTGACGAATAATGTTTCAGAGCATACTTCGGTCATGAGATTTCTCATCTAATAGCACTTTTATTTTCCTCCCAAATCATTTTTTCGGTGAGTTAGGACGCTCCCTAAGTAAGGAGCTCAGAAAAAACATGGTGCACCTCTATCGTAGCATGCGTCTGCTGCCTTATATCACAAGCGTCGTGTCGTTCCAGCGACTCTTACTGTAGGCCTTCGCGTTGATCGAGTGACGCGACGTTCTTCAAGTCACATGATTTACAGCGTATACGAGTAAAAATGTCCCGTCGAGAAAACCTGGAGGCATGTGCCTGTTCGGTATTATATGCCCCTGTAGTGTTAGGCAGCGCGGCGTGCTCCTCCGCTAGGTTCGATATTATGAATTCCACTTTGTGGTAGATTTTAATTGTTTGCTTATATCTCGGCTTGGGCTCACCCAACGATGACGATTTGTATATATCGTTAGATTAAGAACGAGCTCACCGATTGCCACAGATGTCAGATTCCGAGGTATACGCGCCCTATCCTCGTCCATCAGGCAGGTACGATATACAACTGTTTTCTGACCACACCACAAATTTCGGCCTCTGCAGATGGGTTTGATATTCTCGCATGATACCGCTGGACTTTATCCTCCAACGTCCACTCGCCTGCACATGCTTTAAGTGACAGTGCTTCGATATCACTCTTGAGAGGAAAATTGCCCGAAACTTGGCCTCAGCCGGCAGCGGGGTTCGATGTCCTATCCCTCCTCGCCCAGGGAGCTGCTTCGGCATATATGCGTCTCGTTCGCACCCTCGATGATTTACTATATCCGACTAATCTAGTAGCAGTCCTGACCATTCCTCCATCACCTGGGCGACCCCTGTAATCGCTGTTTGTTGGAAATGGCGGTTTTACTACGTATTTGCTGAAGACGCGAAAGCAGCCCAACCCTCGTGAGTGTCGCGTGTATTCCGTAGGAAACTACGACCGTCGGTAGTTCCTATGGGGTGGCTAGTAGTTTTGCCTGTGTCGCCGCCCCCCGCCGCAAGCGATATCACTAGCCAGAGAAGATGCCTTTAATGTGTTTCGTCTGCCTTCTCGACATGTCGGCACCACCTGGGCATGTTCGGCTTAACTCATTTAGAAGTGAGAAAACCTCCCACACCAATTCCAAGTGTTTTGTACCCTAATATGTGCGACCAGCTCTTAAGTGTTAACTACTGTACATCCTTACCTGTTGTTAATGATACCTGGTATATGGTTATGAGTTACAAGCCAAGTAACTTACATACTTGTTCAGTTTCTTGTATGTTGACTTTTTGAAATGCAGTGCAGTCTTTCGTCAGCATTTGAGGGCATCACCATCCGCCCTGGACCAGCTTGACAAGCACGTTTTTCTCAAGCCACTCAGGTTTGTTGATCTCCTTATCATTTCATCTGTCCACCCTGTCGATGACGTTCACGTTGATGAAGTATACCAACGGTACCGTCGGTGAAAAGTGTAGCAAAATGAGTCACAGCTCCAGCCTGGCTTTTGGGGTCGCCATGCAGGTTTAGTGAGTAATGTGTACACGCCAACTTCCAGTACAACCACAGGTGGAACAATGGAGACGACAGATGACAGGAAACACATATCAGGCAGAACGATTAAAGAAGAGTGCGAAAGTAATTTCGGACAATCAAGGTTATATCTCCGGTGAAGAACTCAATGCTTCGAAGTAGTTAGATTGTGTCGCCCGGTGCGAGACGAGACTTTGGGGTCGACAAGTAAAATCGCGAAACGTATCACGAACTCAAGAAACTATGTACAACATAGAGCAAGAATAAGCGAAATATATTTGCTTCATCGCTTTTTTACATTTCCGGGGTCTACGAACACCACCCGTGGGCGCTCATTGGTAGCCCGGATGCGCCATCGTGCCGGGATACGCTTTCGTTGCCGACGTCACGCTGTATAAAACTTTTAGGTTTCAATGCCATACTTGCAATGTTTTTTACTATTGGGTATGGATAGGTTCCTCACTACCGAGGGCCCCAAACTCAGCCTCCTTGGAATGTATCCTGCCGCTAAACCAGCTCGAGGGAACGAACGAGCGCCTTGCAATCAGATGCGTCTTCGTCGTTGATATCACATTATTAACCTCTTGTCGACACCGCATCCGCAAGCGACTGCGTTTTATGGTCGCTGTCTGGTCGAAAGATGATGTCCCTAACGCAGCCACCAATTTGGACAGGCTACCTTCGCGTTATTCAACGTTTCCGTGGTAGCGTCCGGGGGGTTTCTTTGCATTGTCCGCCCTATGTCTTGACATCCATACTACAGTAGTCTATAAATGACATGGACACCCTTGTGCCCGGGCCCACTCCAGTATACCCAGGTGACCTGCTGCGGCTGCATACCGGCACGTTTTGTGGTCCCAGGTGTAGCCGTTAGAGCAGGCCCACCGAAGCATCTCAGTATGTTCGCCCGAGGCTTCCTCGCTACAGACGCAGCTGTCCCATGGGCAGCAGTTAACTCGCGCACGTTGAAGCGCGCCCAGTTTACCTCCAATCGCCGACGCTTCGCACACACGATCGTTTTCCCAGCTGTGGTGGCTGCTTCGAATCCATTCCAGAATGTGTACGTGACCATTTATTGCGGCTAAATATATGGCATTCCAAGGATAACGGCAGCCGTTTTCCAACACCCATATAAGCGTATCCAGGTGGCCGCATCCAATCGCGCCTTCACACGCCGACGGGTGCAGAGGACACCCATGAGCCCTCGCCCACTGAAGAAGCTCCAAGTGACCACCCTCGGCCGCCCTCTTGGTCGTGCTGCCTGTCCAGTCGGCACCGTTGGCGCTCGACCACTGACGCACCTCGAGGTTCCTTCTGGCGGCGGCGCTGGAGCACGTTTGGGTGTTCCAGCTAAAACCGTGGGCTTGCGCCCATTAAACAACAGCGATATATCCACCACGTGCAGCGTTGGAGCAAGTTTTACTACTCCACGGACACTGGTCGGAACGAGACCACTTCAACAAATCGAGATGACCTGCACCGGCAGCCTCCCGCCAAGTGTTACCGTCCCACGGGCAATCGTTTTAACGCGAGCCCACTTAAGAATGCCGAGGTTTCCGCCCTCAGCAGCCTTTGAGCTAATCGCCGTGTTCCAAGGACAGGATCACGAACGAGCACATTGGAGCAAAACAAGACTTCCTGAACTCGCGGCCTCGCTGCAATACGCGGTACCCCAGGCGCAGCCTCCAGCGCGATTCCACTCCCCTTGGGCTACTCGTTGCAGTCACTTTGACGTCCTGCCATTGATGCAGGCCAACGACAGCATCTCGCACAAACTGGTAAGGTACGTTCGCCGGTAGACGGCTCTAAGAATACAGCTCGCCGTGCTTCAATGGGCGCGAGGTAATGGCTTCGACTGGGATTTTTCAACGTTTAGCGGAGCAGCACGGAGTGGTCAGTTTGGAAATGCTCAAATGGGCCCGTTGTGACGGCTTCCGCTTGGACGAAAGCACTTGCAGCAGTGCAGCCGCGGCAGGCCACCTGGGCATTCTACAGTGGCCCTGTGTACGAGGGTAACCGAGGGATGTAAATATCCGTTGCGAAGCAGCTAGGGGGGAGAACTTTAAAGGCGCTGAAGTGGACGAGGGACAACGGATGCACCTGGAACGCGGACACGTTCACCAGGGCGTAGATACAGTGTTTCGGTGCACCGCGTGTTCAACATTTTAGTCAAAAACCCGTTTTGCGCAACAGTCGCCGCGATGTTGGTTGCGCGCAGTGCAACACGCGATTTTGGACCCGCAACATTGTTCGCCGCAGGCGCAAAACTTTGATGGAATCGTTTTCCTCGTCCGAGCCGAGAAAGAAAGTGGAGGTCTTTTAATTTTTAAATCACCGTATGAAAGGCCATTTCTTCAATTTGTTAAAACAATTAATTCGCCGTAGTTTGTTTCTTTTTCTTCAAACTCTTTTTGTCGAATTGTCCAAAGTTAAACATAGCTTTGGCCCCTTGTCCTATTCGCCATAGTCGAAAAAAATAGAGCATTTGACAAAATGGGGGACACCCCCATATATCGTGACAAAAGGGAGGACACTACCAAGCACCGGCGGCGAGGTTCTTGTTGAAAAGGTGGCCGTCAACACCAATCCAACGCCCCAGCGCATTAACGGTACACACATAGTCATATATAAACCATCACTGTGACCGATTAGATCAACAGCTCACTGCCTGGTACAATAAGACTCTCCTCTCCTCTACGCCATGATGCGTACGGGATATACGCGTATACGTATACGACGGTACCGGGACTACTAGATATACGTACAGCAGCAAGCAGTACCAGCGCAGCAGTACTACTATCCTTTGTTACGTACATATTTCGTATACTCGCATGTGTGTTGGCGATTTTTGTGGACTACAGGGCACAGGGCGCCAACCAATGTAATTAATTGATTTGCAGGGCCACACCTGGAAACCACGATTGATCCTGAACCAGATTTGCGTGTCACAGGACCTGCTCACATATATGGTATGCAGGCAGTACTCACGGAATCATCCGGTATGATACGCACATTACGTATGCTGATATGCTGGCCACGTTTGCCTGGGTACGGGCCGTTGGTCTATTTAACGTTAGACGTCGTCTGTTGGGTGTGCCACAACAACCACAACATGGAGGGGCCACTTACCCGTGGTCCTTTTGACCCAGAAAGGGTGATATCTCTTCGCAACGTGACAAAAAGGGGGACGTTCCGGAAAAAGGGGGACTTTTCCAAACTTAGTCGATGGAAGGGGGGATACCCTCGCGAAGGCATGAGAAAAAGGGGGATGTGCTCACACTCCCCTTTTCATCGCTCTCGTCCACCCGCTTAATCTATGAAAAACAGAAACAAAAACGCTGTGTATGGTAGGGGGATGCCATGTGAGTGTGGCAAACGCATCAGGTTTTAGTTTCGAGTCGATTTGACGGAGTACATGGGCGTACCCGGCGGCGAAAACCGATGGCCCCCTTTATGTTACGATATAAGGGAGGTGTCCAAAAACCAATTTAGGTACCTTTTCCTAATCGCCGTAGTCATTGTTTTTTGGCACTTCCTTCTATTTTCCGTAGCCAAAATAGTTGAAAATACTTTTTTATTTGGCTTTCAGGCGTAAATTCTCGAATATATCGCAATTGCTTCGCCTCTACTGGCCCTCCGGGGGCCCTCCGGGGACCCTACCAAGACCTTCCGTCGGCCCCCTGGGGGAATTCCCGGAGGACACTCAGGGGGCGCCTACGGGGGGCTTGCGCGCCGCAATCGCGCAACACTAATACTACGCGCAACAGTCGCCGAGCCACTAATAAATGCCCTGATGTGCAGTACTGTTAAGGGTGCCAGTGAAGCTCATTGCCCCGCAATATCATGTCTCGTCTTTTCGTATCGATCAAAACAACCATAGCAAACAAAAAAACGGATATCGTATTTTCTTGAACATCTTGAATAAACACTACACACAGGCTGAACTTTGATCGCCGGTTACTCCGGATGGTGGTGTATTTTTCTCTTAATACTTCGCGGTCATGGCTGCAGGGTCGCCCCGGTTGTATTCGTTCATCACCTCAAAAAAATATTCAGAATTGAAAGAGAAATGGCAAAAAATGACTATATATTTTGTCTGTTCTTGCGCGGAAATATTTGCCTCCTTTACTTCAACACACTGATAGATTAATACATGCTTTAGATTATAGGCAATCTATGAAAGCAAACCGCATCAAAATCCGCGTTGTTGCTAAGGAAAAACTAACGCTAACAAAATGCCACTTTAGTCTGTTTTGGTTGTACTGGTATTTGTTACGCTTCTTTCGCATATTAAAAAAAAACCTCGGGTCTTTCCAGCCCCAACAGAAATTCATTTGCGATATGTCATTCCCTACCACTCTGAACCTGAAAATAAAAACCGTTTTCATGTTTATATTCAGTCCAAACGGTCGTAATATTTACGAACAAAGCTGCCTATACATCCGATTGCAGCATGAGAGGGAGACTACCAGCTGTGCTGAGCAATAATACCAGGTACCGGTAGTCGACATCATAGCTGCTGCTGCTGCTGCTGCTTCTGCTTGCTGCTGCTGCTTGCTGCTGCTGCTGCTTGATGGTAGTAGCCATCATAGCTGCTGCTGCTGCTGCTGCTGCTGCTGCTGCTGCTTCTGATTGCTGCTGCTACTTGCTGCTGCTGCTGCTTGATGCTACTGCTCAATGCTGCTGGTCAATGCTGCTGCAGCAGTTGGTTTTGATCTGGCACGGACGACTGCTACCGTGACGTGTGGGTATTCATCGCCATGAGCGCTGGAGTTCCGCGAGACAAGCGGGCTTGGGATTCGCTGATTGTGGGTTGTGGGTTGTGTCGTAGAAAGTGCTTAGTTACTGTTCAAAGTGCAAGCAGCGTCACGAGTACAGGCAGCTCCAACGAGCGAACGAGGCTGCCCAACATCGTTAGGTACTCGAGTAGCACGGACCTGAAATTTGGAGGTTTTTTAGTCGTCCATCATGACGACGACATTTGGCTGTCTCTGATTGGTAAATTTTCTAAAGGTAAAAAAAATCATTTTTCGTTTCAACTGGATCTCGTGACAGAAAAAGAGCGAGTTTCGGCGTAAATACGTGTTCAATGGCACTCCTAACCTGCTGCCGCCATGGCAAGACACCTAGATATACTTGAGTGGGCGAAAACAGAAGGATGCCCATCTTAGGTATGGTCGTTGAAACAGCGTGCCCACTTAAATGGTTAGACCACAAGCTAAAGGGCTGTCTACCTTTAGTCGAGTAGACGGTCGCTCTGAGATATATACTACGACTGCTCCAGGGAAAACATACTTTTTCTTCTGTAAACAGATACATTTTCGAATATGTACTGGGGGCATTACTGTATAGATATCCACTAGTGCCGTTAGTCTAGGATCTATGCGGCCGAAACGCGAAACAGTTGACACGTCCCGCGGGAAATGTACCCCTTTTTATTCGACCACGTTTCTCAGTTGGCGGCTCTCCGAAACTGAGTAACTACCAAGGATGGTTAGACCACCAATCATACTTATTACGACGTACTAGTGGTACCCTGAACTATGCGAGGGCGGGGCCGGTATAGCGGACAAAATATGAATTACCAAATAATAACTTGGTCACGATCCACCTACTGTAACACGATCCACTCATCAGGTAAGTTGACACACTATATCCCGGCACCCACGCGCAGCACTTGCAGCAGACAAGAAAAATAAAATAAAAGGCGGGGCCGGCCATGACGACCAAGTACGAACGCAGTCATCCACGTACCAACCGAACCACCGACCCACCCTACCCACACACCTACTAATCGATACACTCACCCACAACATAAGTGTGAAAGCCGTATACAGCAGCAAAGTACGCACAGCAATAATAGTAATTTTGAACCCATCTGCAGCAGCAGCAATAGCAGCAGCAG